>JANPWX010000008.1:7934584-8064562 GCA_024734555.1 Trochalopteron elliotii
TCATCGCTCGAGAATAGGCCCCTGCGGCGCAAAGTTTCCGCGGCTGCCGCTGCGCTGCCGCCGCCTGCCGGCTGCGCCCAGCCCGGGGAGCTTCCGCACGGCACTCGCGGAGCCGGGGCTGCCTTCGGGGTTAGGGGAAAGATCAACTCCCCGGGTGCCAAGGGGGGCTCAGAACAAGCAGTTATGTAAGTCACGCCCAGGACGCTTTCCCGGTTACTGTTTGCATCATGGAGATAAGTTGGGGTAGTACGTTGAGATTGTTTTATAATCTCTGCTCATTGTTTGAGGAAGACAAGGGTTCTCGTATTTCTCCGTCTTTTAGAGCATTAATCGTGCCTAGAAATGCAGCCATGTTACCTCTCCCTTTTTTGTGTTTAGGTTATAAATTAAGTAGTTTCACGCTGATTGACACTTGTATGGAGTGCCCAACAAATCCCACACGAGATCAGAAAGCATGGTATTCGGGTTTTCTTAACAGAGCTGCTGGTGAATTTCTTTTGCCTTCTCCACCTCATCCTCTTGCACAAAGCTACAGCTCTCCTAGTAGGAGACAGACACCATAAAACAGATTTTCCAGAAATCTGGCTGTAATGTAGATCCTAGGGATGGGTTGGAGGTGCCCACGTTGAGCTGCCAAAGACCCAGCCAGTCTGTCAAACGTGATGGTGGGATCAAGGTTGCAGGTCCAGAGGGCGAGGAGCTATGGTTCACAACCAGGCTAAGGAGGTGGTAGCTCCTGAATTCGGCTCGGGGATTTGACATCAGCACTTCCTGTGGCCTTAGGTATATCAGTAGTTTCTTTGCAGATCACATGCATCTTTCACTTTTAACTAGAAGTTTCTATGGAAGGAAGCTGTTGCCGTGCCTCAGTTTTTCTGGTTGTGAAATGAGGTTGAATACCTTTTTGACTCCTTTAAAGCAGTGGCAAACCTTTGGAGGCTCGCTCAAACTAGAAGCTGCCAGGGTCAGACCTGAGGAATAACTGTCAGATTTCATCAGAGTTAGGTTAAACTCTAACAATGTATTGAAGATCTCTTTTTCATGAGGGTTGAAAAGGCAAAATACCAAAATTTAGTTTGCCTACGCTTCCTGTCACCACAAAGTAAGACTATTAATCTCATCATTCTGGTCAAAGTCTAGATATTTTGGCTTCCAAAAATAATAACTTCAGGGCATCAGCTAAAACCTGCTCAGAAAAGCTGGTGCAGAATGAGCACACTACTCCTTTTTAGAGGAAATTACACTTCAGTTGCAGGCAAGTTTGTAAACAGCTTGAAAATCTGCTACAAAATCTTGCTGCAAAAGTAAGAGTAGTTATAATTATTTTCTGGAAGACTGAAATAACTTGCCTGTAGACTCTGTCAGCACCTGTCCATAATAGCCCAGAGAGATTGCTTGTGAAAATACTGAAGAAGGGGTTTTTTGGGCTCTTTCTGTTCTTCACATATCAGGGTCTGATGCCACTGTCTCTAAAATCAAAGTAAACTGTTAGTAGCCTCTGCAGCAGCTCTTGCGAGTGGCAAAAATTGAAATCAGTTTCACCTTGGCTGACAACTGTAATGACTTCTCATGTTTATACAGTCAATGTAGTAGATTCCCTCATTCAGGTTATAGCTTTCTTTTTGGTAACACGTAGCATAAAAGCTGAAAATCATTAGAATTAAATCAAGGATGAATTTGTTCTTCCCATGCCTTTTATATCTTCCCAGAAATCATGCTCAACAAACAAGTGTTTCTGGCAGAGAGCGCAGTGATGTCTTACATTTAAACATATGGTCTTTTCAGTATTTATGAAGGTTGGCGTAGTATTAACTGGTTTGTATACTAAAGATATAACATGGAAGCCCAAGCAGATATATTCTTAAGTCAAATCAAAAGATTTATGTAGTTAAAAATACTTGTTATGCGTACATGGATCTGCCTTCTTTTTACTGTCTTCTGCTACACTGTATCCATGTGTGTGTTCCTCTGAAGACAATACCATGGCAGTTGTTTCCTCCCGAAGAGCTACTCTTTCCTCTCACTAACACAGGTTCTTTCCAAAATGGTAACTTCTGTTGCTTGCACTTAGAGTTTAGCTGTGTCTGAGTATAGTTTGAACACTATTCAACTTCTGGCTTTCAGAGGTAGGTGGCCTTAAGTAGAGCTGGCAGTAGAGAACTTTCAATACTTCAGGTGACATGTGCACCACCACTACTTTATTTCTGTTGCTATAAAAACACTTACAAGGCTTTTAGTTTTCAGTTGCTAATGTAATGCTTCAGTTTTGCAATGAACAGTCCCTTTCCTCAGTCAATTCTTGTTTTTAACCTCAAAAAACACAACTGGCAAACTTGTGCAATCACACTGTATCCAAGAAAATACATTTTCCATTTTAGAGAAGTGACCTATGGTGGTTATTGTAAACAGGCTGTAATTATTCCTCGGATGTAAATTAATGAAATAAAAATTAGGAACTCTGTTACAATTTAACCACTCAGCAGTAATCCATTGAGCCCAAAAGATTGAGAAATACCATGTATGAGAGTTTGTATGCAGAATACAAATACAGGACACAGTTGTTTTCATGACACTTACCACTTACTTTGAAGTGTCAGTTACAATCTGTAATAATGAAAGCTCATAAAAATATTCTTCCATTTTGAGAACCCTGGTCTTGTTAACAGGAAATGGAAGGCAGCCTCTGCTCAGACTTAGGTGTTTAGTTAAGCAACAAACTGCATAAGCAGCCTGTTAGGCTGTCTTTACAATACCTAGCATTAAAGGCTCAGTGACAAAATATGTAAGATTCCCAGTCTATAATGTAGATGGATTTGTTTTAGTATTGTCCATTTTGTTGTCAGAACAAAGATTTCTATTACTGCTCTTCTCTCAGATATATTCAACTTTCTCTCCTACTTTCCCTGAAGAATTAGCATGTGCAACCACCCTGGTCATTGTGAAACACTGAATTCAAACTGAACGCCAGAGCAGGCTGTAACAAACCACTGCCTATCTTCAGGATGATGGCTCATGAAATAGAGGAGGCAGGGAGATGTAAGGCTTCAGGCATGACCATGTCCATTATTGCTTTTGCGTAGATAGAGTAGACCAACCTGCTTTTGATCAAAAAAAAAAATGTAATCAGTAGCTTCAGATGAGACAAATGAAAATGAATGGGAAAAAGTCTTCCATCTTGAGCTCTTTTACTAGTTTTCTTACATGAAATGAAAATCTGACAAGAGTTGCATCAATTGCACAAAAAGATAATTTGTATTTCTTTTAAAGTTTTTGCTAAAACAATGAGACTTCTAACACCACCACTAGCATATTAGCTCTAGCCAGCCAGAATACACCAGTTTAAGCCAGTATAAAGAGTTGTTAGCATTTTTTAAAAAATGAGGCAGCTTATGGTAAATTTTTTCTCTTTAAAACGTAAACAGAGAAGAAACTTTTAGACTGCATCTCTTGCTTCAGTAATGTTCCTTGAAGTGTGCTTTTAAAGCAGCCAGAAAGGTTAGGTTACTTCTGACTGACCTCCCTCAGTGAATAACTGGTCCTGTGATCAGGCTGGTATTTGTGATCTTCTGTTACTGTGTGAGACTGAAACCAACCAATTTTGTCTTTAGCTTTAGGTTAAAGGCTTCATTCACAAGTATGTTTCCTGAGAACAGAAGATTCAGAGTTAGTTTCAGAAGTTTGTGAGGAACGTCTGGCTCTCTGTAGCATCAAACTGAAAGAAGAAAGGGCAGAAGAACAGCTGAAACCTGAAGGAAACAAAAGCAGTAATAATGGAAATGACAAAGCTACCAAGACAGCAATAGAAGGGAACAAAAATCCCTTAAGGGAAATGCATGAAGGGAGAGAAATACTAGAACTAAAGATGGATGAATTGAACAACAGAGGATAGAAATAGGAGGAAGAAGGGAGCCCTACTTTATGTCCCTCCCCGAAATATAAAGAAAATAGCTTGGATCGTGTAAATAAAATCAGATAATTATTACTTTCTCTTTTTTTTATAGTACCAACTGTATGTTGCTGACAGTCCTTGAGAAGACTCATTATAGTTTTCCATCTTTCTCAAGTAAAGCTGAATCATTTCTGGGAGTTCTCAGAAATTTAATTATATATAAATACATAAAATGAAAAGAAGAGATTAGCAAAAACAAGTATTTGTTCAAAATAAAGGGAAAACTATGTCATTACTGTTTGACAGGAGGGAAGGCTGTGGAGATGCTTCTATGGCATCTGTCAAGGAGGTTGGTTGTTATCCCTCCTTAACTCTGTCACAGGATGAAGTTATGTTTTAGGATAACAAAGGGACATTAGACAGTGACCTAGTTACTTATATAAGAGAAAACCCACTTTTCACTGCTGGCTGGTCCACCTGGGTCTGTTCACATGCTGTGCTTGAGAAAATGAGCGTTCCTACTGTCTTGATACTGTTGAAGGCATTACGTTTCAGATGCTAACTTGTTTCCAGATTAAAATAGATTAGGAACTACATCTAAGCTTCTGGAAATTAGGTATCTTGAAATGTTAATATGTGTTCTCCAGCTAATGGAGAAGTTTTTCTAATGGCAGTTTGAATTTTAATTAGACAAGGAGCTTTTCCTGCAAAGGGATTTTATAAGTAGCAGCTTTCACTGCAAGAACAATCTCCTAGGGCCTCTTTTTGTTAAAAATATTGTATAGAAAATTGTTTCTATTTACAGATTTTATTATAATGGCAACCAGATGAAATTTGTTTTGTTAGAGTAAAATGGTAGTTAAAAGCCATATATTTCGGAATGTTGAAGTTCCTTTTAGTGCAAAAACATAGCTGATGTGTATTAGAATTTATGTGTGCTCCAGATATGCCTAATAGAATTTGTAAACCCTCTGGAACAAGTGGCTGTGTTTCAAGGAGCCTCAAAGCTGTGCACAGAGCCTCACGTTTGTTCAGCCTGAGAACTGCATGGCTCTGGCTTTGGGAGCTTTGAAGTTGTGCAGAAGCCCTGGTGATCTCATATGGTTCTTAAGCTATAGTTCAAGTGGATTACAAAGTTGGCAGATGCCCAGAAGAATTTGTCAAATCTATAAACCAGATAACTGCTGTTCATTTTATCTCCAGGTAGAGGACAGAATTTAGTGCATGATGCTTTGGGACTTGCAAATCCAGCATGCCTTAACTGTACAAGTGTAAGTGTGCACAGGCAAGGCATGTGTCTTAGAAATATCTCTGACCTGAAGCACTTTCAGATACAGCTCCACAAATTACGGTAAGAAGTGTCAGGGAAAAAATATGTGTTTGTCTGAAGTAGTTGAAATTAACAGTATGCATAAATTGACAGCATGGATGCATGTATAAAGTCGTGTTAAACTTTGCAGTTTAAAATAAATGAAATGCTTTCATGATTTCTATTTCTAGGTCAGATAAATGAGTCTTTATTATAAAATAAATAAATAATAAAGTTTTTGTTATAAAAATCACATTTACACATTTAAAAATCAGAGGAAATAAATTTTTTTCAAAATCACACTCTTGCAAAGGAAATTTTTTTAGTGATTCACTTCTACGGTAGGTCCCATTTCTTTCATATTTAACAGCTCGTACAAACTTACTGCCTCCTAGTTGTGTATTATAGGAACATCTGAGGCATTTGTCAGTTCTGAGCTTTTATCAAAACACTGAGCTATTCATTGTGTTAGTGATAACTCTGGGAGGTTCCTGAAAGTCAATCAGTGTTTGAATTCATCAGTCAGTTCCATCCACTGATGCTTACCAGCCTGACAGACACAATGATTTTGAAGACATACACAAAATTTATGTATAATTTAATTTTTTTGTTGACCCTTCCTATCAGTTGACTCAGGTTTGGCAAGTCTTTTCAGTATCTGATTAAATCCAGTTAATCAAGTACTTAAGTTCACATCATGAATAGCAGCCTTTTTTTCAGGTTTCCTGTGTATGCTCTGTAAATGTATTTGAGAGTAAGACTGGACAAAGAGATGGAGACTGAGAAGACTGGGATTGAAGGAGGAAAGCAGCTGAACATTATAGGATGGATGATGTGATGAGGATTGAACAAAATCCTTTGGAAATTTGTCAGGGCTGCCAGTGACCCTGTGGGGAGCAGACCTGTGCTTGGGAGACCTGGGGAGGTGACAGCTCACCATCACATGGTAGTCTTGAGTTTTTATTTCCACTGTCAGCTGCCTGTACATTCATGGCCTTCATGGTGTACTAGCATGGAGCATCAAGGCACAAAACCTGCAGTTCAAAACCCTGTTCTTATTGCCTTCTTTACCTTTCAGTGATTGCCTTTACCTCTAGAATACATCAGTCCAGAAAGAGCACCATCTACAACTGAGTACTCTCCTTTCTCTCATCCTGTCTTCTGTACATTGGAGGTCTACACTTGGAAGAGAGCTCTTATACTCAGCACTTGACAAACTCTTCTACCCCTTTTGCCCTTAATTATACCTAGGCTGGGAACTAAAATTGTACCATATGGATTAATTTTGTGAATGGAAGCTGAAAATGCTGCTAGCCTAGATCTTTTACATAAATATCAAAATCAGACAACATGAACATCTTCAGGCCTAATCTCTAGGGTGATTGGAATGTTTGGCTGGGGAGCTCTGCCTCTTGCTGAGGGTTTCTTGCTCTCCAGCAGCTGGGAGCTCCTCTTGGGAGCATATTTAGAAATGCTTCCTGTCTTGGATGTTGGGTATAACAGTCCAGTGACTTTAATTAGACTATTTTAACTTTCCTAACCTTAAATGCAACCTTGCAAGTACATGCCAGTATTTACAGAACCAGTAAACTTCTCTTTGCTTTAGCCTAGTTCATTCCCATATCCCTTTCCTGTGGAGAAATCCCATCATGTTCACTGTCAACAGCACCCAGTACCCTGCAGGCAAAGCTTGAGTTCAGTACTGCCAAATAGCTACTTTTGCTACATGAAGGTTTTGGAACAATTCCTTAAATCAAAATGCTGTTTCATCTTGACAGCAGGAACAAAGCATGGGAAGAGAAGAGGGTTTTAAAACCAAAGCAGGATTGTACACATCTTTCTTATCTAAATCTTCACTGTCCACAGAATGTTTAACTTACCCCTCCTGGGCCTTTGGAGGAGCTGACTGAAGTCAGTCTTCTGAGTCTGCTGTGTTGGTGATAGCATCTTCTGTACCTGACCACTTCCTTCAGCAGTCCTTCAGTGTGCACTCTGGACATCACTGGATCACTGGTCATGGTAGAACTCTGTTGTGCAAATACCTAAGACCCTGCCCAAACTTCAGTGAGCAAGTTTAGAGGAAAAACAGTGAGTGAATGTGACCATCAAGAGGAGTGACAGCAGCAGTGTAACAGATATGAGGCATTTTCATACTTACAGTTCTCTCTCTTTTTCCTTCTCTCTCAAGCGACTGGGAGCCACAATTGTTCCTCCATCCTCTTCCTTGCTTGCATTGAACTGATTTTCAGATCAGGGTGTTGTTCTGTGGGAGGAAAAAAAAGGACAATGAGAACAGAAAACCAGTCTGTGAACACATTTGTTGTAAAAATGTCTGGTACAATTAAATGAATTTAGAAATGCACTAATATACTTTATACAAATACAAATTTGCTCTCATCCTGTAAAGGCTCTGTCAGGCTTTCTTACCCATTTCTCTGCGAAGCTCAGGGAGAATATGTAGACATGCTGGCTCCTGCCATATGGAATTACAGGAAAAGCAGGGAAGCATTGGTGATTGAGAGAAAGAGGAGGAACATGTATGTAAGGAGTTGCTGGCAGGAATCAAGCAGGTTTGCGGGGCAAGAGGGTTGGCTCTGGTTTTTTTAAGGTTTTGCAATGAAAATCCCATCAGCCATTTACAGCAAGATAGTGCCTCAGCTGAATCAAAGATACTAATCGGTACATTTACGTGCAGTAGTGCCCAAAATACAGTGTACACTTTCCAGGTAAAGCCCACATCTCTCTATCTGATGTTACAATGTATTTATTCAATTCTTTTCTAGTTTGCCTAATACTCTTTTTTTACTCTTTGCACTCTCTTTTCACAGCTTTCCTATTCCTTCAGACTTCTTTATTTTATTGCCCAGTTTTTTACATCATCTTCCAGTCACCTGTTCTTTTCCATCTTCTCTCCCATCTCACATTCTCTCCTCATCAGGTTGTTTCTTTATTAGTTAAATAGATGGCAGCTTCTTTTACCATATATCCTTTTCACCATCTTTGTTAGGGAAAGAATCAAAAAACTGGTGCTCTGTTTTGTAATTTCAAGAGCTCTGAAGTGTTGGTTTTTGGGTTTGTTTTTGAGGTTTTTTTTAACGTTCTTCTCTTTGGTTAAATATCAAGTTATTTACAACCAGCTTAAAATCATGCTTCAGTTCTGCCTAATGTACAATAGGTGACAATATATGAAAGAATGTATTTTATAGGAAAGAAATTGTACAGAATTGAGCCCTATTTGTGCAAATGCTATTTGTACAGCATTCTTGTTCCCCTACAAAGCCCACACTGAGTACCACTGAAGTCATTGGGCTCCTGCTTTTTTGACTTGGCTGTGCTACAGCTTAAACTCTCCTGTTTTGGTGAAACAATGTAAAATGGCATGGGTCACTCCACCCTTCCATGGCATAGTAATATTGGCTCCCCAGTTTATGCAGCTGGGGGAGGAATGCAGACATTGTACTGATTTTGACCATCAGAAGCACTTTTAACATGTCTTCTATTCCTGGGTATGGTGCTGTACTAATACATAGCCTCTAAAGGAACTTGCTAAATGAAGAAAGAGCTGTATTTGATGATAAAGAAAATGATTTGGTAAACTCGATTTTTCTTTCAAATTGATGGAATTGTGTAGTTTATATAATTTGTTATATCAAAGAAGAAGCCAATTTAACATGGAGATCATCATGTTAGAACATCCTCCTGTAAAAGAACAGTAAGCACGGTGCCATAAGCTATTAATTTACATACGGTGACCTTTGTTCTATCTTGTAGCAACATAGAGAAAAAGGAAATACTGCATTTTTAGAATGAAATTCACTTTGTAGACATTAGGTGATGGCTCTCGATGCTTTCTGATATTCCCAGAAAATGTTAGGATTTTCTCTTTGCAAGATTTTACATGTTATGCTTCTAATCACACATACATTAGTCTGGACGTTTACTTCTCCGAAGGCAAGAATGGTGGAAACAAACAAAAAGAATTCAGTAGATTTCTTTGGAATGCAACTTCATCCCAGACATGATCTGAAGTGTTTGCTTCTCTTTATGAAGGTCATAACTTCTCCCTTTACAAGGTATCACAGTTCTTTTTTCTGCTGTTGAGAGCAAGGTAGAATTTGAGACTTCTCACACAGTCTCTGGAAGAAACTGGTAGAGTTTGCTTGTGAACATAAAATTTGAGTTCAGTGCATGCACCCAGCTCAAAACAGATGGCTGGAGAGAGAAATGCCCTAGATAATGCAGCACTTCAGTTAAGCAAGGGGTGGCCTGTTTCATGTTTTCTTTTTTTTCTTTAAATTGATATTAAATAGGCTTTTTGATAAAAAGCAACAGCTGTGGACTACTGGATTGTTTTTAGCCTGCTTTTAGGTCCTCCACTTCTGAACAGTTTTCTGGACTTCAGTGATCACAACAGTGGGGTATGTCTTGGAAGTGAGCATACCTAGCAACTATTTAAACTGCTTTATTTCTAAAATCAGAAGTTGTTATCAACAAAACAGCATCTTTGGCTGTACATAAAGAAATTGCTGGGTTTTTGAAAGCTGATCAATGCGCACATTTAAAAAATTACTTAATTTTGGCAGGTTTTGTGAAAGACAAGACTTCTCTGCTTGACCTGTTTTATTTTTAAAAAAATATATAGATGAGCCTATTATGTTTTTCTCACCACCAGAAGTTTATTTTTTACAATCCAAAATATGCTGAGGAGCCTGCTTCCAGATTAAGATTAGACTTTCTTTCAGCAGAGATGTAAATCTGAGATCAAGGAGTACATATCAAACTTGAAAAGTCAGAAATTCTTGCAAGCTCTTGATTTTTTAATTTCTTTTAGCTCCCTTACTTCTTGCAAAAGAGGTTTTATAACAAAAAGGCCTCTTCTGAGTTTGGTCACAATTTGGAATAAAAATATTTATGTTTTAACAATATTTGTTTTAACAGTCACTTGTCAGCATCTCAAAACAACCAGAATGGGGCTTTGATGTCCACTGTGGTGTTGTGTTTATGTAACAAATCCTGTACCACTTGGGCTTTGATCATGTAGCATGTGTTGGTGTTAGACTTGGGTTACATTGTGACTTTCCAAGTCTCTGTTGGAGTTTAGAAGCCCAGTTCTGCCTGTTTAGGTGAGCATACCATTCTGCTCTGTATCTGAGGAACTAATTTGTTCCCAGAATTCAGCATATCATCTGAATCTTTTCATTCTAGATGTTTCTGCTGCTTCATCTAATGTAATATAAGGCCGTCAGACAAAAAAGTGTGGTTGCTTTGACATGAAAGATCTGCATGCTCAACACAATTATCAAGAGGCATTGAGGCATTAATTGAGTGAAAGTAAAACTTATATTCAGTGCTGAGACACGAGTTCTTTAAATTGAATACAAAAAACTCTGTCAAATCAATGACAGGTTTACGTGTGTGTTGTAGGCTTAAGTGGTGCTGTACTGCAATGCCTTAAATGACCTGGTTGCAAAGCATTTAGAAAAGGTAATCTGTTGTAACCAGCTTTGCTGCTGAAACCTCAGTGTAGTCAGATTATAGCCTCAGTTCCCCATTGCCCTGTATTGTGCATAAAGAGACTGCAGATTTGATTTAAGATGGTATTTGGGCCCAGATTGTAGCTTTTATATTCTGCCTGAGCATATATGTCCACAGGATAATGGATAAAGTGATGCACAATAAAATGATGCCCATAGTGCCTTCATATTTGAGGTGTCTTCTCGAAGTTTCACGTTTAATCTTAAACTCATCGTGGTTTAGTAGAATTAATGACTTTATGATCTACAGACAGAGGGCTTTTTTTGCAGTGACTCACATCTGTGGAAGCCAGAAAAAGTTGGAGATGTTTAGTACACTGGAGAATTTGTGGCACAAGAGAATTAGTTGTATTCTCAAATGACAAGTCAATTCAGTGTATCATGTTGTCAGATAAAGATGAGAAAATCTGACTTCTCATGTGTTAGAGAGAAAATGTAGACATGCCAGCAAAGGGTGACAAACAGTTGCTGAAAAGATAAGAGAACTCAGTTCTGTCTTAAAAAAAATATTCTCTGAAGAGGTATCTATAAACATTAATTCATCTAAATAACCTTTTAATTGTAAGAGTGAAAATATTGTTTAATTGCATAAAAAGTGAGGCAGGTAAATAAAACCAAGCTTAAATTTAGCCCCCTCCCATCTGTTTCTTTAAAAAAGGGGGAACAACAAGACAAGACAGTAATTGTAAAAAGTTGTCTTCCTTTCTACTCCCATTCTCCTGCAGGATTTAAAGTTAACATATTGCAAAAGGTTGTGATTGACCCAGATGGGGAAATAGAAATTAAGTGAAAACTAGATTTTTACCTTGAACCCTGAAATGTGAAAGTAAACAAGTAACATAACAAAAGAAAGGCAGGCCATGCAAAAGAAATACTCGTTTGAAACATGAAAACATTTGCTCCTAAAATGTGGTTTTCTAGTGTGATATTGCATCATTAATAGGTATTTCAAGGTGCAAAATGTGGTACAGCTAGAGGTTAACTCAACATTTTCAAAGGCCTGTGTTCAGACCAAAACTCCTTATTCACATCAAAATATAAAGTTTCTAGATATTATTTCATTATATATGCATCACCTCCTAACAGTTAATAAGCTGTGAGGTTCGTAACTGCTTGCTTTAATAGGAATGTGGGGAGTTAATATACTTTTGCAGCTCTACTAGTAAACAGTTCACAAAATAGCCTCTGTGGTACTTATGTTCCATTTGTGTCATGTGTACTGTCATCTCACAAATTCTGAGGGTTTTTTTTAAGACACGAATTCACATTTTTAATGCATGCTTTTTCTCTTCAAAGATATAAATAATTAATAATCTTTCCTCAATATTGAAATATTGTAACAGAAATCAAGCCTCATTCAAACTCCTTTTATTTTACCTTTGCAACTGAAGACCCCAGTGAAAGGGAGTCCATCTTTCCCGTTCTTCAAAGTTATGCTTAGACCATTCTGGAGTAATATGAAGGACTTACCAAGTCAAGCTAATTTTACATTATAGTCACCAAGTTGCTTTTTCCTAGTAGTAAGTCTTGGCTTGCATGGTATTTCACAATCACAGTCTATCTTCATATGTATGGGAGTTCAAGCAGTACCAAAACTGCATACACTGTTGAGTAAATATCATAATAAATGAATCATAATAAAAATCTTATACTAAAAATTAATATACCATTAGCAAGTGAAATGAAATCATTTTAGATGTAAAAGGAGTACTTTTTACTTGTGTTTGAGACCTTTTCTTCATGACCCCCAAACTGCTACCTGTTTTGTAGAGGAAAAGAGTACTTAACCTGTTTGGAAAGAAAAGGAGAAGATTTATTAAATGAAGGTTAGATAGTGGGAATAGTCAGATGAGGAATTTTCCCATCTGTGTGTGCTCTGCTGATTTTTAGAAGGGCCAAGCAGTTAGGTTTGTGACACAGCAAGACTTAGGCGTATCTGCATATCCTACTTGGAGACACTGTGGTAGAAACAGTGAAAGCGTTTTGAGGTGAAATTTGAAACAGGTTCATGGAATCATGGAAGAAATACAGAACTATAATTTGGAAGGATTTTGAGGCAGTTGAACCAGGTCAGCTATGACTTTGTGCAGCTACTGCTTGAAGC
Organism: Trochalopteron elliotii; assembly: GCA_024734555.1. Taxonomy (NCBI): domain Eukaryota; kingdom Metazoa; phylum Chordata; class Aves; order Passeriformes; family Leiothrichidae; genus Trochalopteron; species Trochalopteron elliotii. Next base: position 7,947,421 of record JANPWX010000008.1, read on the forward strand.
CTCTGTAGTTTCTCTAACATGCCTTCAGGTAGTTCCAGGCTTCCCCCTTAGCTTCCTCTTTGCCAGACTAAAGAGGCCCCCAAGCTCTTACACGTCATGAGTTGTGGGAACATGACCATTTTCATATTTATGCCCAGTTTTTCAGTGTCCTTGATCTGGGACATACAGAACCAGACATAGAATTGTGGGAGACAAATGCTTGCAGGCATCAAGGAGAGCTTCAATGTGCTGGTCATGCTCCTAATGTAACCAATGTACAGTTTGCTTTGTTTACTTTGGGAACATGCTGCTGCCTCATGTTTTACTTGGCATCCCCTGTAACCCCTGGGTCTTTACAGCAGTGTGTTCCCAGCCTGCACTGGTGCTTGGGGTTATTCTGCCCTAGCTGCAGAATTTGACACTTACCCCTGTTAAACTTCAGGGGACTTCTGTTGATCCAGTCCCCAGGTTTCTGGACAGTGCCTCTGAACTCCTCTTCAGTATGCCAGCTGTTCCTCCAATTTCAGTGTTGTTTGCAAAGATTACAAATGTGTATCTGCCTTTAGGCTATAGTGGTTTCAAGCACAAACTGCATACTCAAAATCTGCTGTTCAGCCAGTCTGAATAGGGCTGGCAGATTTATGTTTGACTTCTTGATAATATGTACAGCAATGATGAACCCTTCATAACTATGACACCAGGAAAATAAAAGTTTATTTATTTATTATCTATAAAATACAACAACTGTTTATTTATTAAGGATAGTTAAAGTCTGTATACTTGAAAAAATGCCTAGGAGTGTTAGTTGGTTACTACTGCAAGTAACTGTGCCTTGTACTGACCACAGTTACAAGTAAACACAAGTTACTGCAGGTGGATAGAGGATGACAAACCTTTGTCTGTACACACCCAACAGACTTAATTCTGCAGAATCACACTGGGGATGAAAGCTGGGTTATCAGGTATAGCCTAAATGGGATTTCAGCTCTTTCTGTGCTATATATTTAGCTGAGCTACATATTTAGATGAGAAATGCATTCAGATTGACTTGCAGCAGCAATTAATGGAAAACCAATGGGTCCAGATCTCCCAGTCGTTCTCATGAAAGCCCTACTGAGCTCCCACCCTGTCTACATATTGTTGATGTAATCTTTTTGGATTTTAGTACAGCTTTCAGTGCTGTTACTGTGATTCTATGACATGACCATATTCCTTTCTGGCTAAGCAGGGGAGAGTGCATACCTTGAGCCTTCTCTGACATGAAATATGATGAGCCAGAACAGGTACTTACTTAGAAGCTTTCCTGAGTCCCACACTTTAGTCACATCCACAGTCTGTCTATTGTGGGTGATATCTGTATTAATTAGAGAGGTAAAAGCCTCTACCCAAATTAGGTTCATTTATCCCAACACATTGTGGTTTTAGTTGTGTGATATTACTAATTTATTTTTTAGCTTCAGTAATAAATTTTTGGCAACCTGGAGGAAAATTAAGCTTTTCCAAGATAGATTAATCTATCCTTGCAAAGTTACTTGGTAGCATCTTCCAGTTTTTATCCTTCTAGAGCACCTATGGTGTTGATCTGTAGGACAATCAAAAGTTCTGCTCAAGTAGATGAGAGGATAGTTCCTTTTGACAGAGGCATTTAATACTTCTGTAGTGGGACATAACTGGACTGTTTTGCAAGAGATTACCACAGACGGCAAACTTCAGTATAAAAGGGTGGTGGTGACCAGATGTGTTTCTGTCATAGTAGAGGCAGCCACAACACTCAGGAGTGCTTTGGTGAAACATCAGAAGGCTTGAAGCATCAGCACCTTGTTCTTTAGGAGTCTTTCATACCTTTTCTCTGTAGTCCCCCATGGGCAGCTCCACACAGCTCTGGTTCTTTCTCTCCTTCCTTTCTTTCCTTCTCTAGTTCTGCCTCACTCCTTCCTGTCCCTAGCACAGCCACCTAACCCTGTCTGTCCTAAATACAGCATCTTACCCTTTCTGTCCCTTGCACAGCCTCCTGTCCCTTCCTCCTTACAGCACAGCCAGCAGACTCCCTACCAGCTCACTCACTGTTTATCACACCCATAGCTGTGAGGGCAAGGCTTTTCCCACTCTTGGACAATTAACACAGCTGCAATATATCAGGGGCAGGATTGCCTTTAGTGCTATCTCCATTTGTCTCCCCACAATCTGTCCCCCACATTTCCTGGGATATTTTAGATTTTTCAGCACTAGTGGTTTTTAGTTCCCTCTCTCTGGGCTTTCCTGTAACCTTTTCTGTGAAGGAGTATGGCTCTGGTTACATATAAAAGTGCTGATGAGAGTGGGGAAGTGCTTAGTCTAAGAACGTCTGATACCTGGATGAGATACAGAAGGAGCTAATCAAGTCCTTGTGCTGGATTTATAGCAGATTTCAAATTATCAACAGTAACCAAACTACTATTCATTGTGCCCAGCTGCTTGGTTCAAAGGGACCTGAGGAAGGAGAAAGATTTTTTTATATCTTATTCTTATAGCTAAATTATCAATTTCCCTGATAAATACTGCTTTAAGGATCAGTTGCTTACTGCATTAATTAATAACATTCAATAACATTCCATAGGATGCTTTTATGTGTTAATAAAGTGGATAGGAAGAATATTTCACCTGGTAATGTTCTTTTAAATTTTTATTCTTATATGCAGCTTCTGGGAGTCAATAGGATATGCCCAGCTACAAACCTGCTTTGTTCTGTGCCTGCTGATACAGAAATGTCCTTTTCTTTTATTCAGTTCATTAAAATATCAGTGTATCTACAGTAGTTAAAATTGACAACAGCATTTGGTTTGTGCATAATCCACACATTTACTCCATGAAATGACTCTAAGCTTTACCCCATAAAGTGTGACAACTTCTGGACTACTGTTTTCTCTGTGTCCCCTTTCTTCCACTTTCAAAGGAATTATAATAGTGAACAAAATGTTCCAGGAGAAAGAAAACAATCACAAAACTTACTAGGAGAGAAATTCTTTCCTCAACTATGGTCCTTTGTGGCTGGCATCTGTGGGAGTTATATATGCTGAACTAAAGGAATTTCCTTGGTGCAAACACTATAAACAGAGGGTATAGAAAGGACTGTGTTGTTCCTTAATGTTGGTGCAAGATGCAAGTGGAGGATGGCCTAGGGCACAATGATGAAGTTTTTCAGACTGCTGACAGACCATTGCAAAGATTTTTTAGTGCCTCCTGACTATTTACCAGTCCATAAATAAGTGTACTCAGTTATGCCAAATGCTGCAACATCCTTGTTACATGCAGAAGCTGGTCAGGAATTGCTTCAAAAATCATGCTGGGTTTTGACTTCTGTTCTTTGTATCTTCCTTCTGAAGTATCACTGCTTCTTTTGTTCCTGTTTTGTTCCTAAAGGACTGGCAGCTGATCAGTAGCTCAGTCCTCCTAAGAGTCTGTATGAAATAAATACCATGATAATCCTGGAACACTGCAGTGGCAGTTTCTCTATAGATGCCTGGTTAGGGGCAGACTGCATTTGGTGTATGCTCTGGGTTTTAGGTGCTGGTTTCCAATATGGTATTCAGAAACGTGAGCCAAGAGTTCTGGCTGTGTAAATAAAAAGTGCTTGGAGAGTCCAGAATAGGATGAACTACCAAGCTCAGCAGGAAATCACCCTTAATTAATATGCATGCCATTTTCTGATCAGCATGATTTCTGCCTTAAGCCCAGGGCTTGAAATTATTTCTTAGAGCTGGATGCCTACATGTTTTCTAAGAAAGTTTGAAACCTTTTTCTTTTCAAATGCAAATGGAAGAAGAGGCACAAGTGGGTTACCAACTTTACCTTCCTTGGGACAAGCACATGTTTATGCAGGAAAGAGCTCCAAAAGTCCAGGCTTTGCCTGGAATGAAGCTGTACCCTCAAACTGACCAGGATATAAGACCCAATAGTAATATGTGTTCATAGTGTGTTAGATAAGGCATATTTTTAAAGATGAAGGGTTTTAGTTCCAGCACTCTCTCCTGTGACTTCTCATTTGTTTTATGCAACGACTGTTTAATATAGAATTACAGAATTGGTTGGGTTGGAAGAGACATCAAAGTTCCAAGCCCTCTGCAATGGGCAGGGACACTTTTCACTAGAACAGGTTGCTCAAGCCCCATCCAATATAAAATATGTCTCAACAGAAGAAGTAAGAGGTGTTTCAGTCATCACATGAAAAATACAAAAATCTGATTTGAGTGTGTTTTGGAGAAATTTTGCTTAAATCCTTTCAGGTAGAGGATAGCATTTGGTTTGTTTTCATGTTCACACTAATGTGCAAAAGGCACTTCCACATTTTTGCCATGTGCTTTGTGTTGGATTCTTTTTCCCAAGAATTCCTCTGTTGCATGTGTGTACAGGGCACATTGGAAGCAGGGCCTAGAAGAGCCATACCCTCAGAGATACCAGGAAGAGTAGTATATGAATTTGGTTAATAAGCTGCCTGAGAGAACTAAGAGAGTTCTGGATTTGGGCTTAAGCTGAATGCATGTGGAATTTAAAAGGGAAAAAAAGTAATATTTCTCCAGAATCTGCTGTCTGGTGAAAAAGTCCATGGGAGGTAGGCTTCCTACAGTCATCTCTGCATATAAACTTGATTTTTTTTTTCCTTCTCTCTGATTTAAGGATCAGTTAAGATCTTCATGGTCATCAGAGATATAAACGTCTCTGAGAGTACAGTGGGCATTCTTGATTTGGGGACATAGCATGTGCAACTGTATCAAGTTAATGCAGATCTTTGCATCCCTTGTGATCTGTATCCCAAGGACTTGTGTGTACTTCCCATCTGCCCTTCATCCTTGAGACCTGCAGACTGTATGTGGAACCTGACCCTTTCAGTTTCTGTCAGTATGACTCTTTACCTAGTCTGAGAGATGGTTATTAAGCAGTGAAAGCAAAGCACTCCTCCACTTTGCACACAGTCAGATCCTGCTTGTGGGGGAAGCAAATGACTTGCAATTTAATCTAGTGTGTGGCATTTTGCAGAATTTTTTTTTGTCTTTAAAAGATCTATTTCTTTTTGAAAAGAAAAGAAGTCTTGCTTGTCTTTTTTATTGAGCTTCCTGTAAATACGTATCTCTTGGGAGCATTTCACTTGTTTTTGGGATGTTGCCCAAGCACAGTTGATTGAATGGGGGATTAATAGTTTAATTAAGAGTCCTGAGATTTAAGACATAGAAAGTAGCCCTTTCTTTTGGAGATTTTCCCCCCTGATTTGTGCTGTCAGATTTTCTCTCTTCAAAACCATATTTTCCGTGCACACCTATTGCATCATCTGACTTATTCAAATGTTCATCACAGTTTTTGGAAGTCATACTTGAGGACTGTAACAATCAGATTGTGATTTACCCAGCTGTGCCCATGTACTGTAATGTGCTGCCTCAGAACATCAGTATCATATTTACTGCATTGTCACTCTTGTATGAATTTTACTAAATAAAGCTCTTAAAGGCTGTGCAGAGGTTAATGATCATTTATAACCACAGCAGTCATGCAAAATACTAGTGGGTTTTGTGGAAATCATTATTTAAAGTAGGGTTATATTGGGCAGTTTGTGCACCAATTTAATCTTGACATCTGATTCTGCAGTTTTATGTCAGTCCTACATGAAGACTCAGTTGAATCCTTTTGCTTTAGAGAGGATCTGAGCTGACATTATCACTGCAGTGTTTTTATCGATGCTCTACATCCTGTGCCTTCTGAGGTGAAAATAAGTAACTGCATTAATAGGTAACTATTTATCACTAGAGGGATTAACAACAGATGTCTGCTAATCTTACTATAATACCAGGTTTAAAGCAATACATGATATCTATAAAAGCAAACTAAAAACTCTAGAGAACATTTTGGCCCTAAAAGCTTATAAACGAATGATGCTGACAATGCAGCCTTCAATTTGTGATATGTGGGCACCACAATCTGCCTACAAAGTGCATATTGTTGATTTCGGGCCTTTTTAGTAACTTTTGCTAAACTGCTGAATTGAAGGATTAGTGGCATTTCACCAGCCAAGAAGCAGGGATTTCCAAAACTGACTTAATTTCCTCTGTATCCCTTCCTTGACATTAGAGAATACTAAAAGCCTTTTTCTTCCAGGCATGAGAAGACTGTCACACATCTATTGGTCCTTCTGTGGTCAAAAGGAATTCTTTAATTACAGGTCTTAACAGTTGTGTGTTTAGGTGGGAAGGTGCATTTTTATTTGATAGTCTTTCCCTCTCAGATTTTCTCCTTTGGACAAAAATGCTTTGATGAAAGTAACATTAGGTGGGATAATACAGGCAAACAAGTACTTACAACCATAAGAGTGTTTAATTGTAAGACATTTGTAAATAAAAGGATTTAGAGGCACTTATTGGATTTTCAACTAACCTGTTTCTAAGAAACTTTCACTGAAAACCTAACAATAACACAAATGGCAGGTCACTTCCATTAGGAACTTACTTGTATGCACTCATCAAATTCAACCAGTGTATTTTCAGGGTTAAAAGCTTTGATGCATGGTTTGTAATTATCATGCAGCTTGCAATTAAAAGTAGGGACTTTCTGGGTAATTTTGGGGAAAAATAAATAAAACCAAATTAAATGCAAATTATGAGAATAGCATAAATCACCATTAAGACTTTGTATCTAAGGAATATGTACCTTTTGGAACATCACTGTGAAGTCTCCCAGTCTGACAAGATGCAGAGGCTGCAGTTCAGCCTTCTGCTGGGATAGAGAACTGGGGGAAAACAGTGTGTTTCCATAAAAAGATAGCTGCGGGGATGACTGTAGTAGATCAGCTGGTTTAGGATATGTATCTTGTCAAGAAGGAAAATGGAACTTGCATGAGAGTTGTTGCATAACAGAATGCCTTATGCCTTTTTAATTAGGAACTGCTAAGCTAATTTAATTGCTACCTTTTAAATTTTGTTTTATTTTATATTTTATGTTAAATGTAAAAGAATAGAATACAAAATGACCTTTGTAATTATATCAGGGTAAATACTTACTTTCCTTGCTGAGATTTCATTGAACTGTGTTGTGTGAGCCCCCAGGCTTTTCCATATCTGGTGTCTGTTCTGTGTTGGACATCGGAGAGGTTTCTCACAGAACTGACATGCAAAGGGGACTCTTTCAGCACCAGACACTGTGGTAGCAGCTGCTACAGAGGAACTCAAGTTGATAGCTGGACCAGGAGAAAATGGTTTGCTAGAGTGTTCTGATCAACCCTGAATTTAAAATTAGCTGCTTGAAGACCCAACAAACAAGACAGTTTCTTTGCCTGGAAAAGGAATGAAAAATTCAAGTTATTAACTTATAAAAATGTAGGATCACAGACCAGGAGTACAAAAGCAGTTTCCATAAATTTTTTATTTCAGTTTATTTCAATCTTCATTTAAGGTGCAAAGATACCTTTAAAAATATAGCAGTAAACAAAACAAAAATATAGCACACAGAATATCTGTAGAAACATTGTTGTGTTCTGTTATTGGATATATAATAGTCTTACCTTAAATTTTCACAGCTTTTCCTAGATTAGTCTCTATTTTCCACTGCTCACATCCATTTTATTTTCAGTAGTAGATTGCTCGTTGGGTTCTAATCATATGTCATAGCTTTGAAGATTGGAGTAGCTAGTTTTAATTAAGTCCTAAGTAAAGAATTGAAAGAGAATGTCAAAGCCAAGATCTTTCTACTCAGATCCTTTCCAAAACTTCATTTGGTTGAATTGCTCACAATTTAATTAAAACAACAGTAAAAATACTCTATATTTTTTCAGGTTTATTCCCTTTATTATCTCATTGTATGTCAGGACCTTAGAGTTTATGCAGATGTGTAAGACTACTCAGTTAATAAATAGTGACAGAATCAGACTCTTACCTATATAGTGAGTGCTTATCCAACAGAGATTTAAGATAGAAATCGATTTCCTTAACTTACAGATTTTATACTTGATTCAGTTAAAAGATGTTGAGGGATATGAATGAGGAGAAGGGGTTACTAAACCACTTCTTATAACTGAAATAGCATTCTTCTCTGACTGGATTTCTTGCATCCCAGACAACTGATCCTCGAGCTGAGAGTCTGGTGGACTATTCAGTTTCACCTGTCCCTTTTGGCTCAGTACTATGCAGAAGTGGATGACCAACATTACCCTTGCAAGACTTGCAACATTTTGAATCCTCCCTGATAATTTGGTTATTACAATGATTGTTGAAGACAATAGACCAGGCCAAACAAATTCACTGCTATGTGTTAATGATACACAACCTCATCACAAAGCTTTGTACAAAAAATTAAGTCACTGATGGCATCACTTAATACAACCTCCTGTGCCAAGCTGGGCAACTTTGAAGCTGGATCAGGTCACTCAGAAGATTTCTTTTTTTGTGCAGGGTGGGGGTTTTTTGGCAAACCAATTTTGATTTTCTAATACAAATTTGAATATAAATTACAGTGTGAAATTGATTTTTCTGTATTAAATACACATCTTTTATCACAATGTTGAGAGAATAAATGTAGAACTGATTTTGGCACTAAAAGATATACGAATAATGTACACTGAGAATAGTCTCCATCTGCTGCTGAAGTCTCTCTCCTTGCCCAGAATGCTTCTTGGGATTCCTTTCCCTTTGAAGATTTTTGTCAGTGAAGATTTCTTTAACTTGTCTACTGAGCCTTCAGCTCCCTGTCCCCTAATCCCATTCTGTTGGCTCTGAGCAGGTGGAGCAGATTTTTACTATGTTTGCAGTTTTAGAAAAACCAGGCACCAAGTTTTCACTGTTGCTTTGTATTTGCCTGATAAGGAACTTGGAGCAGCAGTAGACTGAACAATCCTAAATGCTAGAAAAAAAAGTATAACCCAAGCAACACCCCAAAGCAAAACCTCAGCAGTTTACTTTCAAGGTTAGTTTCGAGATTGCATATAAGTAAACTTGTTAGAACCTAGCCATCTGTATACTATTAGGTGCATATTTGACAAAAAAAAGGTAAATAAAAAAGCTGTCAAATGACTCTTGAACATTCAAACAGCTTAAAAGCTCTTTGTGTGGTAATGTTGGCACAGCTCCTAAGTGACCAGATGGAATTTCATTAACAGTGAACAGGACAAGGGCTGAGATTTTGTTTCTTAACTTACTATTTTTGAAACACTTGTAGAGGATGTGTCAGAAAGCTTGATGTACTTTCATACTACGCAGAATTACACATATACCTTCCCTTAATGCAAAGATGAAGACTGCTCCAGAGGATGTCATTTCTGTAAGGTAGATAAGAAGAGCGTTATGAGGTGTATGGCAATTTAGGTATCATGGCTCTTTAGAGAATTTCAGAAAGGTGTTTTAATATACAGAGTTTGTGGTCATATTAAAAGCAGAACTTAGAAACAGGCTTTTTAATAAACAGACCTAAAGAATGTATCTTATAAAAAAGAACAAAAAATACCGAAGTATTAAAAGAGACTTGATTTCTGATACCAGTAACCACTGATAATAGTGATGTCAGATTTTCATTTAAGGATTCTGGTAAACATATTAAGACCATGCGAATTTATGTGACTCCTCCTCTTCTGGCTTCATCATGGATTTATTTATTGTCAGGAAGAAATACCCAAAAACTGAGAATCTTTGTTGTCTCCAGTAAACCACAGGATGATGATTAGTCCTACAGGGAGCAGCTGAGGAAGCTGAGGTTGTTCAATCTGGAGAAAAGAATGCTAAGAGGAGACCATATCACTCTCTAAACTCCCTGAAAGGAGGTTGCGGCAAGGTGGGTGTTGGCCTCTTCTCCCAGGTAACTGGGAAGAGGAAATGGCCTCGAGTTGTGTTGGGGAGGCTCAAGTTGCATATTAGGAAAAATTTCTTTACTGAAAGCAGGAAAAAGCTTCCCAGAGAAGTGGTAAAGTCACCATCCCTGGAAGTGTTCAAATAATGAGTGCGTGTGGCACTTTTCAATATGGTTTAGTGGGCATGGTGGTGTTGAGTCAAAGTGTTCACTCAATGATCTTGAAGGTCTTCTCCAGCCTTAAAAAGCCCATGATTCTATGACCTTCAAACCAGACAGCTTAAAAGAAAAGAAACAAAATCTGTAACACTCTGTGGACTCATGGTTCACCCTATTCCTTTCAGGTGCTTCCTTTCCGTATTTAAGGTTTTCAGGGAACTCATGATAGCTAGAAAAAGCTGTGTAGTCAGAGATTAGTATTTCATAACATCTGACAGAAGAACACTGATGTGACATGCAATTAGAGCTAGCAGTACTGATTTTGAACCTGGGTATCTTACCCAGACAAAATTCTCACTGTTTCTGGTGAAAGTTTGCCTGAGGGCTTTATACAGAATCAAACCCTGATTTGTTCAGTAACTCAAGCTGGTATAAGTATAGTTATGACAGATACTGCACCGTGTACTTGTACAGTTGATATGGACTTACTTGCAAAGAGTGGACCAAAGAGCAGAACTGGAGCTTGTTGAAGTCAAAGAGAATTTTTCTTAGTTCTGGAGCTTTGTATCCTCAGCTTTGTATTACCTGGTTTCTATGTATTTGTTTATTTGTTTATTTTTTATTTGTTTTCTCTTTTGGCTCAGTAAGAAAAAGAAAAGTAATTTTAATTTGTTTATCAAAAAAGCTAACAGCAGAGTAAGCTGGTTAAATTGATTAGGAATGTATACCTCAAGTCTAAATGGTTGTCCTGCATTATAATATCCTACAAAAGTCCACCCGGACTAACTGTGGCATTACATATGTGTTATTTTGTTGGTTGATAAGCCATATTTTGTATAGAACATGGGAGAAGTACAGAGGATTGGCAGTCTCATTAAATTATGCCACCAAAAAAATCAGTGTTCTAATATAGTAAGGGAAATAATTTAACAAAAAATTCAAAAGCTCTTTAGGAAAATGGAAAGTGTTTTCCTCTTATTTGTGTAATGTCTAGGCTGGCATTTGTAGTCAGCTAACTTGAGTCACATTAGGATCAAGACTTTTAGAGCAGGTACAGTCAGAAAAGGTTAGACACAGTAGTGTAGGCAAAGATCATCTCAAAGAAAAGATAAAGCTGAAAAAGCTTGATATGTTTCATTTTAAATGTGCTGTTTCTAGACTGTATTGTTTCGGTAGTTTAATTTTCTTCTGTTTGTTTTCTAGCACCTGTTCTCTGTTCTTGCTGTCGTGACTTGACAAAGTGACTCTTGCTTGCTAGATTAAAAGTGCTTCAGGCAGAAATCATCTGGAGGAGCAGAAAAGGAAAAGAAAGAAGACAAAAGAACATAGTAAACCACCTAAAATAAATCAAAAAAGAGCCAGTAGAGAGATGCAAGCCCTGCTGGCTGCATGTGTGTGTGGGTGTGTGCATAGACGCATGCAGACATGCAGCTTGTCTCTTCTGTACTGCTCCATATGGTTATATGTAGTACAGCATTGTAGGGAATGATAGATTTGGTTAATATCTAGGTTACTCCTTTTTTTCCAAGATCCTGCTTCAGGCATTTACTGACTCTTCAGGAAGAGCTATATTCTATTCCAACTATCTGCTTTAGGCTGTCCATTTTAATTTGCTTGATGAGTTTTTGCTTTAGCATGAGCAAGAAATGGGTTTGGACTATTGTCTGAAGTAACAGTAGTTATTTAAGAAACTATTTTGGTCATGTTGTTTTTTCCCCCCCACTAAATTTTTTTCATTCTATGCACAGGGTGCACAGTAATCTGGAATAATCTGGTGGAGGAGACCTTCCCTTGCCTTTTATGTTGAAGTACTTTGAATCCATGTCATAAACTAAGGAAGGGTGGGCATGTATAGAGAAGCATTTACAGCTGAATATTCCCACAAAGAACTGGATCCCCTTCTGCCCCATGTAATACCTGATGCTTTCTTGATACCTGCCCATGCCATGTTGTGGTCTGCTTTATAGAAGTGCTGAATGCAATCTGTAACTGCATCAGAAGACTCCTGAAGAATCCAGAGTGTGCAATAATTCTGGAACCTGAAAATCTCATGTTGAAAACTCCACTTCCCACACACTAAATTTCCAGTTCTCCCATTCACTGACACAGTGCATTGCTTCCCTCATACTTTATAAATACCTTCTGAAAGCAAGCACATTCATAACCTTGAAGCATGATGACATAATGTAGTGATAGTAACTTTATAATTGCCAGTGAGAAAGGAAATGATCCTTCATCTTTTAGTAGTACCTGGTAAAAAAAAAGGAGAACCACTTGCCAAGAAGGAGGATATGAACAGACATTCAGCTGTTCTTTGACAGAACATTTGTCTTGAAAGAGAGAGGTATCCTTTGGATAAAACAGTATTCTTCATGTGTACATCTTGGCACACACTGTATTGTATGGTAAATATTTCACATGGTGAAATATATGTGGGTTGATTTAATTCTGGAACTTGCTGTGTTTAAAACCATTTTTATAATATGACTCAGTTAAGAGCAGGTACCTGGAGAAAAAAAGCTATATGAAAATACGATGTGCAAATACAAATGCAGTCTTGTCAATTAAATTGTAATTCTTTATAAATTGGTAGCCATCTTGATGGTTTCTTAAACTACTGCTAGTAATAGAGTACCAGAAAAGATCTTTTCCTAAACTGAGAACCAAATGATTTGAAATAATTACTTTTTCTATCATTAGCTGATTTTTAAATGAAATTTATCCACTACAGACTCCCTTTATCAAGCAATTTTCTGTTAAATGAAGAAAATCTATTTCATTCTTCTTCTAGGACTGGTTTTAAGCAAAATCTTTCAGGGCTTTTTGTAAAGCAGTAGACTTACGTTGATTCCACTGAATTTTGATCAGTTTTCTTAGACCTGAAGATAATTCCAGATCTGCAGTGTTTAATTATGAAATATAAAGATACCTAAATCTGTACATTTTCCTAGGAAAGGTTTTTTTAATCTTCCAAGGTTCTGCAAAATCTTCTGAAATGTCATTCTTATAGTCTAGCCTTTGCAAGTCATGATTTAAGTAATAGAGGATCATTAATGTGCAGAAACCAATTACAGCAGCTACAGATCCATAATCCATATACCTTAGTATAGTGTAAATGTTTTTTTATATTAGAATCTATTGTTAGTCTGTGACTACAATAAAAATAATATATGAAATTATTTTCAAAGATATCAAATGTCCTCCAGCAGGAGGTGGGGGTGGGAGGCGCAGGGAAAGCAAACAGAAAATTTTCATTGGCAAGAGATTCCTAGTGTACTGACTGCTGGTTGATGCCACTTTTTTTGGTTTCTATCCTGATTTTGAATACAGATTGACTAAGTAGCTGTAAGTGTGTATAGGCTGATCTGATAATTACAAAAACTAATTAGGTGGCTTAGTGCTCAGGTGGCAGTGAGTCGTGGTGTGTCAGTATTTTCAGGTAATAAAAATGGAGCCCCATGTAAGAAGAACAGATGCAGAAGCAAGTGGATAAATGAAAGAGTAACAAGTCTCTAAGACCAGATGGCATATATCTAAGATTCAGAAAGTGTTTAAGAATGAAGCAGCTGAACTGCTGTCAAAAATAGACACTCTCATTGAAATTAGTTACTATGCTAGAAAAGTAGAGCAAATGTACCTAAGTAAAAGGTTGCAGAAGGAGCCCTGCAGTTAATGATCCATCATTATATCCCTGGAACTAGAAAATCTGTTGGGAAAAAAGCATTAACCCAACTCAATGAACATGGTAGGACAGAAATAAACAGGGCTTCTGTTTTTTTAAAAAAAGTTCTTTCCTGATTAAGATGTTGGTCTTGTTGGTCTGTACCAGGTCTTCTGGCATTACTAATCAAAAAAGTAATTCTTCACTGCTGCCCTCTGACAGCATATAGGTACCTCCTGATTAGCATGCCATGTTTAAAAATCTCCTGGATGAGCTAGGAGCAAAGAGTTGTCTCTAATGATGGGTTTGGCAGAAAATATTGTACACTTGGGAGCACTTGAGAGCAGCTGCTACAAAAAAAGGAGGGGATGGAGTATTTTTTGGCAATGGGCTGAATGTGAGAACAAGATTCTTCTGTCCTCAATAAACTCTGTATTTGCAGTATTTTGCATGTCGATGTGAACATTTGTATGGGACTAGGTATCTTCTGAAGAATTACCCAAGAGGATGTGTCTCAGTTTATACAGGTTCAAAAAGGACTCTTGCTGTACATCTCTGCAAGCTTATTCAATGTCCTGGGAGCTAAAGGGCTTTCATAATTTTGTACCAGTCTTCTGTTTTCTTTGGGGAAGTGGCATCTGGGGTCATTAAAGACCAGAGTTGTGCTACAGATCTCACCAGCTGCTGGGCTTCCTGCTTCAAGAAGTAATTCAGGCCAAATATATAAATCTCACCCAAACAGATTATGTGTCTGATCTTTGTGTCAGGTTCTCAAATAATATCACATCAGAATACACTCTTCATCTGACACAACTGTGGTGAGCCTGGGGTGGATTGCTCGTATGGGTTAGTTTGGACTGAAGTTCTAGTAAGTTCAAGTCTGTGCAAGAAAATGAAGTAGTTTCTGTAGTCTAACCCATGTGCATGTACACACTTACATTTTTAAGGGATTTATGCTATTATAACACAAGGAGACCCATAAGATGGCATAGTTCCTTCTGCTCAGTTTGATGTCTCATTGTTTCCTGAGAGGCAGTGGAACAGACTCAGAAGGCTCTGATATTAATACAGCCACCATACTGGAGAGGCTGAGATCTGCCTGTAAGAGCAGAACTGCTCAAACTTTTTTTATCTGATCAGCATGTTTCAGTATGCCCCATTTCAATATCTATTAATTTTGAATTCCTTATCTGTTAAGTTGCATGTATAATGCAATAGTCTGTTTAATAACAACACATCTACATCTACCAAGTGTCAATCAAAAGATACAGTCAATGTTAATGATAAGTTCAAAAACCTCATTTTGTAGAGAAAATATCTATACTGGATAAAATGTTATAAGATATATGAAAAACAAACAGTCCAGACAAAAGCTGACCATGTAAGTACTTAGCTAAGGTGTTCTAAATACTTTATTAACATCAGTCTTGGAATAGGGCTTTTCCTGTGATTTGGGTGAAGATGCTATGGATTCAGAGCAAAATTGACATGCTGGTTCTTACCCTCAGAAGCTACTAGAAGGACTATTGGATACCTTTTCAAACTTTTTGCAGTCTAACCAGCACTCCTGTGGCCCTGGCCCTAAACAAAGTTGATCAACTACCAAATTTTTACTAGATGAAAGAACAGTTCTTTTGTATAAAACAAGTCAGTGACTGCAAATAGGAATGAGTCACAGAAAAGCTCTTAGAAAAAGGAGTACAGTGAAGTGAAATGGAATATTAAAACATTCACTAATGTTAATTTCTGACTAAATCTCTTCATAAAAATGCCTGCACAAGAGATAGCAAAAGGTTGCAAGAGGTAGTAGTAATACTGTGCTACCAAAAAAAAAAGTGAGCAGTCAAAGTATTTAAACTGCCTCATTTTTTACAAGTATTTGTGCAGGAGGAGTTATTGGGGAAAAGAAAATGTAACTGTAGGTGGAATGGGCCAGACAGGTCTGACAGCTCTTGGCAGACTCCACTTGCTAACTTAGCAGTTTGTAACATTAGGATATTTAGGATTAAGGTGTGTGTGATTCAGAGCTTTTTGTCCAGATAAGGTAACTAATTTTTCTGAAAGCAATACAATAAGCCAGATATGAGAGACTCCTTGTGCTTAGGGTCATCAACAAAATAGCTGATACTCTTGTTAAACTTCAGACTGCATGCCACATATGTTCACAACATGATACCACATTGTTGACCAGCTGTACCACAGGGAACATTACTAGCCAATTTTTACCTCTACTGTCCTAATCTTGCACCCTTAGATCTTCCTAATGTGAGCTTCACATAACTTGCATGTTGACACAATGTACCAACTCACATTTCTCTGATACTCAGCCAAAAAGATTCCTTATATTGCTTTTATTTGATGGGGTTTTACTGCTGAGAATCTGATCAGCCTGTGCAGCAACAAGCCTATTGGAAACAGCTTCTGTAGAAGGGGAGGAGGAGACACAGAAGTAAGCAGGAGATGATCACAAGAAAACAACAGGGGTTTTGTACTTGGAAAAGAAGCATTTGTAGCTTCTTCCCTAAACAACGGGTTTAGGGCAACTGTGAAACAGCAGGAGTCCGGAAGCCTTGTGTGATTATATGGTGAGAGCCCTCTGGAACATTACAGCACTTCTCTCTGAATATCCCTGTCAGTGTCATCTCAGACTGTAAGGGTTTGTTCTTTTCAGGACAACAAAAGAAGAAAAAATAAAAAGATAACAAAACCTCTGGACCTCTTGAAGATCTGTTTGCACATGTCCAAGATTGTTGGGTTTCAAAAGTAATTGTCTCTTTCTAGGTAACAACTCAGTTTAGAAAGGAGACAGACTAGGACAGAAAGAACTAAAGGAAACAAATAAGTGCTTTCTTGAAGGATGGTTTCTTCCCTCTGTGCTCTTGGCCTTGTGACATTATGTCAAGAGATCTGTTGTTTCTACAGTATTCCAGTTATGTTTTCTTCTTTAGTACAGAGTGATTTAAGTGTCAAGCTGCAAGAAGTTCAGAGCTGTAGGCTTGTTATAAAATCAAGGATTATTGTAATTTGTTTTAGAACCACACTTTATGCATATGGTTTCTAAATTAATGTCTAATGTTATGTTTTTTTAAAAATACACACAGCATCCAAGTATACCTAGTGGAAGGGCAATTTCGCACACAGTGCAACATTGTTTCATAAGATATTTACAAGTAGTATGGGCACAAGCACCACTGTCACAAGTGCCCATTGATACTTGAAGTGTGTCTAAAGTTGCAGTTAAATGTCTGTGTATGTCAGTGGGATGTGCACATGCTTGGTACTATGAAAAATTGAGTTCTTTGTCCAAGGGAATGAAATATTTGGATAGTCACACTTGAACAATTTTGCCCAAAATGCATAATTTTGCTTATCATCTATAATTGTGTCGTATTAAAATAGTGGACTTTCCTCAGAAAAACTTTACATGGCACTGAGCAGTAAAGGGTGGTAGGAAAATAGACTGGGGAGACTTTTAACTCTATTGTTCTGATGTGGCATGGAGTGAAAGAAATAACAAGTGTTTTATATAAAGCACTCATCTCTGCACAAACAAATAAAATAATAAGTGGGATCTTGTGATTTATTGAGCACAAGTGAAGTAGAAGAGGCTGTAAGAGAGAAATAAAATCTGGGTGAGCTCTCTGACAATAGTCTGCAAAATCTGGTGTGGTGGTGAATTTCTTCTGGTGTGGTGTGGTTTTCTTCTTCCCCAGATTATAGGAACCCTTGCTTTTCATATATATATAGTAGATTGAGTCTTCTTACTGTAAATGTTGCTATAGCTTCAAAACTAAGTGTGTGAATTTACAAGGAGATGAGATGCCTATTAGAAAGGAAGAGAATTAGTGCTATGTTAGCAGAAAACTGAAGAGAAGAATATGAGAAGGAGGCAGGTGAAGAAGGTATAAGAGGAGGTGGAGTGCACACTGGAAGTGCACTATAGTACTGGGGCTGGTCATTGAGTACCCTACATCTGTGTCTTTTGACAAATTCTAGTGATATATCCTGAATAACGTATTTAAGCAATGAGACTTTGCAGTACATGTTCAACTTTACTGTTGGCTAAATGTGATTCAAGAAAAGTGCTGCAGTAAGCCTGCTAGAGAGTAATGTGGGTTTGGGGGGAAATAAAAATGTAGGGGTTTTTTTCCCTGATAGCTTATTCCTGAAGGTGACAGTTCAGCATAGTGAAGAGGTAGTAGGGAGGAAGGTTTTTAAGATCTTGAGGAGCCACAACCAAACGTGGTTGTCCAAAAGGCTTTTGCAGAGTTGCCAGCATACTGCTGGCTGTGTGCATTTAGGAGTATTGACACTCTGGCTTTAATGTTCCTAAGAACATGTTCATTACTGAATAGACAAAATAACTGCCTGATCATAGAAGCATATAAGCAATTTCGTATATAAATACTGAGCACTTAAAAAAGTTAAGTATCTCACCTTTATCTGTATGGAATATTGAACTACAAAAGCATATGCTAATAAAAATTGGAGGTGGAACAAAAGCCACAGCTTTGGCTGAGAAGCAAAGCAGCTCCAGGAGTGAGATCCCACCCTCTTCATGGGATGCCTGCTGTGTCTCCACTCTTTTCCTTTGCACCATCCATATGTAGGCAAGTGAAGAGGAGGCAGAGCACAGCAGGTGCCAGCTCACCTGTCAAGGAGGCTTCCTACGCTGGTGGGAAGTTCTAAGGCAGTCACTGGCTGCTCAGAAGATACCAGTGATGAATTGAAAAGAAGCTGCACCTATGGCTGTGTCAGGCTTGGGTCAAGGCTCTCGATCAGCCACTGGGAACAAGAGACACTATTTAACAGTATTTGTTTTGAGTAACACTTTCTGCTTGCTGTCAGAGTTGGCATGGAAACTGAATCGGCACTCATTTTTAAAAGAATAGTCCATTCAGAGTGAGGTTAGTCATCAGTGGGCTTACCAGAGGCTCAGGCTGCAGCTGCCAGCACTTAAACCTTGCTGAAGAGGGGATAGAATCCTCAAAATGGTAATAGTCACACTACCCCAGCCTTTACTGGGCAAATAGGTGGCTTTTGAGAATGATGTAATCTTGTTTGCATATGGGTGGTGGTGTTTTTTTTTTAAAGAGGGAAGAGTTAATTATCTGAAATCCACAACAGAACTTCCTTATTTCAAGAAGGTGCAATCTGTTTTTATAGGTCAGTTGAATTTAAAGAGTTAACACAATTCATATAAACAATGATGCTTGTAACATTGTGGTGGAAAGTGGCATAATTCTTAAAAGGCTCTAAGCTTAGCACTAGGCATCTGTGAATAGTCAAGATGGAAGCCTACACAGCATGCAGAAATTGGCATTTTCAATTACTTTGCCTCTATTAATGAAGAAGATCAAGATATGCTTATTTCTCTTCTATTTTATTCCCACACACAAGGGGAGAAGCAAAGAAACGGCTGCTGGTTTTCTCTGCTGCTGAAGCTGAGAAAAATACTGATGGATAATTGCTGTTCAGTGGCATTTTATAAAGCACCTGCTGTGACATCCTGTTCTCAGATGCAAAATGATAAATGTATATATAAATTTGAAAAGTCTAATTTCATCTATAACCTTTGACTACTGGCTTTTGGTATCCTCAGAACACAGACCATGCATGTTTTCTTCATTGGTAGAGGAACTATTTAATTTACACTAACTATTCACATTCAAGACTATAGTGCTGTAACCAAATTGATGAGGACACTGATTTCTTTTTCCTTTGTGTTTATCAAGCAGATAATTTAAGTGAAGCCCTGAAAAAGCTGAAGATAACATCCACTGACAGCACAGCAGATAGCTTGGAGGGATGCTTGGACTGCCTGCTTCAAGCTCTGGCACAAAACAGTAAGTTGTATGGACCTTCAAAATTTTAAATCATAGTGAATTAAAATGTGGCAGAAAGACTGACTCAAGCAGTAGGCTGCTAGATTGGCTCTATTGACTTTGGGGGGTTTTTAACCCATAGGTCTGCAACATTCCAGTAGCAATGAAGACAGTGACAGAAGACAGTGACTTGAATATTTGGAACAGCTGTAGTCCTTTCCTTTTTCCAAGATGAAATAGAACACTTACTTTGTAAATTGATCGTTTAAGAAAAAAAAGAACAGAGATGGAGAAATAAGCCTGATAAGATGGGGAAAAGGATAATGAAGCTGCTTGCTAATTCTGGTTGAAAGAGCATAGTTGCCCATTTGTAATGTATTTCTCATCACACTTCTGATCACAGATTTCTTAGGATACCCAAAGATGGTCCAAGTTTGATATGTAGTATGTAACAAAAATAACGTCAGAGTGCAACAAGATGTCATTTTCAACAAAAACTTTAGAATGCTTGTCCCCACTCCCAGTAAACAGAAAGGTAAGGTTAATGAAGATGACAGTTTATAAGATTTCTGTGAGTTTAACTTTCTTAGTGCTTTGTATGTGGCAGACAAAAATACAATTTCAGGTTGAAAAACTTCTCAGGATAGTTACAAGCCATGATTAAAAAAAAACATTTAAGAAAAGAATATTTTGGAAATCAATACACTCAAAAGTACAAATTATTAATAAGTCTTGGCTTTTTTCACATCATGGTATTCTACAAATCAAAGCCTTTTGGATTAGTTGGTGTAAAATACTTGAGGTTTTTCATGACTGAATATAAGCACCATTCAGATCAAGTCAAAAATGGATTATAACAGTGTCTGCATTTAATAGTAGTCTGTTTTTAATTCTCACTATTTTAGAAGGAGATTATCAGCTAGAAAGTAATAAAATCTTTAACGTTTAGATCAACCATTTTTTTAGGGTGCTGGATTTATTTATAGGGTATATCCAATACTTTAATCCAAACTCCAATTGGATTTATTTCCACTACTTTTAAACCTAGTACTTAAACATTAAGTACTAAAAAGAAGATCATATGAAAAGTGGCAACTTATTTGTGTAAATAACAGAGTTTGCCATTTTGCCTATGAAGGTCACATAGCTGTGTCAGAGAACAAGTCTGGCAGATGCAAAATAATTTTACTAATGTACAGCAAACTTACTGATGCTTCCTTGCAACCAGATGACTCTCTTCTCTCTCAGGCTAGGGCTTCACTCTTCCTTCCAAAATCTTTTCTCTTCTAGATTTGTAGCTGCTAGATCAGATAAAGAGATTATTAGGATTTTGACCTCTCTTTTTGGGGTAGTTCTAGAAAATTTATTCTCTCCACAATTTCCCATTCTCTTTGTGTGTAAGTCAGTGACATGTATAGAGCCCTGCTGAGCTGCCCTGTGATACATATCTCCACATATTTACATTTGCCCAGGATTGAGGGCAACTGAAATAATGCACTGAAAATTAGATGGGTCAGATAGGACAGGTTTTTTAAACAGCTTGCTGGTAATTTAGAAAGCAGTATATGAATTCTGTTTCAAGGGAACTGGACACTTCCATACCTAAGTTTTGCCAAGTCTCTTTGGACAATGGGCTTTAGTTCTCAAGGTTGTCTGAGGATTTAGGGAACAGACTTCTGGCTTGAGATATTTTTATGAGAACAGTGGTACATTCAAAAGACTTCAGAGATTGAGGTAAATTGCATATAATAGATTGATTCAACAAATTGATACAGAATCAGCTTTCTATATGCTTTCTCATAGCTCTCATCCATCCAGTTAACATCTTAATATGGGTTTGACTGATTGATTTTTAATTATAGTGTGTATTATCATAGATATGATACCTAGTTATGAGAGACACACTGTATCTTTGTGTCTGTGTATAAATTATTAAACAATAATAATGAGAAATCAATTTGTTTATATAAAAGTACATATTAATTGTAATGCAGATGTAACTTAAATAATATTTTGCAAATAGTCATTCTGCTCTCTTTTAGTATATTTCCATGTGTGTGATTAAATTAATGAAGTATACATTTATATTACAATTCAATAAATCATCATATTAATTATGAGAGAAAAAATCCATGCAAGGAATAGTTTCTTTTAAGAGAGTTTTATAGGACTGTGATTTTGTTGGGAGTTCATGGTAGTACTGTAAATCACAGAAGATAAAGTTTTATTCACTGCTTTAAGACTTGAAGATAAAAATATTATTTTATCTTATATAAAATTTAGTACGTTACTAATGTGCTAATGCAACCCACTCCCATCTACTGCCAGCCAAAATCAGTAGTTAAACTGAATGATACTACAACAAATTGAGATTTGCAGTAAAGGACAACTTCAGTTTTGCATAGTGCATGTACACGTGAATGTTTTAGTGACCATTACACTGCTTTTAATTGGTATCTGCATGCAGCATAGTTTTGTGGCTGCTGCAGAATGTTAAATTCCCTAGTCTCTAAGAGTACAGTGAAAATTATAGTTCCATTTATTTTGCGTACAATTTTTATGTTTTCATTATGGTAAAACATTACTTTCTTCTCATATTTTCTACTGTGTAGAAAGAGATGACAAAGTTATGATAAATATCGTAACTTTTTATTTCTTTCTATGTAATCTGCTGTGTTTTCTTTTGTTTTTCACTCTCCTTCTCAAAACGGATCCGTTGATAATCCTAGACAGGTGTAATGCCCTGGAACATGATACCTCCTGCCTGCCTTCAGGAGCTATTCTGCCATTTGTCACACCAGTCAAATTAAGGTGCATGCACACACACATATGCTATACTACCGAAGGGTGAGTCAAATACTCAGCTGAATGTGATAACTGCTGGTAAATATTTGGCAAGCCAAATTCAAATTGTTTTAACTGCAATTTGTCTAGGAGAAACTTGCATAGCTCTTCACGTCTGAGACCTGGGTCTGAAAATCCTGCACAGATGGTTTCCTTAGGAGACATTGTTTGGAAATACATATATTCCTATTTATGCAGATATTTTAGTTCTTGTCTGTCACCAGCACTTCTGTCTGAGGCCAATCATATGTAGTCTAGCTTGTGTCACTAGAGAAAACTGAGGAGGTTAAGATGAAGGAGGCAACAATGACAGAAGAATAAGACATAAGCATGCATCAGAAATGCTTTAGAATAAGGACATACCTCATTTTGTGTGGAGTTCCTTCAGCATTCCCAGTGAAGTTAACTAGCATATCTGGGGACTTTGCAGCCATAAAGTTGCAGTAACATTAGTCAAGATTCACAGGTAGTGTAAGAGCTCCTTTCACCTCTGTGGATCTGCCTCATTTGCATAAGCTGAGATTCTGTCCACCTTGCTTCTGAAAGAAAAACACAAATATTTGATCTCTGTCCACCTGTAAGCACTCACCATCAGCTAAACTTCCCATAATTCAGATTTTTAAGGAAAGGCTGGGGTACATGATCCATAAGCATTATTATGAGTAAAAAAACAGAGTCAGCCATGCACAAAATGAATTACTGCCTTATATTCAATCAAGATGTGAAAGTCATGTATTACGTGTGTTTTCTTTTAACAACTATACATTAAAACAAAGTGCTCCATTGTCTGCTCCATATAATCTGGATTAGTTCTAAACAGACATGGCTTGATGTGTTATTGTCTAGAAAGAATTTTGCTGATGTGGAAGCAGACTGTTTAAAGTGACATGGAGTTTAGAATGATCATAACAATCAGCAAAGACAAACCTCCTCAAAAGTATGAGTAAGACATGTACTGAAGAAAAGTAATTTGAAAGATCATATGCTTTAAAGTGAGGTATAATTGCTTTATTTTGTATCTCACACCCAAAGAAAAATATGTGTATGTACTACCATTGGATATTGGAAACAATTGGTTAATTGTCTTGTATAAGGAATTACAAAAGTAAACAATATTGGCCATTATTTTCAATCAACATAGACAAATTTATACTTGTTAAGAGCCGTTTCATAAATACTATGCCTATCAAAAAAGTGCATTTATCCTAAGATCCCTAAATAAATGTCCACAAGAAAGGGCTGCCTGACAGAAAGAAAGCAAAAAGGAAATAGAGGTGTTCTTCTAAACAGCAGGCTCTCTGGGACATAATTATTGCAGTAACAACAAAAAAGTTACTGCTAGTCTAGACTTGCCGTGTTTCAGATACAAGAAGTTACAGCAGACATAAATAACTCAGTTTTGATAAATGAGAAATCTGAAAAATCTGCTGAGAATGTTATTTTTGGCTCTGCTGTACTCAGCGTAAGAGGCTGAAAATGCCCACTAATCCCAGCTTTCAGCACCTGGCTCTGAAAAGGTCTGACATGTAGCTGAAGTGCAAAGTGCTGGCACATGTGTTTGAAATATCTTTTACATTCACTTTAGGAGACGAAGAATATGGGTTTACATGTTTGTATGAAGAAATGGTTAAGCAAAATCACAACAGTAAAGATAAGCTTATGTGAGAGGCCAAGGCCCCAGATTTGAAAAGGATTTAGAAACATTGGAAATATTTGAAATAATGCACTTTACCTGAAAGCTGTGGCTAAGATGCCCTGTTTTCTACTTGTTGAGCTTTGCTAATGCCTGGTAACTCAAGGAACCATCCCATGACACGTGAAAATTTTAAATCCATGCTGGAAACTGGAAATCTCAGCATTATTCAAAGGCTATTTTAGAGTGCCATTTTTCTTCCCATAATGCTCACAGTTTTGCAATAGTATTTTGCTTTTTGTAATAGTATTTTGCTATCCAGAATGCATATGCTGGAGCCATGCTTTGTTTCGAATATACTGGCTGTGTTGTATCAGGGAAAATAACATTGTTACAAATTACATGAGCAATTTCTAGTAAGCTTTTGCCATCAGTTGCTGCTGTTACAGCATTCTGGTGTAGGGGCCATGGGCTCATCCCTCCTACCTGAAGTTTCTTGTTCAGGTTTTCTCTTGGGAGTCACCAGTGAGTCTTCTGAAATGTGGTTGTTCCTATTTGATGGCACCTCACAGGAGGATGTGTTAGCATCTGGAGTGCTTAAGAAAATCTTGGATATCTGGGGACACAGCAGATTTCTCACATTTCTTTGTCAGTAGTGAAACTTTTCAATGAATGCCCTAAAACTTTGGTAGGCACCTGCTTTAACAGGCATCTAGTTTTCTCTCTTTAATTACTTTGGTGGATAGTCAGTTCTAACATCCATATGTTTACACAGAGGTTATATTTCAGTTGGAAATTAATTTTATTCTGTTCTTCGTAGCTGTGGCTTCCATATGTTGTTGCATTTAGTTAGTACTTGTGCTTCATATACTTGATGTTCTTCTTTCTGATCTTCACTAGCCATAGAAGATGGGACCATTTCTCTACCGGAGTGGAAAAAATCATGAAGAATTGAGAATTTTATAATTCTATAATTCAGGGCTCAACTAAAAAAACCCTGAAATTTTAAAATATATTATTGTTGCTATTAATACCTTTGATTTGTAAAAGAAATAAGCAAGATTTACCTATTTTTATCTATTTACCTTTTTTTTTGGACATTCTTGATAGTTCTGTGTATGTATTCTTATTTATGCATTCCAGAGTCAAGTAGGTAGCTGTCTGCTTAACTTGTAACACTTAAGTGCCATCTGATTTCAGTGAAGCCTTGTACCTCTTTAATACACAGAGGATTAAGAAACGGTCATTTCATCTTTTGTTTCCACAGCCCACATTAGCATAAAAATATCTATCTTCCTGCCCCAGACATAGAAGAAATTCAGTTGTAGAACTTTTTGTCATAGCAGAGTTGTTCTAAGGCACAGACAACTGAAATCACTTTCATTTTTTCCTGTTGGCTAGACATCTTAAGCTTTCTCCATTCCCTTTTGTGGAACAGAGCACGGAGAAAAAGCTCCGCATTTCAGAGCTTGCTCAAACAAACATATTTTTAAACATCAGCACACTAACCTTTCTCTGTTTTGAAGAAATTACATGAGGAGAGTGAGAGTAAAATGATGCAACTGTTGTTTCATGCAGATTGTGGCCAATGAACAATGCTTTCCTGAGTGTGAATGCTTGCACAGTATTAAAGCTTAAACCAATAACTGTCTATAGGCCCTATTCTGACCCTCTAACTTCTGACCACACTTGTTTTGTAAAAATAAAGAAGAGCTTTCCTGTAGATGTAGCACACTTTGCAAACATTTAAGCTGTGACAAGGCAGTGCATAAGCACATCAAGGGACTTAGCACAACCAAGGGGGTAGGCAGTGGTACTAATTGGATTAGTGGCCTATTAAAACAACTGATAACTAGTAGGATTAAGTTCACTGACAAATAGCATTTCCATGCTTCCTTATTCCTCTTTGATCTTTAGCATCTCCCTGTCTTCTTAGCAGCAGTCTCCCTTCCAGGGGGATTTTTGATCCTCCATGGGTGTGCCCCCCAGTGATCCCCAGTATGTCTCCCAGCTGTGATCTTGGAAGGAAAAGGAGGCCACACATGGATGTATACTTAGACCCAGCAGGCACAGACCTGCATGTTAGTCCTGACGTGTGAATGTCACAGCCTGAACATTCAAGCAAGCAACAGACATTTACGGTGTTATCCATGAGGAGGAAATATGCAGATGAAAGCTAGAACATCCTCCTCCAAATAAGATAAAAACAAAATGGTGTCATTGCTAACTGTCTACTGAAATTTATAGTTATCTGCTGAGATTAAAGTATTATTTAGGGTAGATGGTGTCCTTAGCCTATGACAAAGATTTTAACACTTTATTACTATTCCTGGTTTGTCTTGGAAACTACAAAAATATTAAGAGTAGCACTAAGGCATCATAGTACCTCATAAGACTTGTTTTCTTTATGCTTTGAAGACATGAACTAGTGTCTGTTTAGATACTACTAGACCTCGATTCAGCATCTTTGAATTTGTCCACTGAATTCAGTGGAGTGGGCATAATGTATTTAATGTCTATTCAAACCAAGGGAGGGAGAGGGAGTAGAAATGAAAAAGGAAGAAATGAAACTAAATGGATGAGTAACAAGGAATACAGTGGAACATAAGATTTTTATTTTTGAGGAAGAAGAGAAATGGCAGAAGGGAGAAACAGATATCAAGATAAAATTTTTGGAAATAAAAACAAACAAGCTCAATGAGTGTACCTGAGTGGCGGATAGGAAGCAGTCAAACCGAAACCCCATATCTCAGACCAGCAAGAATTTCTAGTCTGCTTCTGACACAGATAATCTCTTGTAACAGAGGCAGAGGTTCAAATTTAATTGGGCCAGCTCAGCCAATCAAGCCATTAAGTTTACCTGCAAAGATTTCTAGTCAAATGCCCTGCTAGAAGTTGGAGATCCTGATGAATATTTTTTAAGAGGGAGTTTTGGCTCAAACACTGTGTTATAAATTGTTGCTATTGCTGAGAAGGATGTTTGTTGCATCTTAGCTCATGGGCTCTTGCCTTGTCATGGTATTGTACACACATAATCCAGAAATGTTTCCTCATTAAGAGCTGTATATAATATATTTTTACAGTATAACTATACTAAATCAAGGTGACTGCTTTTTATTGGACTGCCTCCCAGTAAACAGGCTTACCCTAATGATACTGAATGGTAATCACTACTGCTTAGTGGGATTATATTTTACATAAATTCCCCTTAATAGTGATGTATTTAGTTAGTGCCAGATAGTTAAATGTTTATCCATGTGTTAAATTCCAAGTGCTATTCATTGAATACACAATGTGCCAAATAAAGATTAACTATTATATTTTTTTCTTTGCAGAAGGCATCAGTGAATAGAAGTTCCAGATAATAGAATTGACACATCTTTTTTTCAGACTGCCTCTGTATTGCATTTTCAAAAGGCAGGCCTTTTCTTTTGCTTCTATATTGCATTTCAGAAATGCAAAGGAAAACGCCTACCTTTAACTGAAAAAATTATATTTAGAGATCATGTAATTCACAATTTCAGGTCTGCAGTTTCATTCTTAGCTTTGCCCAAGTCCCTTATAACTTAAAAATGTGATCTTTTTTGGATTAGGTTTTTTCTTTAAACCACTCTGATAACACAGCTCACTAAAAACACCAGCAGATTAAAAAATTCCTTTATGAGTAGGTGCACCTTTTCAATAAGCAAAGGGTGGAATATCACAGCAGGCATTTCAGCTGACTTAAGAGCACTCTTAAGAGATTGCTTAAAAGGAACATGAAACATTTCCTGCATATAAAATGATCAGCTTTCAAATTTAATTTGATGTCAATAAAGTAAGTCAAATTTGGGGAAAGGATTTTACTCCATAGGACTAACATTTATTGTACATTTTGAAGAACTAAAGCATGAGAATACCCTTTACCCTGGGACCTGTACTAAGTTCAGTCAGTACAAGTAAGGGAGGAGCCAGGGGAAAATGTCCACGGAGGCTGAATACGAGACACAAAGATGTGAGTGTATGACATTTGTACTAAGATGCCAGACAACAAACTTGGCAACTGAGGCAGTGACATCAAACTCTTTCAGCAACCTTGCTACTGAAGTGGTTACATCCTGGAGTGGGTGAGTCAGAAAGGGGGAACAGCTCAGATAAATCCACCAGCTATGTGCCAGGGCTCGATACTGGATCCAGTTCAGAAACTCAGGGGTGCCAAGCTGCCTAACTTGAATATTCTGCCTTGTGCTGTGACCTATTCATGGAAGTATATGTGCATTTTTTTCTTCATTAAATGCAAAGATGACACATATTTTTTACTTCATTGGTACCTGCAACAGGCTATTCAATGGGTAGAATCTCATCCTGAAATTCATGTTTATACTTTAGATGTAGCTTTTGGAGAATTTAATCATCGGGACTCATGCAGCTAGTTGATTGATAAATCTGTCTCTCCATCTGTCCTTCCTTCCTTGTTAGAGCTGAGATTTTAATTACAAACATCTGTGTACTGTCTCTTTCTTCGTTAAAAATAGGAATTGAAGTTGCCCTGTAGCTGCTGACAGAGACAAAACAGAACAAACACCATGATGGAAACATTTGTACAGCTAAGGGAGAATCCTCCCTCCTTGCCTGATAGGTGTCTAATTTCAAGGATAAGTGAACAGGCAGATTTTGGGGATTTCCCCATGTGAGGAGGAGCATACCAAAAAAGAAATCAAATGTCTACAGTTATTTTTATACTATACTATACTACTACTACTACTACTACTATTATTATTATTATTATTATTATTATTATTGTTATTATTATTATTATACTTTTTTTTCCCTGTTAAAATAACTCTTGATAATTGGAACAAACTCTTTGGTTAAGGTTTGTTAAGCAAAATCTGCTTATCAGTGGTGCATTCTTTGTTTCCTGAGAGCATAGAATTTGGCTTTCTGAGGTTCTTTACAACTCACTTCTTGTTCTTTTGTAGCCAGACTAAAATCTTCCTTTTGTGGTTTGAAAAATGCAGTGGGAGGCTGTGGAGAGGAGGAGAATGTTTCTTGAGGGAGGCTGGAGAGAACATCAGTGCTTACGCCTGGTCACATGAACCTTCTCACTGTGGTGGTTAGGAGCATGTGCCAGTTCGAAAGATATCTCTTGTTCCCTTCATTCTCTTCCCTTCTGCCTTCGGAAAGAGCAGATGGAAGGTTCCTTTCATGATGTATGTGGTTCATCATTTTTTATTCATGTGTTCATCTTTCTGATGAGAGTACATGTAGGAGGAACATTATCAAGGCAAGGGAAATTTCTGCAGTAGTTCCAGTAGGTTTATAAAACATCTTTGCAGCTAGAAAGACATGCATTTTTCAAAAGAGTGAATGGCAAACACAGTTTGCTTAATAAAGAAGACCCTCACAAAGCTGTTTATTTATAATTCTGTGGTGTGAAGCTCCACAACACGGGAATTATTGCAGTGCTAGCCACTAGTAACTGTAGGGTTACTAGTAATAGTGTAACTTAAACTCATTGTTCATAGGGGGGTAAGGAATGGTGAGTCTACAGCTTTCTTCTGCTGGCAAGGCACTGCTGAGAGATATGCCTTGCCTTTCCCTTCCCCCTTTCTGCCTTTTATTTCACTTGAAGGTGTACAAAATTAAACAGAGAGGAGAAAAAAGTGAATAGAGGGAAGTGAAATTTCAGAGGAAAGAGAGCTGAGAGAGAAGAGAGTGCAGAATTTTAATTCAAAACACATTAGATATTTTTCCTGTGATTTCTGCTACTTAATTAACCAGTCTGATAGCCACGGTGCTCAGCTCTCCAGCTCTGATTTGTGGCATTAAAGATTTTCCTGCCCACTCCCTTAACTATTCTGGCTTCAGGCACTGCAAAACCACAAAAAGCAAGCATATTGACATTTTAATGTCTGCTATGACAGTAATAAGATTTTGACACTACATGATCTAACATACCCTTTGTCTTGATATCCAGTGATACAAGGAGGCATCTAAAGCAGCAGGCAACCTTAGAGGGTTTTTCCCTCCAATTATGCTGTCTGTATTAGACGGTGTGCAAAAGGGCTGCTTTTAATGCAGCATTATTACAGTCCTACAGTTTCTTTGCTTTAAGATGGGACAGCTCTAGGGGTGGGCTGGTATAAGCAGACTGAAAATTAGCCTTTGAAAGAAAGCATTTGAAATCACAGATACATCACAGATAGCAAAAGGATTATGAGGTGTGGCACCCTAATGTCAAGCTATCCACATTGCTAGGTTTCTTTCAGACACAAATTAAATGGATTTTTAAGGGGAAGTAATTCTGCTAAAGGAATGTTGGCTGTGGTTCCCCTTTTGGCTAGTATAGAAAGCACAGGAGGAGAATATGTGGTAGAGATTTGCCTAGGTCTTTCTTGCTCCTGGAGAAATTTTTTGAGTTTACATGCTCCAACTACAGTTGAAATAGCAGTTTAAATGCGGACAACTGACATAAGTTTTAAAAATAATTTACCCTCTAATAATTTACTAGGAAGCCCAGAATGAAACTAGCATGCAGAAGATTAATATCCTTAATAAATAATACCTCTTTAATGCATACCCACAGAGACAGGAAGCCAAGTGGGCATTCTCCAGCCCCTGAAGAAAACAAATAAAGGCAAGAGTTGAGGGTTGCCTATGCCAAAGCCACTAGCAGTTTCTAATTCTCAGCAAACCCTATCTTATTTCTCTTAGAGCCAGGCAGTGGTAGGGGTACCAGCCCTTTGGCAGCATTGGTGTGTGGTCTCCCAGTCTCAGGTTCTGCAGAATCAAAAACAACTGATGGTTTTTACAATCATAATGAAAATATTGCTGCATAAACATGACAGTCTATTGTCCACTCCAAAGAATAACATCACACATACTTCCCTTCACTTCTGTTCCTGTATCCCTGTATGTTTTATGTATTTATACAGGACATGTGTTATGTGAAGCTGAGCACAAAGGAGAGTCACACACAGGACTCATGTTCACTCATGTTTCATAAGTGAAGCAGTTGTCCCATCTGGGCACTATAAGAAATGCTTATATACCTACAGCTGTGCTGAAATCATCTTCAAGACCTGCAGCTTGGTATTCTCTTCTACAGACATGCATTTTAACACTTAGTACCTGAACTGAGCGTACAGTTGACTCTGCAGACAAGTAAAGGGTGGTTGAAGATCTTCATTTGGACTTTGCAGGGCAGCACTGTGCATCATTTGCCTGTTAAATCAACCTCCTTTAAAAGAATATAAAGAATACAGAGCAAAAATGCTATATTTAATAAGACAGTTTTAGGTTTATAAATAAGACATCTTGTTCCAATTAAAATACCCTTCCTTGTTTAAGCATTTCAAAACTCCAGAAAGATTGGTTTCCTATAACAAAAATATCTGCTAATTACATGCGACTTACAAAATTAATTTGTATATTACAGCACATTCTTTTTTTTTCCACCTTATTTATTAGAACTTTATTATGATGAACACAGAATCCCTGAAAAACAGATATTTTTTTTTGCAGATACAAAACAGAGTAATGTGTATGAGGATGGAAGAGTAATTTTCCTGGCACATGCTCTTAGGATGCCTTATATGGAGGATCTACTATAAACTACTTGCAAAGATTTAGTGTCATACTGTCATCTCTCTATTTTGAAACTGAATTAATTTGTATATTACTCCAAGTGTAAATTGTATGTGTTCTGCAGAGGAAGAGCAATGCTTACTTAGATTTAGAGTAGACAAGCTGAAGCATCCTGTGGCATTTTTTACACCTAAGGCAATTCCTGGCAAAAATGCCTCAGAGAGCACTGTGGGCTGATAGTAGTAATTCTGCCTGATGCCAGACTAACGTGCTTTTCCCCAAAATAATGATGCTTGAACCCCCACCTGGGGTAAAGTAGAGATTGGGAAGTTCTGCACAAATGAATACGTCTTCTCTCTTTTGTGATTAGCAAAAGTTTGACATTGATACCCAACTGGCTAACAAGAAACATGGATTTTGGTTTGAAGGGATGAGTGTATGCAGGTGTGCCTCCTCTACTGCTTCAGAGTAGGAACAAGTCACTGGTCAGTTTTCATCTGTGTGATCCCAGGTAGCTGATTTCCCAGTTTCTGAGAGGTCTGTTAGGGCTGTGCTTTTATTGGTGCTCCCTTTTCTTAATAAAATAAATCAGGGTGTATCTGCTGCACACAACTTGCCTGGAGAAGCATTTAATTTTATTTTCCCACTTCTTGCAGGATATATTTAGTTCTACTTATGTAATTTATGCTTTGCACAGTAATGAGTCCATCAAACTACAGACTAAAAAAATATGACTGGATACTGTATATCTCAGCAGCGTGACAGGAGAAAATGCATTAATGTCTCCTGCCTACTAATGCAGGTTCACACATACCATATTTTGCATTTTGAATTCTGTACTTTGAGTTTTGAACTTAAGGGAGAGAGAAGCTCTTCCTTAACAGACGTCTAAGATTTCTGGACTAGTCTTTAGTCCTGATATGATTTTGTCTAAAGTCAGACTTTCATTTTGTGTGTCTATATCCATTGGAAAATATTGCTACTAAGTGTATGCTATATATCAGAGCTTATAAAAGCTTTCAAATAAGCCATAAGCTCCTTTACATCATATCTTTTGAGAGGTTTTTTCAGTGTATTTCAAAAATTGCAGTTAACTAGATTGCAAACAGGTTAATAATAATTAGCACTTATATTATGCATGAGATGTTGAGATTACTCTTTACTGATGCCTAATCTGTTTGTAATCAGATGTCATCACTGACATATTGTAGCTGAGTCGTCCTAGCCAAACACCAACATCCCAAATTGGAATTATATACAGAAATGGGAGGCATAACTGCAATCCAGACTTGAAGTTCTTTTTTTTTTTCAGTCTGTTTTCTGTCATGTAGACGTAACCAGCTTCCAGACACTGAAGCATGTTACATACTCTGTGTGAGCCACAATACCCATGGGAGTCACCTCTGCCAGGCTTGTGCTGGCTTCTGTTCAGGGGCAGCTTGAGTGGATCTTTCCCACTCTCGAGGCAGCAGAGTGAGGCTGCCACGAATCAAATTCAGTTGCAGCCCTGAGAGTGGGTAAAGGAAGGAGGAAGAGGAGAGACAGAATGGTATGTTATTATCAGTTTACAGGTGAAGCACAGCCAAAGAGTGCTTGCAAACTGCATTCAGATGGATTTGTTTTGCTTTGCAGAAGTCAATTGGAGCATCTCACAGTAAACTCCGAAGAATGTAAATAACTTCCTTATAAATGGCTTAAGAAGTCATGCTGCTTTCTAAAATGATAGCTGCCATCTAGTTGTACCATGTGTCACACTAATATTCATCACAAATATGCCATTTTTAAAGGCATTAGCAAAATATGTCATAGCATCTAGTACCTTGTCTTTAACTGCAATTGAACCAATGTTGGTTTTCAGTTTGTTACAGAGCTTTGCAATGTTAAGTGGGGCCCTGTTAGGGAGTAGCTGCACATTTCCTTTTACTACATACAGAAAGGGGAAAGCTTTTGTCACAAATCTTTGATATCTACTACAGGAAACTCAGTGATTTTCCCTTTCCCTTCTACTGGGTCTATACTGGAGCTACTCAGTAACAGAGTAACATAGAAGATATTTAAGTGAGTCTCAGAGGAGTCTATGACCAGGATCATCTTAGCTCTCCCTCTTCTCCAGTTTGATTCCTACACTGCATTAAGCCATACTCTAAACTGTAAGAACTTTCCCCATCATTCCTTGAACATTTCCAATAATTCATCTCTTCAAAGTGTCATTCCTTGGCTTTTACATAATACTTTTATCTGCTGCATATCACTTTATGACCTTTAGTCTTACAGTCTCTCCAGTATTTTCCCCATGTAAGTATGAGTATATATCTGTATATACTTATATAGCAGTCACCTTATAAAGGTCAATTGATTAGAAATGGCAAAGGATTAAGTTCTGTGAGATCTATCTATCAGATAAAATAAGTATGGTTACTAAACTAACGGTTAGCTTCTTATATGGGAAATAATGACATTCATAATTACTTTTGAGAAGACTTCCCTTATGCTTTTCTGTCTGTTCTTCCCCAAAGCAATTTGATGCACAAGTCATTTTTGTGTGATGTGTTTTTCAGATATGGAGACAAGTGAAAAAATCCAGAAAAGTGGAGTTCTTCAGGTGTTCGCGAGTCTGTTGACGCCACAATCTTCCTGCACAGCAAAAGTAGCTAACATCATAGCAGAAGTAGCCAGAAATGGTGAGGTTTTCTACAAGAACTTTTCTGCTGGAACATCTTCAGTTTTTCACCTCACTTGTCAGTATGTTTTACTTCATTTATGTTTTCATTTTATAGATTAGACACCTTTCATGTCGCTCCCTTTCACTCTTTTTGTTTTGTCTAATTTTTTTCTGCACTTTTTAATACAATCAAAACAACAGTTGGCTGCTGGAATTTATTTTACTCTTACTTTCATTCTGTTTAGTTTTTAAGACGTAATTTACTGGGCAGAAATAGCCTGCCACTGATGAAATGCATTTCTATATGAAAAGCATGTAGAAAAAGAGACATGCACAATGTGTGCAGCCAATTATGCATAGTGCCCATAGTTACAGCAGTAGCATCTATACAGGTGGTTAAGGGATAGTAGATCATTTCTTTAGTCTGAGATTTGCCCTAAGACTATAACCATTATGAGTCCTGTGATACCACATTAAAACAAATTAGTCCTACCTAAAGAGCATTATATGTGTTAGAGTAAGAGCCCAAAGTTCCAAATAAGAATCAGGTCCATTTTGGTATGTATTATATACATACAGTATGTAATATAACATCGGAGGTAATAAAAAAACTATTTAAATCTTTCTTTAGACAGGATTATCTTAAAGATCATCCAATACCTGCATATCTTAAGCCCAGAAGAATGGCCTCATACATGCAAGCAGACACTATGGGCAGACCCTGTGATGAGGGTAGAGGGCATTTGTGGCTGACTTTTCTCACTCCTGGACCTGCTGCTGTCACAGCTGAAGAGGCACAGATTCCGTTTTGGACTTTCCTTCCCCACAGGCCAGACAGAGAAAAGTAGAATGTTTCTTAACTGCTCTCCTAGCAGCCTTATCCCTCTCCCTCTGTAAATTCTCATGCTGATGCCTCTTCAGGGAAAGGGCTACATTCTTGCTGACTCCTTTAACATTCTATTTCTGAGGAATCACAAACTACAGCTTCTTACTGATACCCCCGTGGTGACCTCCACCCAATTTACTGGTTTTAAGACAGAGCTGTATATGGTTATTCAGAAACAACACTAACAAGAAAAAAAGAGATATATTTAGTTTTTAAGTGTTAATTTTTTTTAGATAAAGAGCCAATAAAAGATGTATACATAATAATTTAAATTTAGAAATGTTTCAGAATGATAGAGATTTAGGCAAATACATCACAGGTTTTTTTCTGTACTTAATGAATTCTTCATAAGTATTTTTAGAACAATACTGTCAATCATATGTCCTCACAGTTGGTCCTTTTAGGTCCTACCCGAGGAGGGAAAAGTTAAGAATAAAATCAATATTCACAATAGCTAAACTGATTACTATGTATTGTTTTCTCAAAGATTCCCTTACAGAGCATTTTAGCCAGTATCTGAAATCACACATGAAATGTCTGAATAGTTTCTAATGTGTCCTTTTTCCTGACAGCTTTTAAACTGATGCTTTATGTACACTCTCAGAAAAGCTGGCATTTTACCTGGTTCATCAAACAGAATAACTTTTGTCTTTTCCTTAGAGTTATTAGCAGGTGTAAGTGGGACCTCTGTCAGCCAAGGTTAGAGTGAAGGTATTCAGAAATTATTTCAAGTACCAGTGCTTTTAAGACTGAGATCATCTGGGTATTTCTCATTGGATTCTAACTCTGTTGAAATAGTTGCTTAAGCAGGATAGCAGGGAATACCTCATTTGAATTCTGTTGTTTTCTTTGTTTTATTGCATAAAAATACAAGAATTTAATGCTTATATTGTACCTGTTTTTAACAAACTTCAGGGACTGTGAGAAATTTGTGTAATCAACATTCAATGTATAGTAGGATAGATGGATTAAAGCCATTCCCTGAGTGGTCATGCCATGCAGTACTGCCAGAGCTGGGAGCAGAGACTGTGATTTTGGGTGTTGCTGATACAAGACCATCTTTTCCTTTCCCACTTCTTGTTTTCCTCTTATGTTCCCCTCATCTGATCATATGCACACACAAATCTGATCACATCAATCTCTCTACTTGCCTTGGTGGCTTTGTCATGTTTCATCTTTTCACCTCTTCATGCTCTTGCTCTTTCACCTCTTCTGCTCACATGACTCTTCCTCCTCCCAGCTTGAGCTCATATTTGTTTGTCCTATTTTAAACACCCAGACATACAAAACTCCCTTTACTCACTCATGTCTCTCCATCTAGAGCCATTCGCCTTTCAACTGTGAGCATCATGAGGACTCAGGTGAACTTGTTACATGGAGTTTCTCTCTTCACTGTGGACCTTTTAAACCCTCTTCCAAGGTTTTTAGTCTTGTCTTCTTTGCCAGGTGCAGGAATGAGAGAACATCATCTTCACAGTCTGTAATACTACAACACAATTACATTTCACTTTCAAAATCTTGTCCTTCTTTTGGTTTATGTTACTCTGTCCTCATTGCTTCTCCTCCTTAAGCGATTCTTCTCTGTTTCCTCAAAGGATCTGCTTCATTTCTCACCCAGGTTAGTGGAAACCTTTTAAAGACTCTGTTCTCAATTACTTTCTCATTCTTCTATTACTTCTGAGTAGTATCAGCTGCAAAAGTAGTTGCAGTACCACATCTTTGTTCCTGTTTCACAGATCTATTTTGATACATATGGCACCATTTCTTTTACTTCTTGTTCTTACGTGACCTTGATAAATACAAGTTTGCTCAGCATACTGACCAATGATTTCTCCTTTTCACCACGTGAAGAAGAACCTAAACAAACAGCAGAACAGATTGAGGCCTCTCAGACTTGTAGGAGAGAACAAGTTTCATTTCCTTATACAGACTAGGAGAAAAGAAACCACCTGACTTTGATGATGTAGATACTATGGTAAGTTAGTCAGTGTAAAGGAAGGTGACGTGGGGATAGCTGAGGAACAGGGAAGACTTTTTAAAGGCAATTGAGAGGAAGAGGCTGAGGGGATAGAGAAGACAGAGGAAGAAACTAAATACATCTAGTAAATAAACATAAACAATGAAGTTGAAAGTGGGTGATAAAGAAATACATTGAATGTTAGAAGGACATAGCAAGACTAGTTCTAAAGACCAGATGTATCTAATATTTGTTAGGTTCATTAAAATGGATACTATCACCATCTATCAGACTATAGCATCTAGCCACAGTTCTAAAATGTTACAGTACCTTAGGAAGGTGGGTAAATTCTGCTCACAACTATCTTCTCTTGGATCTGTGCAAGTGTATAGACATTGCTGATTCTTCTTAATGTGCGTGTTGGTATATCAGAGTTATATCATCACATGAGAATTGCTTACCTCTGACAATTCTTTAGCTAAAATAATACTGCAGGATTAAATACAAAAGAGACTAGATTTTGTAGCTACCAAAACATCAAAGAACATTGTAATAGGTGCAACAAAGGGAGTATTTGAGAAGATGTCTTTGTACTTCAAGCATTATATGAAATCTTTGAATTATTGGCATGAGGAGTTCCGTTGATCTAGAATCAGAAAAATCTTCTCATCTGTTTTTAGGGGGATTGTACACCCTGGTTCATTCTGTCTCATAAATGATGAAGTAACACAAAGGTAAAGTGACTCTGAATGATCTAATATTGTTTAGGATCAGGAAGAGACATAACTGGCCCATCTACTCAGCCCTGGTGAGGCTGCATCCTGATTACTGTGTCCTGTTCTGGGCTCCTCTGTACAAGAGAGATGTGGAACTCCTGGAGCAGGTCTGGCAGAGGCCACAAGGCTGAGAGAGAACTGGAGCATCTGTTGCGAGGAAAGGCTGAGGGAGATGGGCCTGATTAGCCTAGAGAAGAGATGACAGAAGAGGGGACCTTACCAATGTATGAGGAAGAACTTCTTTATTATACAGGCACTGCAACAGATTGCTCAGAGGGCTTGTGGAGTCTCTTTCAGTACAATATCCAAGAATCATCTGGAAGCAATCCTATGCCCTGTGCTCTAGGATGACCCTGCTTAAGCAGGCAGGTTGGACCAGATTGTAGTCCCTTCCAATCTTAACCCACTTTGTGATTCTGTGATAATTTGCAGTTCAGAACAAATAAAAAACATATTGACCATTTGCCTTACCATACTAATCTCTAAAGGGTGCTCTGTAGTAAACTGTGAAATAACACTGATGTTATCAGGTGGTTCCTTCTATAAACCACCTTTTTAAAATGTGCAGCACAGTGCCTGCCTAGCTGTATCTCCTTCTGAAGAACAGCCCTTTATGTCTCTGACACCGGGATAGTTCCCTGTGACTTGCACAGATGGAAAATAATTTTTTGGTTCTCTGTGGTAGAGCAGGAAGGAAGGGCAGAATGCTTCCCAGTGGATGGGTCCTCTACCTTTCCTCCCATTGTGGACATCACTTAGCTTGTGAAAACCTACAGGCCTTTGGGCTCACATAAACTCTTCTATATCTCATTCTCTTTTTCTGTTCTCGTCTTCACCTTCCAAATAAAAGCCTGTTACTGAGCTTTAATTTTATTTTTTTAAATTCTCTTAAAGGAAAAGCTTTTCTGGAATTCTAATTAAGGCAACAGAGAATAAAAAAATGCTGCATTAGAATACTAGTTTTAAGTCAACTTGTGAGCAAGTTTTAAGTCCATGATGAATTTGTTGTGAATTCACTGTTCTTTTCAGCACTTCTTTGTGATGCTAAAAATATGCTTAGTCTGAAATATGTTAAATTAGTTTCCATGGAAGTCAATTAAATATCCTTAATTCCTTCTGAATTAGCAAATAATGGAAAGAATTAAGCCCAAATCCAGACTTGGGCTTATTGTCTAGAAACGTGCATGAGAATTTACAGTTTGTCTGGGCACGTGTTTAGGGCACACAAAAGGCCCAGTTGCCAGGCCAGTGTAAGTGGAATTGGTGGAACTGGGAATAGCTGGCCTGGCATTAAGAGGCTTTGCTTTATTTGCAGAATTCATGCGGAACCCCTGTGTGGATGCAGGATTGATCCCTCCCTTGGTGCAGCTGTTAAACTGCAAAGACCAGGAAGTGTTGCTGCAAACGGGACGTGCCCTGGGCAATATATGCTACGACAGCCGTGAGTGTTGACATCTGCTGTATTTTGTACTTGTTCTTGTGGAAGGGAGGGGAGTGTTTTGGTGTTCTCTACATTGACTGCAGGGTCATTTTCCTCTTTTCTTGGTTTTTATTTACCCCACAGCTCTTCTAAATGGATAAGAAAATTGAACATCACACTTGCATAATGCTTTTGTGACAGAAAGATTAAAACACGGTTTCAATATTGTGATACAACTGGATATAAGAATAGAAAGGTATTCTGATCCTGGGTTTGGCTTTTTGGGTTTTTTTTTTCAAATATAGTGAACTAGGTTTTCAAGGAGCAGATGCTACATATGCAGAGGCTCTGAACAGTTAATTTTT
The DNA here is from genome assembly GCA_024734555.1 of Trochalopteron elliotii. Lineage (NCBI taxonomy): Eukaryota > Metazoa > Chordata > Aves > Passeriformes > Leiothrichidae > Trochalopteron > Trochalopteron elliotii. The sequence continues at coordinate 7,986,952 of JANPWX010000008.1, forward strand.
CCTCAAACAGAATGTGTTGGAAAGGAACAGAGTCAGAAGGGAACACTCATATTCTAACCAGTCTCAAATCTGTACAGAGCTGCATGTGTGGCTGAAATGATGCCTGAGTTATGTTGCTGATTCTCAAAATTCTTATGTGGCCAATCAGTTGCTCCAGGATTGCATATTGGTATTTTTGGTAGTCAAGGGTGGTGGTGGGGACACGTTGGTGAGGTTTTTTAGCTTTTTATGGGCACAATAAATTTTTACAATGAGAAGCAATTGAGTTTTGAAATGTAGCTGTGACTGCATGTGCTGATCACATGCCTGGCTGTGTCATCTGCAAAACCAAACCAGCGGCTGCAGTGTTTTGAAAATGCAGCCTCATTATCCCTTACTTCAAAATTTTGAAAAAAGCCAGTGCACCATAAATACAGTGCAGAAGCAGAGACACCAGGAACATGTTGCACATGAAGGAGTTATGGATGTCTGCAGATGGGAAGTGAGATGAAATTGTAAGATCATTTTGTTATCCTGAGAGTTAGTGACGTATTTTATGTGGTGAGAAATTTTCTACATACTGTGTTGCATTTACCAAAAGTTCTGCTATATGAATACTGACTGTAGCCTTTCTCCTTGCTACTTTTTTTTCATCTGAGATTGAAATTTTACATTTTATGTTGTTTTAAATTACCTTGCCTTTGACTTCAGGGAAGTTAATAATATATTGGCATTTCCAGTTACAGACAACTACTGCTTAAGGATGTTAATGTATAATTCTTTCATTTAGGATTTTCTTTAAGGTGATCAATCAACTGAACAGCTGCTTCCCCGTGGAAACTTCTTGTAGAAGCTATTAAGCTTCCTATAACGTAATTTATTTACTATATTCTGTTTCAGGATTATGTGTGAGATCAAAGTCACTCTCAGGTGCACTGGTTTATTTCATATAAGTAAAATCTGTGTAACTGTTCATGTCATTATTGTTCATCCCACATTTTTTTCATAAAATACAATAAGGACACACAGAAATGGTTTTCTAGTGTGAGGTTTTGTGGACTACTGCTGGCTTTTACAGTTCAGAATTTATCCTGCACAGAAAACTGTATTACTCACCTTGTGTTGTCCTTCTGTGGAGCAAAGCTGGCACTGATAAAATCTACAGTAGGCTGTGATGTGTTGTGTGCCATGTGTTGTCATGCTCCTGTGGGAGGACAGTCACTATCTTCCCTGTGTATTTGAATAAGATTACTGAGTAAAGTGTAATAAAATGTGACAAAAATCAAGGTTAGCATATTTGATTTAAGTGGAAGAGGCTATTTACAGTGCCTAGATGTCACATCCACCCTATGTGACATTTTCTGTTAACTTAATATGTAATTATTAAATAGTTATGTACTCTATCCTAAATTCTTATTTAGGACAAATACTTTCACTATGCTTATTACGAGAAAATTTAATATATTTCAGGTTTTTTACTATTGGTTTTCCCTAATAAGGAGATGCAAAGTATAGCAAAGACAAGATGTGGAAGCTGATAATTCTAATTAAAAATGTTACATATCGATAGGGGTTTTTTTCTCCAATTGAGACAAAAGCACCTGTTACCCTTCTGGTTATTGTGATTTGTATAAGAACTTGAAATACATCAGTAACTATATTTTTCCAAATACATGAGCTTCTTTTGCACTTCTACTGCCCATGTAACTTTAACATGCAGCAATGAGGAATGTCTCTTAAGTCCTAAATCAATGTTAGGCTGAGCCTATGCAATAAAGCCCATATTGGATGACTCACAGCAATATTTCTTTATATTGAAAGCCTGCTTGTCCTGTACTTCATCCCAGCAGGCATGCATCACTTTGTTTAGTGACAGCTTGTGCCAAAATGAGTTAATCAGGTCTCTATTTCTGAGAGAAGTTGGCACGGTGCAGGATGAGAGTTGTGGGACAAACAGCTGCTTCTGCAGGGAAACAGCCTTAAAACTGGCCTTGAAAAGGAGAAGGATTGGCTAAATTGTTTTTCCAAGGGAAAATGGCAGTGCTTCCTCAGTGTTCACAGAGCCCAGATTTGCTGCATGAAGACAAGACCATTTCCCTGTAAGTTCAGGAATGGCTACTCCTGGAACACAGCTACTATGGAAGGGTAATTCATGACTAAGTCCCAATGCTGAAAGAGATTTAGTACCTTCCATGAGTTAAAGGGGAATTTTATCAGAACTATATTATTAGGTGCAAAGCTCCTAGCGCATTCTTTCCTTTTAACCACCAGTTATGTGGTTTTGCTTATAATCAAAGCTCAGTTCTTAGGAATTGTCCAGTCAGAGCATAACAGCTATCCTAGCTGCTTCACCACTCTTTATCCATGAGTTAAACTATGTCAAACAAAGTCAAATAAAGGTACCTTTCTACTGTCTGTCTGTCTACCCCTCCTAACGTTCTTCCCGGTGCTGTTTCTTTAGTAAGTTTGTTCTTTAAGGGATGTTACAGAAGTACAGATGTTACAAATAAGGGATACCTCCCAAACTCTTCTAAGTTCTCCCTGCACCTTGGCTCCACATGCAACGTAAAGATCTCATCTCTGTTTTTTGGAAAAGGTTATGTTTAATATGGTTCTTGCTGAAAAAAGAAATTTCTTAAGTCAATGCAGAATGGCTAATTCTGCTGTAGATAAAGCCCAAGAATTATTTGCTACCATCAGCTCTGGCCATTGGGGTATTCAAGTTAAAGAAAAGCATTATCCAAATTGCATTTTGTGATCACGTAAGGAACACCCTGGTGATTAGTACACGCCTCAGCTCTCTCTGGTGGCTTTTTTCACAACAGACTGGGAAGAGTCTGGTGACTGGTCTCATGTGGCTGATCAAGTGCATCGGGGACAGGGAAACTGAGATTTCTGTTTTCAACTTAGGCCTACTTTCTTGCAAGACCAAGAAGACAATGTGGGAGAAAGACAAAACCTGTCTGTACCCAGGTCTCTCTCCTACTCTGACACCAGTGCAGTTTGTCTAGATGAAAGATCAGGCCAATCAAATAAATTTATCAAGAATTTTAATGGACAATGATGCTATATCAAATCAGTATTATTTTCTTAGCAAATAATAGCCTCACAATATTTTTATCATGAAATTTGTGATGGACATGCTATCTTAATCTCAGTGATCTTTCCACAGGTAACTTGTTAAATACTTCAGTTGTGAACTGATGGACAAACTGCTTTCCTGTGTTTTTATATAGCATTGTACACATGATAGAGGCTGCCATAGTTATGCTATAAAAGTGATAATTCTAAGAGGAAATGAAAGGCTGGGATATTTATAATATCCCTCCTTCATAATCCTTCCTTCTTACTGTTTAGAGCATTCACATATTCTGAAAGCTAGCAAAGGGAAGTAAGCTCTCCATGTATCTTGTAGTGGAAGTGAAGAATTTCCCATTCTGCCCTTCCATAATTTGCATATTAATGGTAGTGTTTAGAGATCTCCTTGTGCAATCCAGAAGTTCTTTTTGTACCACAGCTTTGTTTCTTCATGAAACTGCCAGCTTGGGTACATACTTCTTAGCAACCATACTTGGTATATAAGCATCTTACAGAGTTGGAAAGAAGCTAAAAATACCAGCTCATTCTATAAAAGCTCTCCTGTGACAGCTGCTTATCTACCTTTCTCAGCAGGAGATTTATTGGGTCCTTTTCTCATTTCACAAGCTGTACATGTCTTTGTTATCTATGCAGTCTTACTTGTATTGATGGCAAGACTCCTAGCTGAATTTTAGCTATGTGGCCTTTCCATAAAACCAGATCCCTCTTCATCTCAGTCTCAACTCCAGAACATGAACATTTTATCACTTTTTGTTAAAAAGATCTTATACATGCTATAATTCTCTAAACTCAGCTGCCTATCTTACAAGAACGTACAGATCTATTGCAGGGATCTGCTAAGAAAGGCTAAGTATAAAACTAAGAAACAGCTCAATTGTAGGGTTATGTTCTCCCAGGAGATACGATTAATTTCAGATCTACAGGAGAAAATCAGACACTTTAAAATAAAACATACCGGAAAGAAGTCAAAATCAATTTTCTTCAAAAAACGGCGTAACCCTTTTCATTACCATATGGAAAAGCAGCAGAATCCTGGAACACAACTGATGTTGATAATGGCACACTACTGGCTAATCATTATCGTGAAGGTCACCCTGATTCATGCAGCTAGGCAGCATCTTACCATGATTTTTCACTTATCATTGTACTAGATCCTACCCAATGCAAATGCCACCTACTAAGCTGTTTCCTAAGAAAAGCCATGAAATCAAGACCAGAGTCCATAAATTGTTGCTTGAAAACTGAGTGTTTTGCTTGCAGAGAATTCAAACTCAAGGTTTTGATTGTACAGTAATAGTGCTTTACCTTTAGATCTGTTCTCTCTGAGGCATGCCACAGTCTTAGAAAACTATAGCATTTTTACTTCAGAAGTCCTTGATAGTGCAGGTTTTTCTCCAAGGCTCTGCACACAAGTATTGCATCAGCTAGAAATTAGTGTGTATGTATGCCAACATATACTTCCCCTGTAATATTGAGTTCTTGCTAGCAATTAATCATGAATGTTCTTAGGAAGCTGTTAAACAACATTATTCTAACTTCTTATTTTACAGCTGGCCTAAATGGAATCAGAACGATGAGAAAATCTTTCTAGATCATCAGAACAAAGATATTTGAGAGGTGATGCAAGACCCCTGAGTTCTCAGGCTAGGCTCCTCCTAAGCTTCATGATTTGAGACAAATAGCACTGACCCCAAACCCAGGACTTGCCTCAGCTGTTTGTAGATCCCAAGTCCACTTACTACTTTTTCAATTCTTGGAATGATTGTCTTTCTTCTTCTAGCAGGGAAAGAAAGGTACCCTGGTAGAATCCACAAATATGCTTTATGGTGAATTCTTTTTGTTTTATTTTTTCCTTCTTGGGCTTTTCCCAACCTATTCCAAATCCCCATGGGTTTCACATTTTCTGGGACTACTCCTCTGGCTGCTTTGGTGGAGACCCACAGCTCATTCAGGCTCCTTTCAGCAGCAGCCATCAGCACACCTCTGTTCTTCACCAGACTGCAACCATGCCATGCTCACTTCACAGCCTTTCTCTTGGAGAGTTTGAAGCTGAGAGACAACATTGCACTGCAGGCCTGGGAGTAGGAATTCTAAATTAATTGTGGTGTGCAGATCTATTCTGTTAATAGCATGAGATGCTATAAATGCCTGTTTACCAGTGTAGAAAAACTGCCTGCTGTTTCACTGTGCAATTGGGTTCCATGATTTATTTCATGCTGTATGAAATACTAAGCTGGCTTCAGCTCTGACTTACACTCTCATAAACCTAGAGTAATTTATTTGACTGCAATGGAATTACTAAGGAGTTTCATAGAGTTTTAAAATCAACTGAAGAGTCTGCTGTAAGCATATTGCATATGAAAAGGACAGCAAAGCTACATTCAGCTTTGAGGACCTTTACTTGACTTTAGTATATCTAAGTAGAACATTCTCTTCTTCTCTAAGTTGGCTTCTTTAATTTCAAACAGAATTCAGTAGCAGTAATTACTACATTTTAATTACACACTGAAGTATACATGGAATCCAGAACAAATTACTTGCCAATACTGAGTCTAGTAGTGTTGTATGTCTTGTTGCTGATAACATTTCTGCTCCTATAGTAGAATCTCAGATCCACTAGTAGCATTTGATTTGAAGTATTGAAGTCTTGAGCAGTAAATTCATCACTGTTCTTTTGTCTGAAATCAGAAACACATGATTTTTCTTTTATTAATATGACAGAAGAGGAATATGACTAATAAGCAAATGTTATTGAAATTAAGTGGTGGTCTTGAATGTGGCTTGCATTTTTTTTTTTTTGACTGCTACTTCAGCGTAGCATTAGGGAGGTTGCAATATCTGCACACTTACCTTTCCCTTCAAATGTTCTGCCAAGCTCCTGACTCTGTAGACAAAAGAAATCATGAAAGAGATTAGGGCTTGTTGGCATTGATATCCTGTGCTCCACACATTGAACATATTATGAAGAAGCTATGAAAAATATCCCTAGATCTCTATTGGGATATATTTAAAAATTGTGTTTGTTTGTTGGAATAAACTAGTTTCATAAGAGGGCCAATACACTGCTGCATCAGTTGTCATTAGACAAAAAAATTGCTGGCAATAGTTTTATCTAAAAAGATCAACTCTACCTATTTTCAGTCTTTGAAGGGGCTGTATTAAAAGATAGTATTCTCCTAGTTTACTGTTTACATATTTATTACTTTAGCAATTAGTCTAAAGGAATAACTTATGAAACAGTACCCTCAATGCTTACCATTAGGGCTAAGGATAGCTGCCAGCATTTTAAGATGAACTGACTACAGGACAATTCTGTTCATCTCTGAAGCAAGCATAACTGATTCAAGATTGTTTTTTTCTTTATAAAGCAAAACTTTTAAGATTATATTGATTGATTTTAACCAGTAAGCAAATAAAACAAAACTGTATGTCTGGTAATCAGCCTTATAATTCCTAAAGGAATTAATAAAACAAAGACAGTTTCAGTACAAGATAGAGCAATCCCAAAAATTATCTTTCAAATTATTAAAAGACTAATCTCAAAATACAGTATTGCTGTGTAATGTCCCTTCCAGACAAGTGCACAGAAGACATGGAAAAAGCAGCAAACAATAGTAGTGCAGTATAATCACATGAAGCTTACTTTCCTTGAAAAATAAAATTAATGAAACGCTACTGTGTGTAGTGTAACCAAGGTTAGGTCTGTAGTCATGCAGTCAGAGACCTGACAGGGGCAGTGCCTAAAAAGCATATACAAACCAGATTGAGGATAAAAAGTACAGTCAAGTGTTAAAACAGAATGAGAGCATTGCATGGAAAGTTTTAATCTTACAGTGTTCAGACAGGAAAAGAAAAAGTAAAATACGAGTTTATATAAGTGGCAGTATTTTTCCTAGTGTCTACATAGATAATGTCATTTACACCAGCTCATTGCTATTGCCTTTTGAATATTTTCTTTCTTTTTTTCTCCACATGTGACCAGGATATTTTTTCCTCTGGAGTCCTACTCCTGCAGTTTTTTCCTTACACATGTTCATAATATTCTGTCACATCATCATTTCCTTGCAGCGGCCAGTTTGTTATCAGAGACCATTGTGGTTTCAGGTGAAAGAATAAGCAGCAGGAGCAAATGAGTGCCTCACCACAGAAGTCTTGCAAAGAGGACCTAATTCAGAAAACAGGGGTAAATAGAACACGTAGAAAGAACAGTCCCCCCCACCCTCCAATTTGGGCTAATGTAGATTACTTCATCTTTTTTTAATGAAGAAAAACAAGAGTAATCTGTCTAATCTAAGCACTGTCTAACCTAAGCAATATTTTGGTCCAAAAAAAATGCAGGATTGTAGCCAAATGCCAAATGATGAAGTAATTAAAGTAAAATGGCCATATGTCACTTAAATGATTTGATCATTACACAAGTAAAAAGAATTTTAATATAAATAGTATATTTTTCCTGTATCACCCAAATTTGCTGTCTTGGCCATTTGTTTTATGCAAATCTGGGACCTCGATCATGCAGATGATCCTTTCCCTCCGTGACTTGCACCATTTATACCAATGCAACTATTTACACCAGTAAACTTTTGCAGAACATGAATTGGGGAAGGGATAATTCAAGTATCCAGTTGCAGGACAAAACTAGAACATTCCAAAGTATAAATTTGATACTTAAAGCCCAGAAGCTTGTTTTCAAGAAATGCCGTCAAATTGTTTTCTAGCTGATCATCTGAGAAATGGGTGTATTTTTTAAGTCTAAATATTTTCCAACATCTCTTTCTATTATGGCACAGCCCTTTTGTCCTGACTTAGATTTTTTTTCCTGTTACCATTTTGTGACTTAACGATTTGTTTTAGGGCTTGGTGAATTAGGGACAAAAACTCAAAGGAAAGCGATGCAAACGTCTTGGGAAAAGCAAATTGAAACTACTCTAAGTGCTACATTGTAAAGATCTAACAATCCTGCACGTTAAAAAAAGTTTGGTTGTTGACTTTGGGCATGGTTGAGCAACAGGAAGATTTGACTGGACTGTTCGTAAAGGGAATGTGAACAGTCACAGTAATTTGATAATTCACTTAAAACCCTTTTTTTGTGTAAAACTCCTTTGAGCAGCTCAGGATAGAAAAAGGGACTGTACTAATTCTTAGAGACAATCACGTTTGAATTGGGCTAAAGAACATTGTGAAGTAATAACTCATTCTGTAATAAATCTTACTGTACATTTTACAAGGAAAAAATCTGTCTGGTATCTTAAGTTCTCACTCTGGCATCCTTAGACAGTATTACATGCTATACAACAGCATTGCCCTTTGTGAGCTGCAGTGAAGCATTTTTAAACAGAAATGTGAATGCTCTCATTAAACTGTTCAATCATTGTTCTCTTAGGAATAGCAAATGTTTATTTAAAAAGGTCACAGGAAAAAATTCAACACAGCTTCTGGGAGGCTTGGAAGCACGTTAAGTGTGGGAGTTCATAGAACTGCTGAACTGCAAGGTAATAGTTGAATTGAGAACAAGATGCAGCAACATGCTGTGGGCCTGTTTTGACTGTAAATGACTTGGAGCTGGATGAGTATTCTTGTGTGCAAAATGTGTTCCTTAGCGACAGAGGAGTAGTGAGAACCGAGTTGGTGAAACGCACACGAAGCATTCGGAGTCAGGACTGCGCTTTCTGCTCGGGGATGCAGTGGGGTGTCACAGCAGCGCTGGCAGTGGGTAGGCAGGACCTTCAGGGTTTTCCTCCTACATCTGGCATAGGATTCTTTGAGGCCCTGCACTAATGAGCTGAGTTAATCCTCTTGGGCAAAGAAGGCAGCACCAGGAGATCCTAATTATAGCACTCACCCAGGTCTGTTCTTCACTCAGCTGCCTGGGGCAGGGAAGCAGCCATGCAGGGTGAGCTCCAGCACAGGAAAGAGGGAGAGCAACAAACTCAGCTATGGCATCTCCTTTACAAGTCTACCAGCATATGTAGTCCTGTCAAAGGCTGGCTCTTACAGCCTGCCACCTTCTGAGGTTCAATTGTACCTAACTTTTTTGAGTATACCATAAAGACAGACATTTCTTGGAGTGAGATTTGTTTCTGAATCTCCCTGCTTTACTTTCACTGCCTCTACATAAGAAGCTGCTTATCTGTTTACCTAAGAAAAACTTGGCGTGGATAAGAGTTTTGTCATGTATTTAAAGTGAGAGACTGTACAGCAGTTTTTAACAAATCAGAGATATTTGAATTTAAAGGATATATGACTTAGATTTTTTGTAAAATATTATCACACAGTAATTTTCAGTAGAGTTCTGCCAAATTCTCTCCAGGTAAGGAACTTAGCCTGTAACTATTTTTTTGTGTGTGTGTGTTCTTAACACTTGCTTCCAAACACTCACCCAACTCTACTTTTCTATTATACTTTGCTTACATTTTTTACATGTAGCTCATCAACATGAAGACACAGGGTTGAACTTGACATGTGATTCTTCTCTGAATTTCTCTGAATTCTCTGAATTTATCATCTTTGTTTGTTGATTTAAGTTGTATGATAGTAATTTGAGGACCACAGTCAGTCCATCTGATCCAGTATCAGTGATTCAATTTCATTTTGCACACCCATTTTGACTCAGAACAGATGAGTTAAATACAAAATCGTGTATTTCCATAAATTTTCTAGTAAAAAATACCAGAAGAGGATATATAAAGCAGAATGCTTGAATATTCCAACCCAAATTACTTTTTATTCTCTGCTGATTTAGTAAATGTAAGCACTGAGTCAAAGCACCTGACTATATTGTTTGACTATATTTTGATGTAGGACTTCCTTTTGTTTCAGCATTAGAGCTATGTTTGTTATGACATCAAGGATTTAAGAATTTTTTTTTCTGTTTGTCCTTTTTTTAATAGTTGTTCCTTGACACAGAGTCCTACCTTGAACGTAACTGTTTAATAGATTACAATTTCTCCTTTTTCAAAATGATATAGACATGCCTGCAGCAAAACACAGTTTTCTGATGTCCAGATCCTGTCAAAAGGTGGCAAGTCATGGCAGTGAATTTATTCTGCAAAACTCTTACTATTTTGGTAATAATTTTAAGTTAAGACCTGCCAAGAATTACCCTTCCTTCAGCTCCATTTGACAAATTTTCTCAAGTTCCTATATGCAATACTTAGAATCCTGTTTTTCATATATATTATAAGGGTTATATATAGTTCATGAATAGTATTAACAAGAATTGGAAGATTTAGAAGCTTGTTTTTGCAGAGGTCTGGAACACTTTACAGTGGAAGATCATATTATAAATGTGTCCAGCCTTGGGTTTCATGCTGAATATATTGCAGAATGATGAAAACTTGGTAACTTGACCTGCACATATGACGGGGAGAGAGAGGAGGGATGGTAGAGTGGTGAATAACAAGGAACAGAGGAGACTTGCACTGGGGCCATGAAAAAATTGAGGAGAGGGTTGTTTTGGTTTTTTTCTTATATTAAAATCTTTAGTGATTCTCTCCTCCTTTCCCCTCAAGGTTTTGTTTTCATCCAGATTTTCCAGCTGATTCCAGTGGTAACTCACATGGAAATCTCTCTTTTTGGAAGCCCTGGAATTTAGTTTATTGACTGTTGTCTATTGCTTATAGCTGGGGAAGGAAGCAGTATTGATGATTACTGTAATAGAAGGCTTACTTTTCCTTTATTCCTACACTGTTGCATCAAATCTGATTTGTTATATAGGAAGAGTTCCATACAAAGATTATGATGTGTTATTTACAACCTTTCAGAATGTAGTCTTTTATAGATGCAGAGCAAATTTTTCTTTTAGCCATACAAAAAGCATCTGATAGTGGTATTAAATTTCAGCTACAGAAGTGCAGAGAACATGCTGTGTGGCAGAGTGAGTGCATGAACAGTTGCCACTGGGAACTAGCACCTCTGTCTGCTTTGTACATTTTATTCCCCTTTTTGTTTTTAAGTAATCCAAGCAATTTATTTTCTGTATTTCAACTTCTTGATCTGCATAACAGCAAGAGTAATTTACCTGTATATGGACTAAGCTGTGTCAAGCACTCAGAACCTCCCTCTGGCAAAACTCAGTGCATCTTCAGAATATTATTTATCAGCTCCAGCAGCTCTGCCTCAAACACTGAACTTCTTTACAAAGGTATTAGTGCCAGGTGGTTAATCCTTTTTGTTGTAGGTGTTTTCACTTTCCTAGCTCTGTTGCACTGAAAGTTGGCCCTCAAGCATCTTTTTAGATGAATTTGACAACCCTGGAGGAATGACTTCACTCTGTTTAACAAAGCTTCATTTTGTATGATTACTGTTACGTTCGGGATTCGACGGTGGGATTTGGTTTCATTTTTTTTTAATGTAACTCTTTGTTTTACAGATGAGGGCAGGAACGCAGTTGACCATGCAGGTGGTGCACATATTGTAGTAGACCATTTAAGGTCACTGTGCAGTAAAACAGATCCAGCCAGTGAGAAGCTCTTGACTGTCTTTTGTGGCATGCTGATGAACTATAGCAATGAGAATGGTAAACAACACCGAAAATTTGCTTTATGTCTACCAGAAGAACAACCCCAACAAAAAAAGATAAAAAGTTAAAATAATCATCTGTAGGTTTACATTGTGGATGCTTAACACTAAGTTATTCTGAAGAGATCAGGGACCTTAATTCACATATACAATTTTCTGTTTCAGTAAAATTATGTTCCCAAAAATACTAGATATATTCCTGACACAATTCCATATAACATAAATTGTGTAAAGTTTTAAAATCAGCATCTGGAATTTACTTCTTTGTCTAAAAGCAAAGCATAAAGATGAATCATACAGATTTACAGAAGTTAATTAGAAGGCTATATTAAGTCCTCTCTTTCTCATTAGTATCAAATAACATTATAAGACTAATTAGTTGCAGACATGCAGTGTTTTTAATTATTTAAGGATATGTATACCAAACAGTTAATGATTTTTCTCCTTGTGAAATGTATATAAAACCATATGTTGCATTGTTCTAAGATAAATGGGGAATAATTTATAGGTATATTCAATACTGTTCTGTGTCTACAAATTATAAGTTTATGTTCATTATCCCATTAATTGTGTTTAGGAGATGTTTAGGCAGTGGGAGAAAAACACGAGAGTATATTAAATGAGAAACCCTTGACCACTGAGAGTAACCCAATAGAATTTTAGATTAGTTGTACAAACTGGTACCTAGCTTGCTACTGCACACAAGTGTTTTAATGTGCCAAAATATATTTACAGCATTCACACATTTTCAAGTTTTCAAAATGTGAAGAAAATTGGAATACATTAGGAAGGCTACAGAGAGGCTGTTCTCCTGACTTGCAATGGCACAGATTACAAATACAGTTAGTAATTACATTGTCTTCAATCATGCCCATTTCCTGAATTGCAGTGTTTCATCTTAGGAAGAAACATCTTTATTAGTTACTCACCATTTTCTGAAAGATATCACTTGCTGGAACTCACTTTCCAATCCTATGTCCCCAAAACTTTTCTACTTTTCAGGATGTTCTATAGGCTTTATTGTATACATTTTTAATCTGCTTTATCATCTCTTCTAGCACAGTTTCCATGTGTGTTTTCTGTGCCATCTCTCTGGAGATCTCAGCTCTTTGTATTACTCATCCAGCTCCAAATATAACTGTTGTATGTGTCTCATCTCTTTTGCTTATTCTTACATTGGGTTTTTTCCTCCTCCTTTCTTTGTATTATCTAATAATTCTTGTTTACAGTACTTTTTCCATCTTTTCTAAATAGTAACTTTTTAGTTCCTTCATTTTATATAGTTTCCAGGAACTGTTTTGCTTGACCACTTTGCATGAGTACCACATTTATTATATTTCATAGTGTTAACTCAGTCCTTTTCTTTGCCACAATATTTGGAGCAAATAGATATTCTCACCTCTAAGCTACCAGAATGCTCTGTAGTAATTAAAACTAATGAGCATGCAGTATACTTAGTAGCTCAAGACAGATGAATCCAAAAGCAATGTGTAGAGACACTGTTATCAGTCTTGCTTCAGTGACCAAGCTCCCAGCAGATCTTCTCTAGGAAAACTAATTATGAGATAAATCTCCCAAACAAGCAGCTTCTGAACAGTTTAACTGTTAGGAACATTGAATAAATGACTCATTCCATCTAGTAAGATAGCTTATTCTGATGCAATCAATAAAGCAGTTGTGTGGTTCAGTGACAGCCAGAGGATTCACTAGCTGCTCTTCTCTCTGCTAAAGGACATCTTTCATCTCACACACACTGTTCACAGGAGCCACTGATGCAGTGTCAGAAGTGAGAAATGCAGGAGTATTCCAAGTTCTTCACATCAGGGAGGAGTGCTGGGGGTTTACCAAACCTCCACCTTACCCCACATACTTGGTTGTCTCCATGAGGAGGGGTCCCTTTTGTAGAAATCCAGCTCTTGTTTGGCCCAGCATTCATAGGTAGGCAGTGTGAGATTTGTGCCCTCTAGTTCTGTTGTGAATTTGCTCACTGACTGGGGCAACCATTGAATTAAACCTCAAATAATATGCCAAATCATTTTTTTTAAGTGATTTAGAAAACTGAATTTTTAGAAGAAAATTCAGTGACCATACCTGTAGCATGTGAATGGAGAAATGGGTAGTTGACCTGTCTTGCCAGTTTTAAGAGTCACAAGTGCAACTGGACTGTAATTGTGAGCTGATCTAAAAATATCACCTGTGGGCCATTGTAAATTTTCAGGACAGCAACCAAAGTAAACTAGGAGCTCGAGACAACCATTTACTTTCATGCATTGCAGCAGCAGGTGAATAATATTCTGACTAAATGCAGTTCCTTGCTGACCTGTTAAACATCAAAACTAAGATTGCCCTGACAGTTAATTGTGCTCACAGCTTAGTGAATAACATTTTTGGGATTTATTTGCAAAGGTTTGAACCCACTTACTTAAAAAGAAGATAAAACACTGCATTGGTTTTGCTGAAGGATGAGCAGTATAGGATTGCAGCCTAGAGTCACAAATGTCTTTGTCCGTAGTTATGGAAACCAATTGGACAAAAATAAAAGAAAAAATATTAGGTAAGGAGGAAGTGTTTCAGTCTTTGAAACAGCACTTCTGCATTCTCTTTTCATTTTTCTATAATCTTTTCCAGTTTGGCATGCTGTGTTAAAAAGTTACAGGAGGGGGCTTGGAAGATTTCTTTAACTGCTCTTAATGACTTGCACTCCTTTAATTTGTACTAGCTATCCAGATAAGGACCATTACAGCACAGTTGGTTCTTAGTTGCATCTGTGAACACCCTAAGATTTTCTAATCATCAGCATTTTATGAGCAAAAGAGTATATAAATTGTTTTTGATTCCAGTTTGTCATTCCCAGTCAGCTAATTGCCCTCTTTTTCCAGTAACTACTACTTCATTATTAGTAACTATCAACTGTCTTATTTTTTTAACATGAAAGACTCAGTCTTGAGTACTTTAAGGGATTTATCACACATGAGTTTTACAAAAAAGGCAACTAAGGAGCAGCTACCAGTAAGACTTCTTTTTCCTAAACAGAGCAAATTAATGGAGCATTCTTGTATCTCATCCTGATTCTGGACACTCAGCTTGCAATTGTACCTCCAGTCATAACAATGTTGTCTAAGCTTTAAAAATAGCATTCCTTTTATAAGGTTCTTGTGTCATCTGCTTGTGTTCAGGAATTATTTTTGCTTACTGTCTCTCAATTCTTTCCTTGCTTCCTTGGTATCTTATCATTTCATTAGTAACTACAGTTGTTAAGACAACAAACTCAAACTTTGGCATTTCTTGCAGTTCTTTCAAGCTTAAAAAGAAAGTGTTGATACTTAATTGCACTGCTAGAAATGATAGGGTTTTTTTCTAATGGAAATCACCCTGTTGCCTTCAGCCCAGGTTATCTCAACCCTCTTGTCATAGTTGTATTTTACTACCCAAATTCAATCAGACACAAATAGCTCACCCCTGCTTTCAGTTATTAGCCTCTGTGTAGCCATTAGTCTGCTTGAGAGCAAGAAGCAAAGCAAGCTTGGATAAAGAGGGGAAAACTAATAACTAATCTAATAAAACTAACAACCATATGCAAACACTCATGTAAAAGAGTTAGAAATATGAGTGGTTATTCTACAGATCATATAATCATGTAAGCCAAGACTATTTGCAAGTTAATGGCATCAGTCCATAAGGTAATGAATTGTCTCTCGAGGATCTCTATAACCATGAAGGCTTTTTAAAGAAATGCAGAAATTATGGAAGAATTAGGCCAATTGGCATATTAGATAGTCAAATTGGAGATCAGAAGTTAACTGGATACAGTATGCATGTGTGAAAGTATTCATACATTTATATATATATATGAGCATATATATGTAGATAAAAGTAATTATGTTTATAGATTGCTGCCTCATTTCATTTCATAGCAAACTTCAGTCTGTCAAGATTGTCTTTCCTTCAGGACCTTTGTAAAATGTGACATCATGATGTTAAATCATACAACTGCTGAGCCTTTCTTATTCTCACAAAACTCCTAGCAACTGGAATGAATGTTGGGGTCTGATGTGCACTGTTGACCATCTGCAGAAGCTATGTAAATATACAAGAAATGAAAGGGAGATTTATGGCACCATTATTATGGTCTGACAGCAATATTTCAGTAGTGCTTCCTAAGACTTACCTTTGCTAATTTTCATGCTTGTCATGGGTTTTGTTTCATTTACATCACAGATGCCTAGCATGCTTTCGAGACCTAAATACACTTAATTGCAAAGTAACCTAAAATATGCAAAAGCAGATAAAAAGTATGTTCCTTATCATAATGAGATAATCAATACAATCACTTTTATGTTCTGTCATGATTTAACATAGCTGTGGGGACTGCAAGCAGGTTTCTCTAGGTTATGAAATTATGCCATCAATTTGTACAAAACTACTTTTCCTTTGTGGGACACAAATGATGAGTTGTTTTCTGAAATTCTTTTCAAAATCATGAATTAGCCTAAATTAGCATTTTTAATTAAAATGCCCCCAATAAAGTTCTCAATTTGGGATATTCTCCTCAGATCTTACTCTTTGGAGTTTCCATGTGTGTCACCGAAGGACATGGAGCCATTGAAATTCAAGTTTTAGGTAGGTAATTCTTTGTGCTGGCGCATGTATTGATTGCCTTTTATCTACCTGTATATGCATCTGTACAGCATCACTGTCAGTGCTTTTCACCCCAAAAGGACACACAAGCATACTGCAACATGTGGTAGCAGTGTAAATTGTGGTATTAAGTCATAAATTCAGAAGAGGCATTCAGTTTTTTGTGCTTCCTGCTCGCTGTGCATAAAGTTCTGCTTAGGAAGTGGATAGAAGTGCTGTTTCATCCTGAAACATAACGTTGCCTGGTGTTATGGCTCGCTTTAGTCCTGTGTCAGGCAACTGATTATAGGATGGATGTGTATTTCCCCAAAATTGTCTCCTGCTCTGGAAGGGCATTAACACTTCCTGCAGTGACAGGCCAAGATATGCAGTTAGTCCAAGTTACCCAGTCTGAAGTTTTCCTAGGGCAGAGAGAGACCTGCTGGCAGCATCTCCAGCTGAGACTGAGCCACTTAAATATGTGCTGTAGATCTCTGTACCAGTGAGATGCCTGATACTTTTCTCTTAAAATGCTTAATAGGCTTTGCTAGAGAAAGACCCTCCTGTTGGTGATAATGACGGATGTAAATGTCAGGTCCAGAATTTGTATGGCAAGCCCAGGCTTAAGTATAAACATAGCAAATAGATGCTGGCAGCCTTTTATTTTCAAAGGTCTTGCTTCCTGTGCAGCTTTGTGACTTACAGGATTGCCCTGTCTTTGTCAAAGGAGAAAATTTATAAATTTTAAATTATAACTTATTGCTGTTAAGGCAATGTTTACCTTATTGCCGATTCTTGTAATGCCATTCGTAGCACTGTAGATATTTCCTGTACTCAGGTTCCATCCTTTTACTCTGGGAAAATCAGACTGGTATGGAGTCTGGTATAATATCTGACTTCTGACACAATACAATTGTTTGTTCTTAGTATATGGGTTTTTTTCATTTTTTTAGTTAGGAAATTCTAGAGGTACTGTAGTCAGTGCACTCCGTGCTCTCAACAATATATCTTTCTATCTGGCTCTTAAGATTCCTATTCCCTTTCAAAGGTTATGTGGTTTCCCTCCGTGCTTTTTATATATTTTGTATTTAAAAAGAGACAGCAGAAAAAAACCCTGCTCAAAATGGAGAGTTAATATTTCTGATGTTGGAATGAAGTCCATAGAGATTGTCTCTTTATCCATTACAGTTGGATAAAGTGATTTTTAGAGTGACTAAAGGTATAGTCTAGTAACAAGCCAATTTCTTTCCAAGTAATTTTCTGTGGCATTTGTGGTTTGTGTCTTTGTTCTCCCACTCTCCATGACAACCAGTTTTCCTTCAGAATTTTTAAGTGTTTGCAGGGGACAATCACAAACCAAGGACAAAACCAGATTATTTACCAGTAACTTGAGTTCTCCTACACAACAATTTTCTCCGTAGAACCATTCCATCTCCTTCTCTCCTCAGTTTTTCTACTGAAAGACAGATTTTTCCAGTCAGTTTGGAATGAAGTAGGAGGGTGTGGTAGTGACTCACACATCTGCCAGAGGTAAAATGGCATTCAATGCATGCGCTAGTACAATTTGTACTTACCTGAAATTTGACAACTTCAACAGCTCTTTGGTGTCTGACATGGCGTTCTCATAAATTTCACTAAAGACTACGAATCTGTGGAAGAGGTAATCCCTCCCCCCAAAAAAGGAAATTCAGTTACTGGTAAGTAATACAGTTCTATTAAAGATGTCAAGCCGTAAGGATTCCTGCTCATCCCCAATAACCCGTAATAACCATGCCATTTACTTACTTGGTATACCAAATTCATAATTATTATGAAAGTATTTTATACTGAATACAAATGAGCTAACCATTCTGGAATCATTATATGAAAATTTCGAACACACTTGGCAGAATTTTGAGGGCAAAGAGTTTTGAGAGCATGAGATGATTCTAAATTTGCTAAACTTCAGATGTCATGTGTTTTTATCTCCCTGTAAAAACGTGCAATTTTTTATGGCTCTGATGCCACTGATATAAGTACTCCAACTGATTTCAGTTGCCTAGAATGAATTCCCTAAAAAGAAAACCACACTAAAAACAAATAACAAACAAATGAAACAAACAAACAAACAAACCAAAAACCCCCACCACCCCAGAATTCCCCAATAGGGCTTGACCAAAAGCTAAATGAAGAAATACGATTCTCTTGACTTCACTGGGCTTTGGGTCCTTGTCTTTTGAGTCTGTAACATTTAAACATAGTTAAAGTGTGTTACAAACAAAGGAAAAAAGATGCTTAGGAAAATTACTAAACAACATCTGGTGTGTTTATGTCTGCTTCATTCTATTCAACTGTGAAACAATGTTTTTCTTCTTTGCTATGTTATAGGTAAAATGTGTAAGAGGAAGTACTGTTATAAATAATCTTTTAAACCAATCATGTTTCTGCCTAACCATCAAAGCATCTTTCTATTTGCAGACACCTAGGAGCAATACTTTTCTTACTTGTAAATACTAAAAACTTTCATCCTATGCAAGAAATTATCAGAATGGCTTCTAAGGACGTTTCTTAAACCTTCCATTTTTTGTCTTTATTAAACTTTCTTTTTTCTCAAGCTCTTCATAATCTACATTGTGACTTCCTGTGTTTATAAAACTTTTCATGTTTATTTCAGTGCCAGTTTATATGCATTCTAATTTTAATTTTCCAGTTTTGATCTTTAATTTAAAAAAGAGTATATAGAAAAAGCTCTCAGATAAATCACTGTTTCACTGACCTAGTTCAGGACAATTTCAATCAGCAAGTCTCAGTGAGCCCAGAATCAAACCTGACATGTATTAGGAACCTGCTAACAACAAAATTGTCAGTAGCTGCATAATTCACTATACCCTATGACCAGATCAGGAAGGAATATTTCTGGGAATACATTCCATTGCCAGGGACAAGGAGAATTAGGAGTCCATATCTCAAATCTGGACCAAATTCTAGTCTGAAGAGTAGAGGAGACAGGGACGTTAATGCTGCTTAGCCTAGAAGTTGCTTTGTGTGAAAAATGCTTTTTTGGTTAAAAGAACAGTACTATGAAAAGAAATGCTAACTCACTGTTGTACTCTCTTTTTATGTAGATACCTTGCAGTCACAGCTTATCAATATGGGTGTTATTCCTACGTTAGTGAAATTGTTGGGTATTCATTGCCAAAATGCAGCTCTGACAGAAATGTGCCTTGTTGCATTTGGCAATTTAGCAGAACTCGGTAAGTCCATGATACTAATCTCAAATTTAAATCCAGTTTTCATAATGTTAAGTCTTAGTTAAAAGCTAACAAAAGCTCATTCATGTCCTTTTGGTACATTCAACAGTAACAGACAAGAAATTTTTCCTTATTTTCTCTAGAATATAGAGTTGACTCTTCTTTTTTTCCCCCCTTCAGTAACTGAAATTTATTGAAATTTTGGATACTTAATTCAACCTTATGTTTTATGTTACTGTGCTCAGTGCAACTAAGCACATTTTAAATCATCTAAACAGTATTTCCACAGCACTGCTACTTAATGTGAATTATTTATTAAAAATATAAATATTGTATCCTGGTGTAGCTCCACAGAGTTTTATTGAGATTAAATTTGGCTCATGAAAATCTCTGAATGAAACTGAGACAGGCAGTTCGCTGATCTGCATATACAGTATTATTTTAGGTGCAGAATTTTAACATATTCTAATCTAAATACCTCCATGTATAAATCATGAATAGATGTTAATTTTAGTTACAACTTCATTTAAATTGAAGTTTGTGGCCCTGCTCTGATCCGATGTCTTTGCAAGGGGATCAGTTTTCATTGGAATTCAACCATGTGTAAATCAGTGGGTTGTTAAGGCATGTGTTTTATTAACATTTGTGGTTTATATTGTTCTTTTGCTAACCTATTTGGTGAAATTCTAGTTTTATGAGTGAGAGGTTTTTTGCACTGCAGTAAATAATACACAGCATTTATGGTATCATCTAAGAACATTCAGCAGTTCAAAATATGAAAAATATATCTCTTGAGTTTGTTTGGTGGCCTGAGTTCATAGATTTCAAGGCCAGAGAAAGTACATTACCTAGTTTAGTCTGGTCATACACATAATACATTTATTTACAGCAGACAATTCTTTTTAACAAATCAACAATAGAAAAAGCCATCAAGGTAGCACTAAAGAAATTTACAAATCAGAGGTCTTCAAGATGGGCACTATGTACTGTGTCTGCACAGCAGAAAGTATGAGAGTCATACACTGAAAGTTCTAGTGCTTAAATGCAACCAAAACCATAATGATATTAAATATAATAAATGGTAGCCTCACTGAGAACTCATTGAGAATTTCCTTTCTCTCTTTGGGAAGATCCAGCTCTGTTTCATTGAGTAAAGAGAACCATGGGGAAGAAACTTCACAGCAGCTGCTTCCCTTCCAGTTCATACACACTGAGAAGGCACTCGTTCTTTAAGACTGGCACAAAATTAATTTACTTTGTAATACTTTATTCTCCCTTAAGCAATAGTCAATCACATTGTATCTGTATTATTTTATTTTTGCCTTGTAACTTCAGGAAATTTTTTTGGTGAAGTTGTCATTTTTCATCACATAGGAGACAACAGCATTGCACAGATCCCTTGAAAAGCATTCTATGACTCTTATTCTGTGTCAAAGCAGGGCATAAACCAGTGATGGATCTGCTAAAATACTGGAAAGATCAAAAAATCCACATAGAATATACTATGCAACCATGCATAGTGGGAGAAAACAATAATGAGATGTGCACAGAAGTGTCTAGGACTGCAGTTCATGCTTTTCCCAAGTCCTTGGGGTCACTTCTACAGTAAAGTAAATCCCTAAGCATCCGTCAGAGCAATAGCAAAGGTGCTGGAAGGTTTTCTAACTACAGATGGCCCTCAGGAGGTGGCAACTGGAGAATGCAGAACACCAGCCCTACCACCTGCATCCCTTGTAATACTGCCAGTGAGGAGGAATATGATACAGGCAATGGAATAAGAGATGCTTTTGTTGAATGTGCATTTGAAGATCTGCTGGCTAATCTGGTAGGAATCTTGCTCATCTAAAACCACTTTACGCTGTATCTGTGCAGTATGAGATGGCCCAGCAACAGCTACACACAGATTTCAAAAAAAGTCACCATCATGAAACCATGTAAATATTAAAGTATTTGTGCAAATCTTCATCTCTCCCATAGAAAATGCAGCATATAACCTGCTCTTCTTTCTGTTAAGATGAGGGAAATCAAAGACTTCTTATTTTTGTACTATTACTGTTTCCATAGCTATCTTGCATTTTCTTGGGCAAAACCAGACCCAGCAGCCTTGAATCATATATTTCTATATTTTTAACAGCCTTAACCGTAACTAATTCAGGTCAGCACATTCAAAGTGTTAGACATTTATCTTTTCACTTTGTGACAAGCATGAATCTATTGCTCTTGTCTGTGAAGAGCAGTTAGTCATCTTACTGAATAAACCTTGTAACAAAGAGAAAAAGTAATTCTGCCTTTTGATATAGTTTGTTTACTTTATACTGAATTTCTCCTTTTGCTTCACAGAGTCAAGTAAGGAGCAGTTTGCCTACACAAACATTGCTGAAGAGCTTGTGAAACTGTTCAAGAAGCAAATAGAGCATGATAAGAAAGAAATGATTTTTGAAGTTTTGGCCCCCCTGGCAGAAAATGGTGAGAATTTTTTTTTTTTTTTACTCTATCTTTTACTCATTGTCTAATGTGTATTTTTTATTTCGGTATATCAGTGTCTTTTTCAGGCACTAAATGTATAGTAATGGGTTGCCTCATTCTGAAGCCACCATGGCTGATCCTTGTGATTGTAGTTTCATGAAAAGTGAATAGGTCTTAATTGCTGAGCATATGACAAGAGCCAGCACATTGTGGATGCTAATTCCATTGCTGATTCACTTTGTATACAATTATGATATATTTTATTGTGCTGTGTCCACAGAGGGAATATCAAAAGCTGCTTTTTAGAGAGCTTCACAACATTTGTCTGCAAACACTGGCTCAAGTGTTCACAGACCATTGGAGCACCAGGACATCATTTCCTGGAATTGCAGAGCCACTGGCAGTTCCATTTCCTGTAACAGTATTTTTGCTAGGAGCAAGTCAATTGAAGAGCTAAGGGCTGGACACTCTGCCCTTACCGTTCATTGAGAGATCATATGAATTTAATTTTGTGTGTTTGGTGGCATATCTTCCATAGCCCCAGGCAGCCCCTGTGATTTTGACTCACTGCTCAAGCCAGAGCAGGAATTCATGTGCACCTCTGATCATCCCGCCAGGATGTTCCTCCCAGAGAAACAAAGGATCAGACAAAGGTAGTTTGCACAATGTATCATCTGCCCTTAGTGGAAATAAAGAAATGAGTTAACAGGTGGAGCTGGATTGATGTGAGAAGCAGTTCTGTGTAGGAAAGACATCACAGTATTTGATGGCTCTCTAACCTTGTTTTAACCACCTCAGCATTACAGGTTTTTTTAATTGAACAGATTGCTAGATAGAACTGCAAACTCAGATTTATTTTTCATTCTACTCTGTTGTGCATACACACTCTGTGTGTGTCTGTTTTACAAAGTGTAAGTCAGGATAAACTTTTACTTCAATTTAAAAAGTTATTCTGACTTTCATTTTAAGTGGCATGGAAAATCAATTCCTTTTTTCAGTTCTAAAAATACACGTTTTTTCAAAATATTTAATTTATTATATAATAATTTACAGTTTGTCCTAAGATAGTTCCATCCTCAGAGACTGGCATGAAATAGGAACTTTTTGTGTGTTTGACATATGTCAGTTCAAATGCCTAATTTTTCTTCGAGTATGTTTTTTAGTTGCAGTAAGATTTGAGAAATTCACTGCTGCTGACCCTAACTCAGATGCTCAGATGTTGAGAGAGATAGTCAGAAAAACATTTCCACTGTAAATTCAAGGCACACTTAAATGAGTTTACTTTGCTGGTACTGTTTAGGTGCTTTTGATTGTAGATAATGAGCAATAGGTCACAAGGGAAAAACACCTCAATCAAGTATTTGCAGAGTCTGGATTTTGGTGTTTGGGGTGTTTCAAGCTTTTTTTCTAATTTACTTGTTGATTACACATGCTGGTGTAGCAATTTTAATTTCAAATCACAAAACAACTACAACCCAGTATTCTATAGCTAAGGGAATTCTCTAGTTTTAAAACACCCCAATGCAAAAGTGCCTATTAAAAAACCAAACAAACAAACAAACAAACAAAAAAACCACACCAAAAAACCCAAAAAACAAAAAAACCCAAACAAACAAACAAAAAAAAAAAACCAAAAAAACCCCTGGAGATTCTGCATTTCCTTACAAAGTTCATGAGGAGGTCAGCTGCTCTTAGAGGAACAATGAATTTCACTGAGGTAAAAAGCCTAGTGACACCAGGAAACTGAGAATCAGACACATCCTTCACCAGAAGTAGAACACACTTCCTCTCCCAAATGTGGCTTGTAAACTGTATGAAAAAATATTCCCAAGCCCTGGCCTAAAAATATTTTGACTTGGGTTAAACACCTTTTGTTAAAATACCATTTCATGTGGAAAACAGAGAAATTCACTTCTTTTGCACACTTCTGCAGAGCTTTGTGACTATTTTTCAAAATCAGCATGCAAAAACTACCAGAATCACTTCCATGTATGAAAAGAGCTAACATAGCATAAGACAGCCTGCCATTCCCTCTTAACAGAAAGGGAGTTTAGGCACGTAAAGGAGATTCCAAGGGAAATATCTGTTAAATGTTTTGTTATTTTAGAAACAAGAGAAAAAAATATTGTTCCCAGATTCTATATCACCTGAAAAAAAAAATATTTATTATCTTCTCAAGCCTTATTTTGAATAACAACTAAAAAATGAGCTTGCTCATCAGTTTCCAGAACAAACTCCACTGCCAACCCAAGTTTTGGATTTGGCCTTTCTGCACTCCTCCTGCAGCCCTTGCAACAAATGGCAGATAAACTGTCTGTCTTTGGAAAGCATGAACACAGCACAGTCCTTATGAGTCTGCTGTGCCATGACTGAGGTGCCAGAAGTTTGCTGTAAACATCCTCATTTTCAAAAGTGAAGAGCTCCATACACCTTCAGCTTATGACTGTGCTCTAAAGGCAGTCCAGAGACAGGGAGACCCTGTTAGATGAATATTAAGAGAAGTTGGCCATAAGAATTTCAAATAAAAACGTTGCAGTTTTATGTACACAAGTTGTCAGCGAAAACATTGGCATCACTGTTTCTTACAGTCTGGCCTGCATATGTGTGTATGATAGATGCATTTAAAATCCTGATTCTGATTCCTGTTATCCATGCTATTTTCCAGATGTCATTAAACTGCAGCTGGTTGAAGCAGGTTTGGTGGAGTGCTTACTTGAGATCGTCCAGAAGACTGTGGACAGTGACAAAGAAGATGATATTGCAGAGCTTAAAACAGCTTCTGATCTTATGGTTCTCTTATTGCTTGGAGGTAAGTATGGGCTGTCACTATGTTCTGCAAAGCAACAGCAGATACTAGTAATGCTGTTTGGCTGCTGAATTTCACTATTTATTTATTTTCTAAATAACCTAGATGACCTGCTCCCCACCAGGCAAACATTTAACAGGTCAGATTTTGTCCCTCATTGCAGGACTTGATTAATTGTAGTGGAACCAGCAGAGCTTCAAAAATACAAAGAGAAGTTTCCCTAACAAACGCTTTGGCTTGCTGACTTTCTGTGCTTTTTACCCCAGATGAATCTATGCAAAAGTTATTTGAAGGAGGAAAAGGCAGTGTGTTCCAAAGAGTACTTTCATGGATTCCTTCCAATAGTCATCAGCTACAGCTTGCAGGAGCACTGGCCATTGCAAATTTTGCCAGAAATGGTAAGAACATGCCATAATAGCTTATGTAAATTTATGTATGCCCCTCTATCATGCTCTGTCTGTACAGCTACAAACAAGAACTGTGTTGCAGTAAAGCTGCTGTTGAGTTATACAGCAACATCACTGGTTTTAAACTTTACAGTCCTCAAAAGCATTAAGCCTACTTTAAAAATATTACTTTGCATTTGTAGAGAGGTATAGGGGGTTTCTGCCTTCTTCAGTATTTCTTCTATCACTCTTGTAAGTTTGTCTTAAGCACTGCAATTCTCACAGATGATGGTGGTCAAATTCTCAACAGTGAAATCTAAAAAGGAGCAAGGAAATAACCCTTCTATTCTTAAGAAGCTATTGTAAAAATCTTAGTAATAATCTTGCCTTCACAAGTGACTTGTTACATCTTGCACAGATGGAAACTGCATCCATATGGTGGATAATGGCATAGTTCAAAAGCTGATGGATCTGCTAGACAGACATGTGGAGGATGGAAATGTAACTGTGCAGCACGCTGCACTGAGTGCTCTCAGAAACCTGGCTATTCCTGGTAAGCCTCTCTTGGCATTGCTAACTACACAAAGGTGAAATTCTGTTCTCCCACTGTACCCCCCAGGGAATGTGGGTGGTAGCACTGACTGATAATCCTAGAGACAGGTCAGACTGCTGCTGTTCATTCTGGCCCATCATGGCTTTTGTGTCTGCTGCACAGCACTTGAGACAAGCAGTTCTGAATACATCACAGCCACAGTGACTATCCCTTGCCACTTTGATCCCACAGTATCCCCCCCAAAGAAAGGGCAGCCTTTGGCGAGGAGCTGAGGAGGCTTTGAATATGATTCCTCAACCCTTTTTGTCCAGAGCACTGCATGTTTATTTTTCTTTTTGCTTGCTTCATGTTTGCAACCTCTCTCACAGCTGACGGTCCCCACCAGAGAACAGTACCCACTTTGTTAAAACACTGCATCTTACTTAAGACTTTGAAAATTGCCAAATTAGAGCTGGAGGTAGACTGAGAGAATAGCTAGCCTATTGCAATTAGTTACTGTGTGTTGGCAGTAAGCTAAATGCTCATTTTGTCATTTTTAGTAACTTAATCTGTATGAGTTTTGATTACCCAAGCATAAAGGTAGAGCACGCACACAAAACAACAAAGCAAATCTGTAACACTTGTGTATGGTTTCTTGTGCCAAGCCAAAAATAAGCCTTTCATCAATTTAACCTTATTTTACTGTTTTCAGTTTTGACAAATCATAACTTCTAGAAATGATCATGCATACATAACTAAACCCACTGAGGTTTAGCAGTATTCCATTTGCTTACCTTTCTCAGGTGAGTCATTCTTTTCACTTCCATCAGTCAGCTTCCTTGTAGCCTATGCTGAAGGGTGTCTGCCAGAGACCTACATAACCATCCCTGTACATTGTTAGAAAGAAACAAGCAAGTAATAACTGACCTCAGTGATGAGCTCTGTGTCAAAACACTATTTCAAATACCTAACAGATACTTTTTTCCAAGTACACTACTAGGCAAGGTTTGCACCTTAAATGCATTTCAGAGAGCTCTGTGAAAGTGGAGAACATGGACTAGTGGAAGGGATGAAAGAGAGGTTGGAGAGGGGAAGAAGGTGACAAAAGACAACAGACTCAGGCCACAGTGTTGTTTGTATGAAGTATTGGAACTGGATAAGAGGTTATTCTGCTAAGAAGATGCTTTAGTTCCTTTGCCTATGAGAAACAGAGGAGTGTGGGTGGGACTCAGAGAAATTTCCTCATACTGGGGGCAAGTATTAGCCTGGGCTTCTGCCTGATGCATTTTGTGGAAGATGTCTTTCCTAGACCAAAGGGAGGAGTCTACCCCTTTAGGTGGTGATCAAGCTGAACACAGAAAGTTAGATGTGCATACTAGGAAAAAGCACTTAACTTCACAGGAACCGTAACATTTTTCCACAACACAGTATCACCAGCGCATACTGTTCCTGAAGTCTGTGTTCACAACCACATCTGAAAATTTGCTTCAAGACCAGCTCTGAAATGAACTGCATCTTCCAAAAATGTTTTTGAGATCAATCCCTGTTCTTTATTCATGCAGTTGTAAATAAGGCTAAGATGCTATCAGCTGGCGTTGCAGAAGCTGTATTGAAATTTCTCAGATCGGAGATGCCCCCTGTTCAGTTCAAGCTGCTGGGAACATTAAGAATGTTAATAGATGCACAAGGTAAAAATAAACTGTTCTCTATGTATATTCTCTTTGGTTCAGTCTGTGATATGCTGCCAAGATTCTTAAAAGAGAGAAGCAGAGTTTTTCTAAATTTCATTCCTGAAGTCATGGAATAAATCTAATGCCTATGCAAAAGGAGAGGAATATGGGTTGATTTTTTTTCAGAACTCCTAAACTGACTACTAGGGACCCTCCAAATTGGTGTCAAATGCTTATTTACTTTTGAATTTCTTTACACTGTCACAAGTGTGTATTGAGGTGTGAGTGTTTTGAGCTACCACTCCTATTTTGCTGTTTACTTACTGTGTTCCCTGGCTGTACCTCGGTCCTTGGAACAGGATAATACTCTATTAATTGATAGACTGCAATTCCAAAAAGAAAAAGCAACTTGTTCCAGGATGAGGATTTATAAAATCAGAAGTCTGTTAAAAACCAGAAATAGTTCATGAGGTAAATTAGCTGTGTATTTATTTTTGACTCAGTGCTACAGATTTTTTTCAAAAGATCCATTCTAGTTCTAGCAAAGCTATTGGATGTGAAATAGGAATCTTTTGAAGAAACTTAGTGACTTACAGTCTATCATCAAACCTGATCTAACTGACCACAGTGCTCTCTTCTGCCAGCAATCCCTCCTGGTTTTTAGTGCTTGAGCAGGCTCACAGCTCAGCTGGGGGTGTGCTATCACCTGTATTTTCCCTGCTCTTAGTCAGTGCACAGGCTTCATTAACGGGGCCGGTAAGTTGTTTCAAAAACTGGATTATGAATGTTTTTCTGGTTTGTTTGTTGGTTTTTGTGGTTTTTTTTCATTTTGATTGGCTTTACTTGCGTCAATGCAAACTCAACTTCCCACTGGTAGCGCAGACTAGTGAAGTTCTTCTAACTCCTCCAAGTTAGTAACTTTCAGCTTGTTTTTCTGGCACTTGCTTAAAAAAAGTGACCACCTTTTTGTTGTGTTGTTGGCTCCGGCATCATGTAGCAGAAGCAGCTGAACAGCTGGGCAAAAACGTAAAACTGGTGGAACGATTGGTGGAGTGGTGTGAAGCCAAGGATCATGCAGGTGTGATGGGAGAGTCCAACAGACTACTTTCTGCACTTATACGACACAGCAAATCAAAAGTAAGTTAGTGGAAAAAGAGGTCAGCTTGTCAGAACCAAGAGTTACCTGTGCACGTGCTGTTGGTAACCAATCCTCCAGCTTGCGAGCCAGCTTGGGTATTCATGTGTTACTGTGCCCAAGGCTTGACTCATTTTTATTTTTAATGTATCCTGCAGAAATTCAACATGCTGCATTCTCTCTGTTTTAATGCTGCTATATATGAAGAATCAGTGAACTCAGTTGTTAGGATCTTGCTATGTATTTATATAAAACTGAGATCCAGAAATAGTCTGTCTCCCTACTCTTCATACAGCATATTTCAGAGTTTTGAGATTCAGATGGATCATTAGAAATGATAATTTATTCCAAATTCTAACAAAAGCTTGTTTGTATATGGCAAAAGGTATAACATTAGGAAAAATTCATCTGCCCCTCCCATTACCTTCACATCAATCAGATATCTCTACCTAAGCAGTCCAAGTCCATTCTTGTTCAGCTGAGTATCGAACAAAGCAGATTTATAAAGGACAAACACATCTCCTCTGGAGACAGGCTATTTCAGGCTCACATTTCCTTTAGCATGTTCACTGATATGAACACAGGCTGCATTACTGAGCTTAAACAGCAAGTGTGATTGGGAGAGCTCAGACTGTAACAGTGACCTCTTCATTCATCCATAGCATTTATGAAGTGAAAAAATATAGTAGGGGCCTGATGTGTACTGAGCGTCTTCAAGAACAAATCAACAGGCCTTACAGGGATTTAAATCTTTGCTGATTTCTAATATCCCTGTCTGTGTCTAATACCCATTCCCCATTCTTTGTTCAGCCTCTAAAACTGATCAGTCCCCCTGTCCCCCTCCCCACAGTCCCCAACATGCACGCATGGATGGCAAATACCACCACAGATGTGAGACTTAATAAATATTCTCAATAGGACAACAGAATTCAATTCTTAATATGGAGACACTAGTGATGACATCAAATAGATATTAAGGCAGAAATTAACAGCAGTATCACAGGTGAATTAATTTTTGTGGGGTGCACGTACTCACAGAGATTTGACATGAAGAGGATAACAGAGCTGAGAGCATGGGTTTTTTTAAGCTTTTGCTGCCCTCTAGGTTTAAATATGAGTACAGCTGTATAGTTCTTAACAACATCAGGTTTGAATTTGTCTTTTAATTTTAAATGCTTTGGGTTAAAATTTACAAAGGCAACAGTCAGTTTTAGTCATTCTAAAAAAGTGGAGTAGGTACCTGTGATTTCAGCCACACTAGCACCAAACCTGTCATCTATTCGGTACTGCCTTTTAAAGGGTGATGTTCACCTACAATATAAAAAATTTTGATGTCAAAGATGCTGATTGGTTTGTAAGACTTATATAGTCAAAATTTCACACCAATTTAAATAGAACCTAGCAGTTTCCAGATTGTCTCAGCCTGAAAACTACTTTGGAGTTCCATCAGAAAATCACAAATAATAAAATACATCATTTCAAGTACAGAAAAATATAAAAATACTTAAAAGCTTACATACATTATGTCATTTAGGAAGAAAAAAGGGTTTAAAATGTGATATTCTTGGGTCATTAGGCTGTAATTTGGGCTGCTAGTATCTTCAGTATGATTATCTAAAAATATTTCAGTTTTCAAGGAGTATGATTATATTGTGTCTGTTTCCTTGCTTAAATAATGCCACTGCAAAGCCTGTGCAAGGACTGAATAAATAATTCACTCTCAATGCATATGTCAGTTTGTTGCTTTTGGCTTGTGGCTGGGGGATGTGTTTTAAATGGAAATTTAAGATATAGATCAAAAATTTAAATCATATTCTTGTTTCAAGAAATAAATACTACTTCACACCTTTGTGCACGCACAGGGCAAATAAAAAATAATAAAACCCAATCCACATTTCTTCAAACAGTTTCCTTTCAGCATGCCAAGTTACCTGATTTTTCAGGCAAACATATTGCAAGTATTTCTGGGATATAAGACGGTGAAAACATGAGGTGCACAACCACTTTTGAACTTATAACTAATACCTGTAGAGACCAGAAATCTTTATTTATCTCATCATGTAAGTCAGATCAAATTTTAGACTTGAAAACAGAATCCCACCTGTGTATTTTTGATCTGCTTTAGACACATTTAACCCAGTTAGATGACATTTTAAGTTCCTAGATACTGAGCAGCAGTGCTGCACAACAGTTCATTTTAACAGCTGGCTTTAGAACAGAAACTAACACATTGGTGTCTTGTACCTACCTTTTCCTTACCTGCATTGTATTTGAAGAAAAATTCCATAACAAGAGACCACTGCTCATTTTTCTGTCCATGTCTAAACAGCTTTTCAACCACACCATTTCTGTTACACAGTAAGGTGTAATATTTGTGATATCACCTCTCTGAATATTTTGAAGAAACTATGAAAATTTGAGGAGATGAAGCATTTAATAACCTTATTATAACTATATTTGTGTGTTTCCTTACCATAAGCATAAAGTTTGTTGGATACATTGAATCCCTAATTATTTGATGATTGATGGCACAGCGTGAGAACTTGAGCTACACCATATAACCTGGAAAAGAGTTTGTTGTGTGTGTCTTAACTTAGTTATGGGGTTACCTGCCTTGGTTTAACACCCTGTACCTTACAATTGCAGAGCAGTAACAGATAAGATGTAGGCCTGCATGTGTGCAGTAATTCTATGTGCATAAAGCCAACGAGTACCCTCACCCAAAGATAATACAGCTTCCCTGACGACTCCCTTATTTAATACAGTTTGTATGCAACGCAGAGTTTTTTCATCTTTGTGTTATTTATTTTAGGATGTAATTAGGACCATTGTACAGAGCGGTGGCATCAAGCATTTAGTAACCATGGCGACCAGCGAACACGTAATTATGCAAAACGAAGCTCTCGTTGCACTGGCATTGATAGCGGCTCTAGAGTTAGGTGAGTATCCCAGCAGCTCACCCCACCTGTGTCCTTTCCAGTCTGTGCCCAAGAGAAGCTGTAGAGGGAGAATGCAATGTAGAATAGCCTCCTCCTTCCACCTGCCTTTCAATATTCCTGTGCAGACACAGGCAAGCTATCAGGTTATGCAGGAACCTGGAGAGTGCCGGTTATACAGGATCTGCTCCATCATTCTGGTGGGTGGTGGTATGATCTAGAAAGGCCCTCCAGCTTAACTTTCAGATCTGGGGCAAAACCCAGAAAGCAAATATACCTTAGACTAGAGACTATATGACCTGACCCCATTCCTACACTGGAATGTTAACCCCTTTCTGAGAGAGCTTATCAAAGTGAAGCATCTACTTACCTAATTAGTAAGAACTAGAGAACGCACGGATACGGTGAATGCTGCTAACATATCTTCATTAAATTACCCAGAAATAAATGCAAGAATTGTCATAGGAAGGCAGACATGATTACATGTCTTGACCTGCGTTTGTAGTACCTCAGCTTTCCTAATAGGAAAGTAAAAGCTCAACAGAGGTTTTGTTTATCCCATTTGCTTACTTCTTAACTAAGGAACTAAACAAACAACCTTACATATTTTTGTTCTTGATTTCATCTCTTGCCATTGTGTACTACAGGAATGCTCTGTTCAACTTTCAAATCACTGCCAATACATCAAGGAATTGTTTTAAATAAAAGGAAGGATGTTCCTATTCACATGAATCATCTCTTTGTCTTGTCTTCAGGCATTTAAAGGTTGAGCCCAAATTCAATACATGTATCTTAGAAAGCTACAGAGGCAGTAATTCAAATGGAGATCTTGAAAAGTTTTCCACAGGCTTTATAATGGACCCTGAGCATCCTCTGCCATGGAATCAAGAACTACACAATCTATATTTACTCAGACAGAATTTCCAAAAGCAAATTCAGGCAATGGAATTCTTGAAAGCTGAAATATTCCACATGTTGGTCTAAATGGCTAGAAAGCCTCATGGCTTTTCAATCAGCTTACTGCACATTAAGACTGGATGTCATCATTAAATTCTATGACTGTCCTTTCAAGCAGTTAGACAACTTCACATTTTTATAGCAAGAGCTGTGATTCTTGTCATCATACCATCAAATACATGCTCAAGTTTTATACCAATGAGTTATGTACCACAGCCTCACTTTCACTCTGGTGAGAGATCATGTTTCAATAAAAGGATAACACACAGAAGCATCAAAGCAAGTGGCACTTCCAGGCTTATAAATTTTCACTTGTATTTCAGTCACTGCTGAAAAGGATCTTGAAAATGCTCAGCTTGTTCAGATTCTACACAGACTGCTCTCAGATGACAGGAGTGCTCCAGAAATAAAATATAACTCCATGGTGCTGATCTGTGCTCTTATAGGATCTGGTGAGTATTCAGGAGAGGCTGCTTCCCAAGATTTATGTATGCAATACAGTTCTTTCCTACAGCTGAACACAGAGCATGTGCAAACACACCCTGACTGGTTCTCTGTTCACAATGGGTACAGACACAAAGGTTCAGTTTACTATGACTCTGTAGGGTCTATCTGTAGTGTCAAGGATGAAGCTGTTATGTCAGTTTTGGACATGAACTGCAGAAACTTGACCCTAGCTTCTGCAGGATGCAGCTAGCTCAAACTTTGACAGGAAAGAAGCTAAAAGCATTTAAAGGTGTACAATATCAAGTTGTCTTTGCAAATAATGCAGATCACAAGAACTTAATTTTCATTTCTAGCTGCAAGTTCCCTGTAAGTGATGTGATAGTGCTTCAGGAAAGGATCCTTACATTTATGTCACTAGGAAGACTCCTTCCCTCAACAGCCCTCACATGCTCAGCCTAGCAGGCACAACCTGCAATAACACACATCACTGCTGGACACTATAAACTCTCATCTCTCTGAGCTTGCCCACTGCTAAAGGTCAGATTGTTGGAGCAGGCTGTGGTATGATATTGCAACTTCCCACCTGTTTGTGGGCAAACAAACAAACCACAAAACAAAAAAGAGCAAGGTGTCATGGGGAAATGATATTCAAGGTTTCAAGAAATTGCTACATTTCTTTCATTCAGTTCTTTAAGAAAGACTGAATCTGTGGAGGGAGAACAAATTTCATTTCATAAAGGTTTAGACATTTATAGACAACTAAGATGACAAAGAACTGAAATAATTACAGAAAGGTGGAAAGTCAGAGCCTGTCTGCACAATTTGCCAAGTGTGAAACATATGAAGGTTCTCTAGAGATTAGTTTACAGCAATTCAATTAATAGATTAAAAGTTACCACAATTAAATGTGCGCTGTCTCTGTAAACAAAGATGACTTTTTTATTTAAACAGAGTTCACCATGCCTACTGCACGTGTAATTTTGGAGACCTGTACACCCATGCAAATGAATATAATATTCCTGCCATCTTATACAAATACTCAGTTTTAGAGATTATACACATCTCAGTGTGCAAAGATTGTGCTCAAAATTTGCTAACAAGCCTCAGCTCTTAGTCAGCACTCACTTTAATGTTAAGGCACATAAACTTAGTTGTTACTCACAACCTTCTTGAGCCATTCATGCTTGGGACTATCTCCATGCATTTTAGAGCAGAAGCCTTTTGCCAAAGGTTCACAGTCAGCCTCACTGTCTTGATCTTTATTTCCATTGCTTCCAACTAAAATAATCATCTTCAGAAAATCTGCCTTGTTGCATTTTCCCTGCCTGAATCTTGTCACCTGCAAGACTGACAGAGTTATTTAAAGTCAAATACCTGTCTCTTGTCCACCAGAGTACAGACCAGTCTTATCTTAGGGGGGTATTTTAGGGTTATCTGAGTGGCAGAGTTCAGTCTGTCACCACACTGTAAGGTGTGCCTAGGCATGAGGCTCCTTACACTGCTCCCAGGGAACAGACAGCAGCATGTCACTGCATTATGCAGCTGTGAAGTTAAGGCCTGGCATTTGACTGACTCACTGTTCTGCCCTGCTTCCTGGGGACAGACCTGTGTAAAATCAGTAAGGACACAAGAGTAACAACTGAGCAACCCTGGCATTAACTTCTGAGTTGAGGGGTTACTATTCTAACCAAGGAGAGGAGGATGAGGGACCTGATTGCTTTTTACATGTTCTTTACATGGGAAAATACTAAAGTACACCTCCTACAGCTCTGTTGCCTCTAAGCTGTTTCCATTACTGTCCCCACATTGTGAGCCATGTTTCCTTATTCTACTGTGAACAGACCTGTGTAGTTATTTTTAAAGTAACTGACCCCAGTAGAGTTCAATAAAGACTAGAAGCAGTTCCACTGGTTTAATTAATGGTTTAGTTTAATTCTCCAGTAACTGCTGTTATTATGCTTTGTTATGGGGTATCTGGCATCACAGTAAACTTGATATTGCCAACATATGTGTGTTCACAGAATGGTCAAGTTGAAAGGGACCACAGTGGTCCAACCTCCCTGCTCAAGCAGAGCCATCCTAGAGCACATGGCACAGGATTGCATCCAGAAAGTTCAGGTCAGGGAGACTCCACAACCTCTCTGGGCAATCTGTTCAGTGCTCAGTCACCTGCACAGTAAAGCAGTTCTTCCTCGTGTTCAGGTGAAATTTCCTGT
The DNA here is from genome assembly GCA_024734555.1 of Trochalopteron elliotii. Lineage (NCBI taxonomy): Eukaryota > Metazoa > Chordata > Aves > Passeriformes > Leiothrichidae > Trochalopteron > Trochalopteron elliotii. Next base: position 8,021,948 of record JANPWX010000008.1, read on the forward strand.
GCATTGGTTTCTGCCCATTGCCTCGTGTCCTAGTGGTTGGCATCACTGAGCAGAGCCTGGTTCTGGCCTCTTCACACCCTCCCTCCAGATACTCCCAGACATTGATGAAGTTTCCTTCTCTGTCATCTCTTCTCAAGGCTGAACAGGCCCAGCTCCCTCAGCCTTTTCCTTCTGAGAGATGTTCCAGTCCCTAAATCATCTTTGCTGCCCTCCACTGGATGCAGTCCAGGAGCTCCGTGTCTCTCTTGTACTGAGGAGCCCAGAACTGGACAAAAGCACTCCAGATGTTGCTTTATCAGGACTGAGCAGAGGGTCCCTTGACCTGCTGTCCGTGTTCTTCCTAATGCACCCCAGGATACCAATGGCCTTCTTGGCTACAAGGACACACTGCTGGCTCATGGACAGCTTTTCATCTACCAGGACACCCAGGTCATTCTCCACAGAGCTGCTTTCCCCAGATCAGCCCCCAGCCTGTGCTGGTGCATGGAGTTATTCTTCCCCAGGTGAAGAACTCTGCATTTGTCTTCGTTGAACTTCAGATGGTGTTAAGCAGTAGATACCTATTTTTATGTGATTCTTTTCATCTGGAAGTTCCTCTTGCAACTGAGTGAATGGATAGGGAAAGAAAAATTAGGACAATGGAAAATAGAAGACTCATCCAAAGCAGTGCATTCTTAGCTAGCAGTGTCTTCTGTAGGCAAGAGTCTCCATGAAACTGGATGTTAACAGCCATGATAAAAGCACAGTGAAATGCCTGGAGAAAGCAGGAAGTACATATATAGCATAAACACTCCAACAGCTTCACTGACATCAGTCTGTACAAACACGTTCCCAGGTGCACAGCAGCAAGAGAGGTTCCAGCTCTTACAGGGTAGGGGTTAACTGCATGAGAACTAAAAACACGTGAACAACAAAGTAGATAGGGATGTGAACAAATGCCAAAGCTTGCTTTAAAAAAAAAAAAGTACAGCATAAAGCACAGCTATCTGAAACAGGTGGTTGGGTTCTCTCCTGGGAAATTCAGAGATCAGGCCCCCAGCAGTATGTGGAAAGCAAAATGGTATGTATTTGTTGCTGAGTGGGATTTCACTGGAGAGCCATGAAACAAAACCAGCCATTTTAGATCAAAATTGTGATATGTTCAGAGTACAGGGCTTTGAGAAAACTCATCAAATTTCTTACAAAATTGGTTGATTTCATGAGTTGCTCCCAACCTCAATTAATACAGAAAGTAAGTAACATGCAATCCAGGATCAGAATCATCAGACAGCGTCTCCCAGTTTGGGTAGAACATAAGCACTGCATCCATATGCACAGCACTAGGCAACGCTCTGTGTGTTGTGTTTGCATTAATTTCAGAGCTGAGCTGTAAAGGGACAGCAGTGACCAGGTGGTGACACATCCATTAAGGACCCATCTCACACTCCCACACAACCAGTAAGACTTGACACACATAAATGATACAGTGAGCCTGTCATGGCCAGCTCACTTGGTCAGGCTAGCTTAAAGAATAAACCAAAAAAATGTTTTCACTAAAAATACTTCCCAAGGATCTGTTTTGGAAGGCAATCCAGGCAGATATTCTTAAATGCTATGTAGCAGGTTCATCATTCATCATTACCTGAAATCCATGGAGTTTGTGTGTGCTGGAGGCCCTGAAAAGTTGCCTCTCCATCCTCAAAGGCAATTCAAAAAAGTAAATAACCAGGTTATGCATACTCACACCTGCATGCTTGTGTGTACAGAGTTTAGTTTCTCACAGTTTTCTTCTGCCTGTCTCATGCAAAGCACTGTTTCTTTTACTATTTCCTTTTCCAGAACCTCTTCAAAAGGAAGTGCAGAGCATGGCGTTTCTAGAAGTCATATCAAAGCTCCGGAGCCATGAGAACAAAACTGTTGCCCAGCAGGCCTCGCTAACAGAGCAGAGACTTGCTGTAGAAAGCTGAGGAAGGTCTTGTTTCCAGTGCATCCCATCACAGATTTCACCTTTGTCCTCCGTCCTGCTGCCGCTCCTGCTATGTTTTCCACTGTATCACTTGTGCATGCGTGTAACATTCCCACACAAATTGATGAACTGCTGTAGGTACCCATCCAAAAAGGTTTCTACAAATTCATAGGTGGTGTTAACATGAACCTGTCTCCACCTGTAACTGTTCTACTTGTATTCTTGTTGCTTGGGCCACATAGTAGAATGTGCATGTTGTAGTCCTATGATGATGTAGAAGTGGTACTACACAACTGACTCTTTTCCTCATGCCCCCTAACTGCATAAAAATGTACTACTAAATTAGGGACAATACAAGATGCAGCAAGTCCAGACTAGTGTGCTGACTATAGGATTAAGAAGTAAATCTAGCTCAATTTTTGGTGCTTTGGAGATTCAGGTTTGAATGCAATGTACTGCTGCTCATTCACTGGTCTTGCCTATTAATGTCGAACTCGTGGTACCTAGAGGTAACAAATAAAAATTTCAGTGCTCTCACTTTACCCTGTGGTTTGTCCTTTTTTCTAAGCCCACACAGAAGCCGTGACTGCACCACCATGCACTGGTGAGTTCTTTTTGTTCCTTGCTCTGGCCTGATGCAATCACTGCCTTCTGGCTGAGCAGATACAAAGGAAGCTATTCCAACCTCTTTCACTGTGTGTGCTCACACAGAGGCACTGTGTGGCGTAACAATCATGCATTTTAGCAGCAATGCATGATACAATCCTTATCCTATAAAGCCATGTGCGTATGAGTGCTCCTGGGCTTGCTTGGGATTGCTTCTTTGTTTACTGGGGATTTTTAGAGATGGATTTTTAAAGGAGTATCTTGCAGCAGCCGTTAGACACCCATCGAGTAATAAATGGAAGATGCAAGAGACTTCCTTTTTCTCCTTTCCTAGGTAAGGGAGGTGGAAAACTGCCAGTCTGAGCATCTTACCTCACAACTGCTCTTTTGTAGGTCTATAACATGCCAGTGAGCAAACCAGCAGACAGCACTTTGGCAAAACAAGAAGCCAGTTGGGATAGCAGTTTCCAACAAGCCAGCAGATATTATTTTGGACGGTGTGACACCACTGCCTAGCTTGATCAAGCCCACCATGCATGAAGGTCATAAGATCTAAAACATTTTAAAGTGAATTCAGCATTGCCAGAACTGAAGTGCCAGCCTCAGAAGCTTCAAGTTCCTTTTCTTACCAGCAGAGGCAGCAAACCCCAAGTCCAAGCACCTATGAGATCCTATGCCAGGTAATTGCAAACCACTGCTTTTGACCTTCACAAATTCACTCCCCAGCTCCATGAGACCACTGCCTATCCCTCAGATACTCCGATGGGTAGATGCCAGTCATGAGGGTAAAGGATTGTTTACACAAGCTGTGTACGAAAAGAAACTTGTCTTCAATAGTCAGCTTAAACTCTTAGATTGTATCAAAACACAGCAGATGCTACAGGAGGTTTTACCCTGCAGAGATTCCACATCCATTTAATCCAGTGCCAGAAACATGCAGAAAAAGACTCCAATACCAATCTGCACAACAGCAAAAAAAACCCCCAAGACAACAAAACACACATTCAAAAAGGCATTTGCTAATACTAGTGCAATAAAGCCACTGACAGACTGCAGAGCTGTCAACACAGACCAGGAACTCGTGACATCAGGTTCCAAGTAACACAGAACCTCTGCACTGCTGCTGAACATAGCCAGCATATTTACAATCACAGCTCACAGGTCCTCACAAGGCCAAGTTTCCTCAGGCACAGAAACTCTTTCTATTGACTTAAACAGAACCCAAAATAGCATTTGAAAGGCCAATTATCAACAACCTGCCTGGTTCTAGAAAGAGACTATTCCTTTTGACATTGGTATAAACTGCAAGTGCTCACACAAACTGGTTGTGATGTTGACAGAATTCCCATTTGGTTGTCTAACTGGAGCTGTGGTTAAGCATTAGCTCTATTCTCATTACCAGATGTTTATCAGGAATACCACTGTCGCAGCAAGCATAACACAGGCCAATGGTGATACCCTACTTTCAGATGGTTTCCCAGGATGGAATATCAAATGACTTACATTCCCAGATAAAATCTGTGCTGAGCCTAGGAAAGAAAGCCCACATAAGGGCAAAGATGGGCATATGTCACAGTAGAAGGACATAATTGAAGAGACTATCTAGCCACACAAATGCTGTGCTGTCCTGAGGCATGCTGCAGCCTGCAGGTCACTTCTGCGTAGCTGGTAAATCATTTATCCTCTGAGCACCTTTAAAAACAAATGGGATTTAAGGATGTTACTATCACGTGCATTTCAGTATTCACTGGACTGAAGTCAAGTGAAGTGAAACCACTGATGGTAATTCCAATTAGATGTTTACTAGCTACATTACATCTAAGCAAAGCTTGACATCTGCTGCTCAGACTGTTTCTATGATGGCAGTGCCAGACATGGGGGCCTTATCTTTGTCTTAGTGCCACCACAGCCAAGCCAGAACGAGCCCTGTGGCCACACCACAGGGCAGGCAGCACCTCCCTTGAGTGACGCTCATGGGCATCTGTACAGACTTCGCGAGGCCAAGCATCTCACTGTCAGGAAGGCGAACACATCCACCTGTTTTTACATTTCAGTGTCCTTATTACAAGGAGAAGCTTCACTGTGGGTAAGGCACAAAACCCAACGATACTGGCCTTGCATCCAGAGCACCCATTGGAAAAGGTCATTTGTTTCAAAATGGTAACTAGCCTCAACTTCAAGAATCAGTGCACAAGTCTGTTAAGAGTTTGACAGATGGCAGGTAGCCACTCCTAGTCTCCCTCTCCATCACGGAACCACCAAGTCTGTCACATTTATTAGGCAATCAATCCCTTTGGCTTTTCTTCTTTTTTGTAAACTTTTGGTCATTCCTGTGTTTGTGTGTCATTTGTCCCCAGTTCAGATGCTTATTTTGCCAAATCATTTCCATACCTACAGATAAATGTCATACGCGTGAAATACGCAAAAGGTTTTAGACTTCAATCTGGGTACAGACATGCTTTTAAACTGATCACAGTGCCACTTTGTGTACAAAACCTAGAGGTTTTGAAATACTTCTAAAAAGAAGTCTGCTTCCTCCTCTATCCAAAGTAGCACAAGACATCATTACCCATTTTTACCTGCACAATAATGTAAGCCACTTCTCAATATTTCTGTTTAAGGACACGTTGCACTTATTTAAACTTTTGAAAAGCAAGGTGGGAATTTCATTTGTCTCAATCATGTAAACCAGCAACTTCTGAACACACCAGGGTCACCAGAATAATTCTGGGGAGAGCACAGCCACTGCAGCCCGAGGAACATCAGCAACCTGTTGGAAAGAAGCAGAGCATGTTCATTAGGCAGAGACTTCAACAACAGCTGACAGCAAAGAAGAGATCTCTTCCCGTGGGGACATGCTCTTCATGTCTTAGCTTATTATTCACCTAAGGGTGGCCACTGGTGGCATGAGCATGCTTTGTGATTTAATCAGAACACAGTATTCTACAACACATATGAGAGATGGGGATTTATCTCCTCTGTTGGTTTGGAGGAAAGGAGGTAGGGATCTTTTCCTAGAGGAACTTTGCATGAAAGTATCTTTCTCTTGTTAATATTAAGTGCTACATCAAGAGTACATACACATTCACAACATCATATTTCACACAATTTTATTTATAAAATTGTAATTATCTAACAAATTGCATATAAAATGATTTACTTCAAGTAAATACAGAATACTGCACAACTATTAAAACTATTGTATTGTCCATCATAAGTGTATTAAAACATTCCTAAAAAATGCCTCTATTAAAAAACAAAAACCCAAGAACACAAGTAGCATGACCAAGACCATTTTCAATAGCTTAAAATGAATTACCAGGAAGTTGCATTAACTTCCTCAGTAGACTCCAGTTACATCCATTGAGATCAGCATGTGATACAATACCACAGTCTAATACTAAAGATGACAAGTAATACATTATGCACCTGATCTATGCTTTTCTCCTAGACTGAAGGGAACCAGTCTGAAATCAGAAAACTAAAGCTCAAGTCAAACTCTACTGGGCATGCAGTTCTGTTATAGCAATACTTTCAATTGGTAAGTGTAGTTGGCTTTTACAATCAATTTTACAACTGATAAAAAAGGAACGCAAGAGAATACATTCGTATAAAAAGGAATGATACACAAAGGGTAAATATTGACACCTTGCTGTACACCTTCAGATGAACCAGAGAGAAAGATTCAGCTGGAACTAATCTGGAATATACATAACAGAAACAGCTCTGAGTCACAAACCCACATTCCAATCTCCCCAGAGCTCAAGGTCCATCTCTACTATGTACACAGCGTGAACATGAACACACATACAGATGGAGCTTTTTATTAACACACTTATATTGCCAAAACACAAAAGACAGCTAGCAGTGCTGCCTCGTGCACGCTAGTAGTACAACACTTCTTTGTATACTGCATGTTAAGGGAGACAGATTTTTTAATTTCGTTTTTAAAGGGGCAAAATTTGGTAGCTAATGGATCAGGGTAGTATTATTTCATTTGTTTTAGACAGTTTCATCACCTGTTACATGTATCTGAAAAAGATTCAGAGAAAAAACAAAAATGGGAGAAACTGGAACATTCAGCAGTGCTTGATGCCTTTTGAGGTCTAATCTCTTTCCTAGGTATTTGCAGAACTGCTATTTCAATGCACCCAAAAGACACACACAGCAAGAAGGGAAACAGAATCAAAAATTCAGACAATAGTTTCTCTCATAACCAACCATATTAATCAAGACCAATTTTAACAAGGGCATCTCTAAAGTAGCAAAAACACAGACTGACGTCCAGGACAGTTCTTATAGCACCATGTTTAGTCCTGCCACAAGTGATGGCAACCCCCATAACTGGTAGGAGGTGCTGCCACCGACTCTCCACTTTACAGTCTAATGCCGTTCTAACGCCAAGCAGCAAAGGGAAAAGGCAAGGGAGGCCCTGCCACTCATCAGGGCCCAAAGGGCTGGCCAGGGCTTCACTTTGCTCAGGTGCAGCCACCCACCCACCGGGCAGACACTCAAGCGTAGGCAGCTGAGGCACTCCTGCTGCTCCATCAGGGCGAGGGACAGCCCAAACAACCACTCAGGACTCATCAGCAAATTCTCCTGGCGGACAACTTTCCCCTCCATAATAAACACTTTCTGGGTGAAAAGCAGTCATGTGCAAGAATCATTTAATCTGCATGCTACTATTTACATTTCAAACACTATTTACACACCAGAACTACGATGAGCATCTCTCTCAAAGGGGAGAGAAGAAGGCTTTCGGGACAGAGTACACTTGAGCAAACACCCCCACAGCTTCAAACTCTAAGGGGCACAATCAAAATTATGGATTTTGAGCAAAGAGATCCTACTGCTACCAAAATAGACACAAAGATGACTCAAACATTTGTCCATTAGGCTATTAATAAAAAAAACCAAAAAAACCCCAAACCCAAAGAACAGAAAGGCCTGTGAATACAGAGGGTGTTTAAAAAGCAGAGGAGCAAAGACTGTGATGCCCTCTGGCAGGGCTCAATGGGATATATAGAAATAGCTTTAAAGACAGTGCTGCTGCTGAGCTACCAGAGTCCCTCGTTAGCAATGCCACTACTCCACAGGAATCACCCAGCCAACAGAGCTGTTTCTCACTCTGTAAGCCTGACAACAAATTTCTGAACAACTACTGCACATTAAAGATAATTAGATTGATCTCTGAACTCACATCTATCCCACCACCACACCAGGCAGACCAGAAATTGCCATGGAGTCCTAGCACCTACCACGTCTTATTGCTTTAGACACTGAGCCCGTGTAGCCAGCAGTTGTGCTTTAGTTGCAGCTCACGTGAACTTTTCAAAGTTTCCTGGAAGAAAGTTTTTGGCAGGCTCTGACAATAATACATTGATTTCCAAGGCCTCCCACAAGTTTTCCAAACTAGACACCTAAGCTGCTGAGTAGCTGTTGATGGGACATTTCTAGGACCTTACCTGACCTGTAGACAAAAAAATGTGGGATTTAAATGTGTAACACAGACAGCTAATCCTAAACATTCAGTGCACATCCATCAAACAATGCAAAAATGAGTAAATAAGTATCTCTTGGGAATGAGGAAGAGAGAAGGATCAACATCTGCAGCAATAAAGACGAGCTCTAGAGAAGTAAGTTATTTAGTGGTTTTTGTAAGAACAGTCAGTCATTCTGGGATTCAGCAGAAGTGTAGCACATTTGTGTGCAGACGTGCAAGTTGTGAGAACAAGAATTGCTCAGCTTGGAGCATTTACCCTCCTATCAGTCTGACACTGCCAACAGCACAGCCAGCAGACTGGAACTCTGAGAACAGCGTAACAAGACAGAAGGCCAATACAGTACAACTGCAGAGATTCAAGTAGAAGAATGAAGCTATCTTCAGAAGCTCAGAGCAGCAACAGCAGTATTCAAGATCAGTGGCAACAAGGAATATTTCTGTAATTAGGCTTTTTGTTTTCCCTCCAAACCAAAGCCCAGGATCACAATCAAGGCTCTTTGGTGGAGGGGTTATTTCCTCAACCCCACTTCCCTGATTCCTCCCTGCACCATTTTGTCTCAGTGCAGCAACCCTGGTGCTGATCTGTCTGTCCTGCCACTATCAGGCAAAATGGTATGTCCCTCTGGGGGAAAAGAACCAGTAACTCCTCAAGTAGAGGAGTGGCTAAGAAAAACATAACGCTGTACTGAGGTGGAATCAACTTTATTAAGGACAATGAATTATAATTGTTTCAAAAGGCTTTAAAAAATACTCTGAGTCATGGCTGGCCTTTAACAGCAGATACCAAGGGATATGGAGGCTGCCTGATTCAGAGTCAGTCAGTGGGAGTTAACCAGAAGAGGATGAGGTAATGTTCAAAGATGGGAGGAAAACAGGTCTGTCTGAGGCATCTGTGAAGCATCGGCATGCCCATCACCAGCCTTCAGAGGAGAGAAAAACCATGGCCAACTAAAACACTGAAAGGCAAAATGTGCAAGGGTACATATATTCATCTGTTTAAGAGTTACAGGACCAGAAAGGGCCTTAACAAGTCATCAGATCAGCCTTCTATCTATCCCCCAGAACAGGGAAGCTTTGAAAGCAATTTGTTCCACTCTTCTACTCCATATGCCTCCTGTTTTAGGAAACTCAACTCAAAGATGGTATGTTCTTACAAAGAGGTGCTACACATCCTTTGCCATTGTCTGACCAAAGCAGGACCACAGCTTTCAGGACTGGTATGGAGATATTGAGAAGGGTCATAAATTTATACAAAGTGCAATCAACTACTCAAGCCATGGTCAGGTCTTTAAGTTCACTATTATTAGTGAAGAACAACAAATCAAAAGCGCTAAGCTGGATGGAGTCTGATCTAAGTCTTCTTCCACTATTTGTGCTTTTTTCCATATTCTGCTTTCTTGTGTCCAATTCAAAAGGGTCTGCCTTAGCTGATCCTAATAAATGCTTCTGTTTTAAGACTTGTATTCTGTTGCTGCAAGAAATTTCTTTGTCACCTTCAGAGCAAGAAAGGGAGACACATCTCCATAGCACGGACTCGTTCACTGAAGGCAAGCATTTACTCTGCAAAAACTGTTCTCTCCAACTTCCAAGAGGATGGGATATGATCTTTCCATAATCACATGCATTTATCAATAAATAAGTTTGGATTAGACTGTATTAAAACATATGCACATATTTAAAGCACTGGAGTGTCACAGATTCTTGTTCCACAGCTCATGCAAGTAAAAAGAATTAAAGAAAAGAAAAATAAAAATAAAGACCAAAGCCCCAACTAGGAACAGACCAAAGAAACAAGCTTCACATGAGTATGTCAACATATTAGTATTAGTGAGATCCCTAAATACATTAGGATACACTAAATTTCAGAGAAACAAAGGATTTTGCCGTATTAGATACATATGTTTTGATTTTAAGTTAATATGTAATTCATTCCTTGAATATTATTCTTCACTTGGACCCAACATCCACACTGCTTTCATACATTTATACAGTTATATCCCATCCTTGCCTTAAGAGACTGATATCCAAAGGTTAGGCAGCAACCCTTGTTTGTCAAAAATAAAACTTCTTTCTCTTCATACAAGGGTGGAGAAGGAAGAAAGATCTTGACAAAATTAAGCAATTCTCCCTTCTGCTGATTCAAATCTCAAAGTACTACAGGGAGATATTTGGAAGCTTGCATAAAAAAAAATTCCCTTGTTTTAAAAACAATTTCTTTTACTGTACAATAGATGCATAGAAAGTTGCTTCCTGCTTCATGGGTTTAGGCCTGTAGCTATGTTTAGCTGTGAAAACAAGAAGATTGTTCCTTTACAGAGTGGTGAGGAGATAGACCATCTCAGGAATATTTGGCAGCTATCAAAGAGCTCATGACATAAAGAATAAACAGCATATCCACAGACTACAACAATGCAACTCTGTCTCACTGAATACACCAATTTAAAAAAGTGTCCACTTGTTACTCAAAATCAAGAATACAGTAGAGATTCACGGCTCAACAGCTTTCAAAGTGGTGGTTTAAAAGAAAAAAAAAATTGTCAGTGAGCAGCAGATTTTCAATAGCCCACTCTTCTCTCCCCCACCCCAAAGAAACACAAGTTCACTGCAATATCAGGAACTTAGACTTGAGACTACTTGGGAGAGAAGGCTTCCCTGTCACCCATGTCCATACAGCTTGGTGTCGGAGTGACACACTGGAGGTTTCAGAGGTTTCGGTTGTCCAGTGTCTTGTTGTGGTTACTTCAGCAGTTTTACCAGCTGGCTCTGACAGCCTCAATGTCACTAACCAAATTCTGGGCTAAGCATATCCCAAATATCTGGAAGAGACAACAGTTTATTCATTTGGAGCATTGGACAACTCCTTTCACACAGGCAAACTCCTTAGGTTATACAGAACTTAAGATATGAAAGAAACAACAGAGGTAGAAATTAAATTAACAGTAAGTGTTGGAAGAAGTAAGAAAATTGCAGAATTCCTGTAACCCCACTATTTTTATGGTGGCACTGGGTTACAGTTAATTAACTGCCCTAGTCTTGTTTCAAAGCAACCCTAAAAGCTCTCTGCTGCTCATTTAAGCACCACTGGAAACTGTAGGTCTGTACAATCTTGAAAGTCCCTACACAAGCTTTATCTAGCAGAGTGTTAGTTTCAACCTGCTGAGAGCTGAAAAGAAAAAAATGCATCCCTGTAGATAAAAATTAAATATTCCTTAACACAAAGAAAGCCTCATACATTTAGTTCCCACTGCTAAAACCCACAAACAGACAACTGGCACTGCATTTCCCATTCTCATATACACTTTCCCCCATCATGTATTCACTTTATCTATTATTCCTCTGTGCAGCTCATTCCAGGGAACATGTTTACCTGCAGTAATGCTATCCCAATGAATATACCAGCAACTATGGTAAGGTTGTCCTGCAACCATTTCTCAAACTGAGGGACACAGCCTTTAGTGTAGATAACAATCTGCTGATCAACTTCCTGCCAAGGAGAAGAGGGAAGAAAAGAGAGATAATTACATTCAACTATTCTATATAATTACATTCTACCATCAGTAGAATAATCTCCTCTTGCAATAGGGATTCAGATCCTTACCATACCACATAAAGAAGGAAAAAAAGAAAGGAAAAAAAGCTTACTGGTTTTTGCCTTGCATCGTAGCCACACTGAGTATTAATAACATCTTCCTAGAGGAGAGAAAGAAGAGAGGCAATCAATAAAATGTCACCCAAACACCTTCTCCCAACTCTCTGGAGTTGGTCCTGTATGTAATAAGACAATTACCTAAACTTTGGTTAGCATATTGCTTTAATAAAAAACCTTCCTCTTTCACTCTGTGTTATTAATTATGTGCAGCAAGCAAGAGCACACAGTCAAAAAACTTTTTCTCTCTCAAGTCAGCAAGCTGGGAAAACCAGCCCTCCACCTGTGTGAACTCCATGTTCCAGATACAAGCATTTAGTAAAGGGACTAGGGAACATCTATGGTAAATGAAAGAACCTTCTGCTGAAAAGGTTTTGTCTGTGCTAAAAGAATATGCCAAGAGTACTGTTGTCACTTTCAGGGCTCAGTCTGTGCAGAATGAAGAGGTGACAAGGGGCAGTTCTGTTGCAGAAGCTGCAAGTTCTTTCTGAGAAAGTCTCTAGAAATATGTATAGTTCCTTTCCAAAAACCTGAAAGAAAAACGAACAGATGAGGCAATGTGTTCTTACTGCCTGATCTTACAGGAGGCTTGATACCAATGAGAAAGGAGGGTTTTTTTCCTACTCCCTTTCCTTTAGTACCCCCAAAGCATAGGTAATAAAATAGGCTCTGGCAGACTTTCCCTAGTGAACAAATGTTTCCCATTGGCAGCTGAAGCTGTATTTTCACTTTGTATACAGTTATTTCATGGTATGATATTTCATGGTATAAAATGAAGCATGAAACTTTTGGCATCAGCCACAATGGCAGCAAAATATTAAGTTATTGACTTATCATATAATGACAGTGAGCAGAATAAGGACTACTGAAGAAAGTGAGAAAATCAGCCAATCTTAGCTAGGTGTACCAAACACCACAATTTAATCAAATTGTGGGAAGTGAGGAGGGCAAGCAGTGAAGAAATGGATTTTAAAAAGCAGCCATATGGAAAGAAAGTATCTCCTATCAGCAGATAGGCTGATAGGAGATAAAGCTCCTCTGTTTCCTCACTTTGCAGGAAGTCCAACAAGCTGCATTCCATGAGCTGCTCAAACTGGATTCCCTTAATGGACCTTCAGAATTCAGGCAACTTGTAACTCTTAATGAGATAAATGATTCTCTTCCAGAATCTATATGTCACAGACTACAAGGATGTAAAAGCACCTAAGATTCTGACAAGCATTTTAAGTTTTCTTCCTTGTATTAAATGCTTACTTGCTTCATCATTAATGTCTTCTGCCTTTAGTCTTAGAATCTGTTAACCAAAAGAAGGTATGAAAAATGCAATGGAAATAGAAAAGTTTTCTAGACTTGCCTGTACAGGAATTTGGAACACTTCAACCTCCTTAACTACATCAAAATGAACTACAGTAGTCAACATTTGTTTCAAGAGACTTATTTTAGCCTGCCTTAAACTTACCACTTCCCAATTCAAGCTAAACTAAAAACAATAAGGCATCCATGTAACTGTTTGCATCAGTCCAACACTGAAACTTAATTCTAAAAGGGACAAATTTGCTTTCCCATAGAATAAACCTGTGTTTATCACTGCAACTGAACCAATCACAGCTTGATTACAATTATTTTACTTATATGCATGACTTCTAATGTTTTCGGTTTTTAAAGGCCATTAAGGTGGTTCCTTACAGTGAATGAGATTTATCTTTAAATTTCTGATTGCTGCACCACACCCTAACAAACTGCATAGCCATTTACACAACAGAGAGAAAGAGAACTTTAGGATGGATTATGTATTTATAGGATTACCTTGTACTGCTGTCACTGGTTTGGTTTTATAACAACTATATTTTTAAAACTGGGTTGTGATGACCTCTGTGTGGGTGGGTGGGTGGGCAGATAGGCAAACAGCAGGGGGAATCCTAAGTATAAGGTAATGTTTGAGCCTAACCTACATTCTGATTTAATATCCCATTACAACATTTTCAGCTATGTTTGTGAGAAAAATTCAAACTACTGTAAAGATACACTCACTGCAGAGGAACCACAACCAGCTTGTGCAAGTGGCAGTGCCTTATCAGGAGAGGGGCAGAGCAACAGCAACTGGATGCCAGAAGCAACAACTGCATTGCATTATTAGCAAGGCAGGAAGCACCTGAGGTGCCTTTTGGCAACTTGCCTAACTTCAGTCTGTGCTAGACGAATACATTCAAGGAACTATAAGTCATTCCAGGTGGAGAAAAAGCCACAGCTGAATTGCTAGATAATATAAGCACTCAAAGCCAGCTTCTTTCAAGCTATATAAAGTCTTATATAAATGTATACAGTGCTAGGCACATAACAGTTTCCATGCACACACCCATCCCTGTTCCAAGCCTTTCAGTATTAGTGAACTGATTCCCTACGCTTCACTTTCCACTTCTTTATCATATCCATATTAGCAATGCACGGCTCCAAAGTTTTCCACTTGATGATCCAGAACTATAAATATTTTAAAAGACATGAAAATTTACCAAAAAGCTACTCCCACAAACAATTTCTGACCTTTCAAGTCTGATTTCAGGGCAGGCAGTAATTTTAAAGGAAAAAAAAAAAAAAAGAGTATGTAAAGATACCCATACCCAAGTCAAGATTCTAATGCAAACATGTCAGCTCCTCAGGGCACAGACCGTCATGCATTACTGTACCTGGCACAAACTGGCTGCAGCCTCAGGACACTGCATTAAATAATGAATAATACCTCCTTTAAAGTGTCTGATCTTAAGGGTTCCTGTTCTGATGAATTTCAGTTGAAAGCTCACACCCTTCAACTCATTAAGTGCTTCTCCTTTTCATACTTGCTAAAATTAATATGTATATTCAGCCAAGCCCATGGTTCTCTCTTTCTAATAAAAGCCACAAACAGTGAAGATTTTAGTTATGAGTTTTGCTGACTGCAGAGAAGTTAGTGGCTAAGCTGAGCTGCAAGAACAAAAAAAAACAGGTTGGTGACAATAATAATAATTAGGCTAAATTTCCAGAAATGAAAAAGGAAAATCTTGAAGTGTCATTTACGATTGGAACAGCAGACCCATCCTACCCTCCAGAGCGTCACTTACAGCAGGGTCTTTAGTACAGCAGGAGAACGGCACGCCGCAGCGCTCTCGACTCGCGTTGGAATCTGTACAGTTGAAGTAAATATTAAGGTTCCAGTCATCGGCTCCAAAAGCCCCACAGCACTGCCACTAGAACAAAAAAAAGAAGAGCTTCTTAAATTTCAGAATGGAAATCTCAGCATTAGTAACATACATCATTGCTGCCAGTTTCCCCTCTAGCTTTCAAAACAAAATCTGAGACTCCCACTGCTTTCATTGAAACTGGCTTTTTTTGTTTGGTTGGGGATCTTTGTCATTTTTTTAAAATACCATTCCAAACGTCTAAGTTGTTCCAAAGTCATCATGTGATTAAAGTTATGTTCACACCCTGCTATGCTGCTCTCAGGAGAGAAAGCCATGGGTGAGCTGATAAGCCTACACAATACCATGGAGTTGCACAGGCCTACAAGCTCAGCCCCAAGGGACAGTAGAGCCAAGAGTACAATATTCTGTCCAGTCTAATGAGCCCTGGATTTTCAAAAAAACAAGCTCCAAGGGCTACACTGACTGGTACAGTTATTCCTCTTGCCATTTTGGGGGAACTTTGCCTGGCTGTACATCGGACAGTATGAACACATTGTTCCCTGAGCACCACACATTGCACAATTAACACCTTTGCTGAATCCTTCAAAGAGTAAATCTGCCAAAGGCAGGCTTAGTTTCTGGCAAAACATGTTGAACACACAAGGAATTGATGTGTTTTGCTGAACATAGAAAGAATGGACTGGAGACCAGTGAAGCACTGATGCTTTACAGCATTTAAGGAGACAGACCAATCCATCCATGAATCCATCCATGTCAACTTAAAAACAAAACAACCAAACCAACCATGTCTTTAAAAGCATTGGAATAGTCATTCTCTCTTTTTAGATGTAGCAGTTCTCTCTGCAATACCTGACACGTTGTCTTCATGCACTATCTCTACTGGTTGAAGAAGTAACTTGCTCTCACAACCTGTGCTGCTCCTGGCTTATCTGCTAAGTGCTAATCCAGTTAGGAGAGAAAGCTCAGAAGTCACAGTAAAATTGGACTGTAGCCTTTGGCTGCATACAAGAGGAACACTACTTTCAGTTTGTAGCGACTTCTGACCTTCTTGCAAAAGATTCAAAACAGTGTAAGGATCCACATCCTGTTACCATTTTTCCCTCAGGCTTAGGGAAGCAAATCAAGCACTGAAACTATTTTAATTGAAGAATGTACAAAAATTAGTAAATATTAATTCAACCAACACTTAGCCATGTTAGCCACACAGTGCCAGATTCAAAGAGGACATCATCAATACAGGTCAGAAACTGAGTACTGGAGAGGGAAGGTAGTGGCAGACCTTGTGTGCAAAAGTCAGTGCAAGACTTCTTCACACACACAGATAAATTGCAGAGCTTAACCTGCACAAACAGGTGCACCACTGGTTTCACCCTTCCCTCCCAAGTACAGATGTGGCATCACTTAGAGATGTCCTACAAGAACTCTAGAAGTGGCCCACTTCATTAGGTTAATTCCATTAAGTCTAATTCAGAAGAAGTAACATTGTGGTTTCATTTGGACCAACTAAATACCTCTGCCACTCTGCAGTGTGGTGTAGCACTTCTAATGCTGTTAAAACTACACCAACATTTATCTTAGGACCAAATGAAGTTAGAAAAGGAGTAATTTCTTAAACAGATGTGATAGCTTCTACAACAAAATATTTTAACTTTGGTGCATTTGACACACTATCTCTAAGTTCTAAAGAAAAGTCACCCCAAGTCTCCATCTTGTTTTACTCAGTCATACATCAATAAAGCCACTTTACACAGGTGCTTTATGTTTGCAGAAGTTCTGTAAAAACAAATATAAATATATTCAAAACTATTGTATGCTAGAATATTTCTGTTGCTCCTTAAAGAAACAGAACAGATGGAAAGCAAAAAATAAGAGCAGGTATTCCTTAAAAGTAAGCTTTACAAAAAAATAAACATAGTCCAACTTACATATTCCTGTGTGAAGTCTATGAGGTTTTGTAAATCAATGTCATCTCGGTATGCTCTGATGTTGTTGTTTATAAAGAAATACAGCTGGTCCTTTATCCAGTCTTTGAAAACAAATGCTAGAACACCAGCAGTGAGCTCCAAGAAGAAAATAATTCCAAGAAATACAGAGAACTATGAAGAAAATAAAAAAGGCTAAGATTATTTTCCTTATGACCAAAACTTTTTCAAAGCTCACAATTATATCCAGTGCTAAGGTTTTATCTGTTTCAGTGCAAGTTCAAGCCATTTTGGCACACAGGAGATTTTAAATTAAAACCACACCATTTTTATTGGAGATGTAGCACAGAAATCTTAATTCCATTCTAACAAATAACAAAAATGCTAACAAATGTCCAAACGTGAACATTTCACTGAGATTTTCAAAGAGATCCAAGAGAATTCACTATAAATTTCAAGACACAGCTAGTCACCACCACATGTAGGGCCCTTGGAAACCCATCTTAAATTTCTGCATAGGCACTTACATTTGAGAAGGCATAAACAACCAATAGTGCCAGTAAAATGCTTCCTACGTGACTTTTGCTTTAGATCCTCTCACTGGCAAAGCTTTGCCTAAGCAGACAAAGCAGAACTTGGTAACAGCAGAAATTAATTAATGACTAAGTCAGAGAGGAATGTCTATGAAATGACTCACATCCACATTAAAACTAAATGAGGCTGCTATGATTAATGCAAATGCAATGGATGCCAAAGGCATTACTAATGATCTGCCACTTTCTCTAAGCATTTCCAATGAGTCTACACTGTTTTAAACCACACAGGGGTCCTGGTATACTGGAAGTCCATCGCTTTTGCAACTGTGCTTTTGAGTTTCATTTTAATACGCTCTCTCTGTGTGTTCAGATACATTTTTAATTTCTCCTGCAGCTGCTGTATGGGAAGCTATTTCTGGTACAGCAGATGGGTTCATTTTAGGCAAGCTAAGAGAAGCAAGAAAGAAGAAAAAAAAAAGTGTTACAAGCTGCTTTATAAATGCCTCGAGAACTGTGACTCCCAATTGCCTCCTCCCCTCATATAACACGTCTGTGGGAGCCAAATGTGTCACTTGGAGGCAGTGATTTCACTGGAAGCTTTTTCATGTATATATTAACAGTTAATGGTTATGAAGACACAACTGTGTCCACAGGCTGTGCCCACCTCTGGAAATGGGAGTGGTGAAGGAAAGAATCTTCTTTATTATAAATCTTCAATTTATCTAAAAGTGAACATGATACTGTTACCCTCATTTTCTAAAGTCACAGGAGGAAGTGTTTGTGGAAATATAGAAGCTGGCTACTTAGCTAAGGAAGTTCTGCATACTGAGGTACATTAGCATACCAGCAGCTCCTTCCCTAAGCAACAATCCAGCCCAGAGTCCAAGAAAACTCCAATTTTCTTTCTGCATCCTGGACACATTATCCTCCCCTTCTCCTTCTCAGGCTCCAGCACTGAGAGCCATGAAGCCTTTTCCAATTAGCTGAATGGCACAGACTGAGGATCTTGTAACAATCCTATCTCCTCTGTACCATGAGAGGTACACAACAGAGGTCACATGGGTCACATTCACTGCTGCATCTACATCCCTCATACTTCATAGGCAGCTTGTTACAGACTCCAAGTTCAACAAGCAGATTCTCACACGAAATTTCTCTCTTTTTGTGTCAGGGAAGCAAAATGTTAGGCTACATCCATATGAAAAGCAGTACTTCCATGTTATGATTCTTATCACCAACAGTTTTGGGCTTTAAAAAAAGTCAGCAAGCACCAGAGACTGAAGAGCTGTAATGTGTTAAAAGCTAAGTGCTCTCCTGGTACTCTGACCCTGGATAACACCTTCCTCTCCAAAGTACATTTTAAATGCTTAACACAGTTAAACAGAACAGATAACATGGCATGCTACATAAATGAGGAATGTCACAGTTGCAAAAGCTACTTACAAATTTGAGAAGAAAAGTGTTTTCTCGTAAAGCTCCAATGCATCCTGCAAATCCCAGAATGAACATAACTCCTCCTACCACTAGGAAGAGCCAAACGGGATCAAAGCCTCCCAGGTCGGTGATGGAGGAGATATTGGACAGCACTCCCTGAGAAAGAGACAATGCCAAGGGATGAAAAGTATGTTCAGCTTTTTGTTGTAGAAATTCTGCTGGCATTTTTCTTCTTAAAAATGAAGAAGACTACAGCAAAATAAATGTTCTGCACTACAGCAAGAAAACGCAATTAAGAAAATCTTTGTATCCCAAAAGAGATAAAAAGTGCAATTATGTGCAATATCTCTGAATCAACATGTGAATGAGTAACAAAATGTTCTCAAAGAATTCTCTGTGAGAAACCCACAGGGCATTCATTTTCTGCTTATGTAGCTCTAAAAATTAGTTGGCCAGAAACTCAGAACAGGTATTTGAACAAAACTTAACTCACTCTTATTACCCACGCTGAGATGCATTTTATGTATCATTATACATCATCTATGTAAACACACAGTAGCATGTTATATAGAAAAAACAGTTGAAAGCAATAAAACCACTTTGAATTTAGCATTTATTCTCAGTATTTACAGCAATTGTCAGAAATTAGAAGTGAGCTTCTAGGTTGCAGCATCTTTCAAACAAAAAATTTTCAACCAATTTTTACAAACCACACATCCAGCCAATTCAACTTCAGGTATCTACAGTGCCAAAACCTCATTCTAGAAATAAAGTATGGCTACTGACTACTTAGTTAGCAGGAAAAATTTGAAAATATCGAAGTCTCTTAGTAGGATGAAAGATAAGTCAAGAACTTGTCTTGGGGCATGGTTTACACTAATTTAAGGTAGACTTATCATATGTTAAACCACACATGCTATGTTTTAGATACAACAGTCAGCACAGTCGGCTTGTAATGCCATTTTTGCCTTGGAAGCAACACCAGTAATCCTGAGGAACTATTTCAATTTTTTAAACACATCTTAGGCAGAGTTTGGCTGGTGTTGAACAGATGGGTCGTATCAAGAAGCAAGTACAAGGTTTACCCTGTGCAAACTTACTGGAATAGGAACAATTACAGTTTCCTAAGACTTTTTGGCAGAAAAAAAATGCTGAAGTGTCACTATTTCTTCATTCTCCTCCCCAGTGCTGTAGGTCAATTCAAAGTACACTGCTGTGTTTCCTCACAGAAGCCTGAACCCAGGCTGAGTGCTTTGGACTAACTGCTTCCTCTAACTCCTGCATGATGCTGTGGCTTGGAGAAGCAGCAACAGAGATCTCTACCTCTACAGTGCCTTATTTGCAAAACTCTATGGTTCATCCTTTTTCTTCTTCCTGGTTATACCCCTTTGTTTCTTTGAAATAGTCCCAGAACAGCAACAGTTTAGAGGGAAGTTACCATAACCTCATATCCAGAAGTTTAAATTAACAATGTTAATGATGACTGCTCACAAGTGTGGCTTTAGATCTGTGATTATATACACACACACACTCATTTTGGACCACTCAAAACATATCAATTGTCATGTAACCAGTATCTCTAATATGTTACTTCATGTAGTCTGCAACCACTTCCACAGTTTCCCAAGCAAAACTTGAGCAAGTAGTAAATGAAGACAGTGCTCAAAGCTTTTAATTCTGCAGACAAGAACAGAGCAAGTAAAACATACATGTGAGTTTCATCAATGCACACCTCAACGACCCTTAGAAAAGGCCGAAACCCAAAGAAAAATCTGACTACAACCCAATTCTAAAGTACAAACAATAATCCAACAGCATGAATAACATTCTCTAAGTATATTCTTTTCCCTCCTACTAGAGAAGGCTATTGCCTGAGAGGAATGAAAAAAAAAAAATTAAAAAAATCACATTCATCACTTTCCTCCTACATCACATACAGTACTAGCCTTGCTGTCATTCATTAAAAAGCAAAAAGAGATGAAATGAACAATGTAACACAACTCAAAGCCAGCACTGCTACTAAAGCAGAGTGGTTGGCCTGTCCCTTTTTCTGGTACCATCTCAGGGAAGAGATGATACACACCAAGATGAAATGAACACTTACCTGTCATTAACACTTAACATCAACTTGTGCAAAAGTTTTTCCACTACTTTTTCTTTATTACATTTGTCATAGAAAAGAAATTCAAGCCAACTTTCTGGCTAAGAATAACAAGCAATATAAACAGGATAATCCAACAACACAAACCTTTGAAAAAAATCAAAGCCTTGGCCCTACACAGGTCAAGAAACATGAGCTCTGCCTCAAGGGAAAAAACAACTATTAAAATTATTTCTTCATAGAGTTTTAAAGTCCTTTCCTCTGTGCTTATATAGTTATCACAAGATGAGAATAAATTCTACCCTAAAGCAAACACTGCTACTCTCTTCTTTTAACATTAGCCGATTTTGGAATTAATGGACTGTGGACTGAAAAAAACTAGTCACTGGAGAAAGGATGTTGCCTTTGTTATTACTTGTATTTACTTTTAAAAAAATCAAAAAAAGATGAAGATTTAAGTCTCTCTTCGTAAGACACTTTGTCTTTCTTTAAAAACAAAGCAAACAAAACCAAATAAATCAACAAAAATCTAAAAGCAAATTATTATGCTAAATCAACTTCTTTCCATATGAAAGTAGTGAAATTCAAATGAAAAGAAATCCAAGTAAAATTCAGCTCGCATTTGTGGACAACACTGTTAGAGAAGACAGTCATAATACAAAAGTGGTAGTAAGGAGCACACCACTTTGCATTTTGTCACAGTCGCATTAAATTCAATGGCAATAAAATTTATTGAGCCAGTTTTACACTGATTTTGCAATCCTGCCCTTTTTCCCTTTACTTGATTTTCTAGAACTGCCAGGCTCTTAGCAGCCTGTAATGCCACGTGTTGACTGGCCACTCCTCAGGGTATCTGTGATCCAACACAAACTGCACAGATCAACACAGGCTTTATCTGCCATTGTTTGTTATCCTTGCAAAGCACCTTTATATGCATCAGTTGCTAGTCCACATATAGCAATCACAAGCCTAGCTTGGATAAAC
This sequence comes from Trochalopteron elliotii, assembly GCA_024734555.1. NCBI lineage: Eukaryota > Metazoa > Chordata > Aves > Passeriformes > Leiothrichidae > Trochalopteron > Trochalopteron elliotii. Next base: position 8,043,801 of record JANPWX010000008.1, read on the forward strand.
CCCAACTAACACATCCTGACAATGCAAAGCACATACTGCTTAATTCTCATTTGTACTCCGTATGCTCTCTGCATATGAACCACAAGTTATCAGTATTCTGGAGACATCTCAGGACACACTATCTTCAGAGAGGCTTTGTCAATAAAACAATAGCTAGCAGTGGGAATGAGAAACACAGACAATGCTCTGTGATTACAGCTCAAGATACACAGAGGTAGTCTGATAGAAGATTACTGCTTACTTAGAATACCATTTTCCAGTCTTGTACTCTGGACACTTACAAATAAGCTCTGTGAGGATGCAGCAGTGCAATACCCTGAAGAAAAGCATATTTTGCTTCAAGCAGCGGGGCAACAACTGGGGAATAATATCTCACTTTATATTGTTAAGAAGATCTACATGTACAGTCCTCCAGGCACATACTCTTCCTATCCACTACAAGTTTCTACAATGCCTACTACACCTACTGCCACAATATCAAATTTTTTTGGCTGCAACAGCTACTCCTGGGAAAAGTTTGACACAGATGTACAAACATCTGGCAATGATCAATTCTGTCTTCAACCCATCTTTAGCCAAAAGCAGAAGGAAACATTACCAGAGATGCTTGAGCAGAGGATTAGTAATCTCATATTCTAACACTGCACCCTCCAAAACATGCTCTGAGTCCTCAGGCTGAGCAGTCAGTCATGGAATATATGGTGACTGTCCATTTCCCTCATGCATCAATGCAAAACCTAAACAAACCTTCCGTAAATACTTTAAAGCAAGGCTTTCTGCAAATGCAAGGTATTTTTCCTCAGCAACACTACTGCAGTTGCCCACTGCAACCAGGACTGTTAAACCATTTCAAGTACTTTGGTACTTCAACATCTAAAAGGAGGAGCAATTTTTTCCTCTAGACAAATTCTTGCTTTGAAGTATGGTTATTTTTGAGGTACATGCACACCACTTTCTCAGTAGTTTAGGCATGTGTGTAATCTGTATTTGGCAGGAAACGCTTTGTTTGTACAAAGCTACACACTCAAATGATTTACTTCTCACTATGGTGTCAACCCAGGGCTCTGCTGTAGTCCCACAAGGAGAGACAGCAGGACATGTTCCCTGGCTGATCTCCAGCTCATCTATTTGCTCTGTTCCTCCACCCTCCATAGCCTGTTGTACATTACAGCCCATGAGTCGCTATTTAATATTTTAATCCAACACAAGCCAAAATTTATTTGGTGTAGTGAAACAACAAAAGCATCATCCATAAGTGAACTAAAATAAGTAACAGTAAAGTTGTGAAAAAAGTTCCTTTATTTGTGAAATGTACTTCAATCATTAGTACAACGATGCATGGATGGAACAGAAAAGACTGACCCCACATTTCTACCCCACCCCAAATCCAGGAGAAGTCAAGTGAAATTGTTAGGACCTGGCTCTTTTCTTCAACAGAAAGGTACATTCCATCCAGCAAGAAACGTGAGACCAACCAAGCCAGGCCCAACAAACTCCTGCAGAACTGGAGTCTTCTCATCCTGGTACGTGAGCACAGTAGGAAAAAAGCCTAAGAGATGCCTGACAGGTCCTCTGTTGTCATGTCATGTTTTCCTCACAGCCAGAGCCCTCCACACTACAAGCAGGATCTCATTTATAGCTCAAGGGAGAACAAGGCAAAGGGAAAATGCTGGTCTTGAACACAGGAGCTCGTGAATGCCCCTCCCGATGTTATAGCTGCACAATAGTTTGCCTTTATCCAGTCAATAAAGAATAAGGAAGCAACAGTTACATACAAAAGCAATAAGGGTGCACACCTCAGCCCTTCTCCATCTTGTACTCTTTAAGATCATCAGAACAGCTTGTACTACTTTCCAGAGACAGACCCCTGACTCCAGCTCCTGCCTTTGGTGCACATTGGCATTAATATTTCAGGCCAGATCCAGCAGTTCTTTTGAAGTGATCACACACAAGCTGTGCTTCAGTTCACACCAGGAACAGTCTCGGAGCACACAGACTGGATTACTTATAAATGAAGGTGTGCCCTGGAACACCACTCATGCTCCAACTGCTAGCAAGTATTCAGTCCACAAGATCACACTAGAAGTAGGTAGAAAAGAACTCACACATTTCAAAAGCTGCAGCGTGCAAGCTGCATCTTCAGCACCACTTCCTCTCCTGTTGGTCCCCACTGCCTGCATTCAGCAGCAACAGCCCTCACAGGCTGAGCCCAAAGCCAGACACACGTCAGCTGGAGCAGTGACCCAGTGCTGTCACACCTACACAATCTGACGCCTTCCTGGGCTCCTAACGGAGTCCCAAGGGCACCAACAAACCAGTGACATTTCCAGATCATCTGCTGCTGAGCAGCTGCTGCTGTAACAGGCACAGTAACAAACTGCAGGACAAGAGAGGATGGATCCAATGAAAACACTCCAGGCAGCAGAAATTTCAAAAAGCTGACCCCGTAATGAAATTTCAAGGCATAATGAGTCAGAGACAACTTAGGAGAATCATCAGTCTAAGAAACAAAGAGGTGATACAATGAGTGGATATGGAATTTGGCTCACAGGATGCATGTAAAAGACGGGGACTCAACACTACAGGAGGATGGGAGAAATCCATTTTATTTTCCATTTCCTCCAGGATGGGGAAAAAAAACAACTTCTCTGCTGCAATATCTCATTACTGAGAGGAGAAAACAAACAAAACCAACCAACCAATCAACAACAAAATACACCACCATGCCATACACCCAAGAAATGCAGAAGATCAGAAAAAGATATACCAATACAAGGTCTTCTGAAACATCCATTTCTGCAAACAGAGGTTTACCCTTTTCACAGGCTTGTCCCAGGATTTAGTATCACTGGCAAACATCTGCGGGGTGATGGCAAATAAAAATATTTTCAAATACATGATTTTAAAACAGAAAAATGTCTCTCTGCTTTGTTAGTCATAAATTCCATGCAGTCCCTCCATGCTGCGCATTGGAATGAACATAGGGAACAGAACAATACTCATTGAAAATGCCAAAATAATTCTACTCCAGAATTTTGTCTCTGCAAGCAAGAAACTAGGTGGGGGATGTTTACAAATCTTATTTCCTTGATTTTTGTTGTTTTTGCATTTCCCACAGTAAACAGTAACAGCAGCAGAACTTTATTTTTCAAGTGTCTAATGGAGGAGAACTTGTCTAGCTTTCTTGTCCTGACAAAGGAGAGCTCAACAGGTAAATAACTGGCATAAATACACACAAGATACAGATTTTTAGACTTTTCAGGACTAATGACTATAAAGAGTTGAAACACTAGTAAATCATTTAAGAGCCCTCCTGCTTAGGTTACGCATCTTTATGTACTGAAATTTAAATGAAGCATAGTAGTGAATCTCCTCCTCTCTTCTCCAGTCCTACAAAACCCACACAACAGCCCTGTCTTGGAGGCAAGATATAGGCTTTGGGTATCCTCCAGCCTGTGAGGAACATGGGATATGTGCAGTTTCCTTGTCGGCAATAATTTTTAGAAGAACTGTGTGATAAACACGCATGCACAACAATTATGGAGTGACTAGTGTATTACTCCTTCCTGATGTCTGCCACTCACTGGGACAAAAAGAGAAATAAGAATTTTTTCTTGAAAACAACTTCAGTTTTCACTTCAGGGCACGGAGAGACAGATTTGATCTGACAAATTGTGATTGTTTCCATGTACAGAGTTTAGCTTGTCCAAGAACACCAAAGCAGACCTAAATCACCTTAGACAAGTAAAAGTCTATCTTAAAACTTCAGATCCCAATTTAGACCTCCTGCTCACTAAGAATGCCATGCTGGCACCCAGAGGTACCACACTGGTACTCCAAACTGCACACAACTTGACTTCTGAGCTGAAGCAACTTATTGTTATGCTGATTTAACTGGAAAAGCTGAGAAGCCAAACTCATGCACATTGTCAGCTTCTTCCACTTCTCCCTCTTCATGCCAGTCAACTTTATACAGAAACTAAATTTAATTGACAAAATTTGAGAGATTTCTTCCCTGCTTTAGTATCTCTTATTTTTGCTACCTCTTACTTAAGAGTTTATCCCAAAACTACGGTGCTTTTCTTCTAAGAAGTCCCTCTCCATGGACAATCTTGTAAGGTCTCAGAAGATGTAACAGCAATTCATCACTTAGGCTCACTAGTCTCGAACATAGATCTTCTGCAGGTAGCTAGGAAACTTAATTTTCCCAAGCACCTCCTGGTATCACACCACCATCAGCCTTAAGACCACAATATCTAATATACACAAACAAGGAGGAAAATAGACATTTTGTACAAGCCTACTTTATTTTTAAAGAGCGAACAGAAGACATAACTTGAAGTGGTTAAGAAAAACAATGAAATATAAGCATTTTCCCCTGCTGCTGAGCAGAAGTGCTGTAACTTGCTGAGGTTTTGCACAGACTCTTTGTATTTAACAATGTTCATGTCTCTGCTGCAGGGAGGAGGATGGAAATCAGCTGCCACAGATGAACCATTTTATGGTACAAGCCCAAGCCTGGCATGCCTGAAAACACCGTGAGACTGTGAGCTATACAGTACCACCATGTATAGATAGCTTTATTCATCCCCAGAGTTTATTGCCCCCACCCCCAGTTCTCTTTCAGGTTCATGGCTCAGAATGCTAATTGCCCAGCTTTTGTTTAGGGCTGGCTGACTGGCTGTCAAGCCAATTCTATTGCCTACTTGACAAATGAGCTCTTTTGCCTCCCTGCAAAGGCAGTAAGGAAGGCCACAAGACTGAATATTGTGCTTTTCTTCTTCACAAGAAAGTTTAAAGGGGAGAATCCAAGCCAACTTAGCAAAAAAAAGAGAAACTAAGCACCAAATCCACAAATCTGTCTCAAACTGGTTTTAGGCAGCAGGCAATAGGACTCCTATGAAGTCTGGATTATTTTTTATATCCTGCAGTTTTAATGTGGCCTGGAACACTATCTTTTTACCTTGAAAAGATTCTGTGAAGCAACAAAAGTATATACAAGTTGATGGCCAAGCTATAAAACCACACAACTGAATATAAAACCACAATTCAAAACAGAAGTTAATCAAAATCCTCCCCACCACCAAATGAAGTTTACAATAGGAGTCCTGAAGACCTACTCCTGCAAAAACCCCTTACAAATTTACACATTACATAACAGCAGTGTCAAGTTTGACAAAGTCAAGTTCGTTGGGGCAGCAGCAAGTCTTCACAGAATGGCTGAGGTCATCTGACCACCAAGCTCTGACTGCATAGAACTGTGTCCTGATTGCTCTGGAAAAATCTCCAAAGACAGAGACTTCATTTAAATCATCTCTGGGCAAACTGTGTTAGTACTCGGTAATCCTCACAATACAAAAAAAAGGTGTTCCCTGATGTTCAATAACACACCACCTGTGTTTCATTTTGTGCCCATTGCCTTTGTCACTGGGCACCACTGGAAACAGCCTGGCTCCATTCTCTTTGCGTTATTCCGTGAGGAATTTCCATACATTGAGATTGCCCAAGCCTACTTTTCTCTGCACTAAACAGTCTTAGCTCTCTCACCCTTTCCCCGCAGGAGAGAAGCTCCAGTACTTTAATCATCTCTTCAGCCCTTTACTGAATTCCCTAGTATGTCAGCATCCCTCTTTGGGGAGCCTAGAACCGGCCTAGGTGTGGCCTCACCAGTGCTGAATAGAGGGGAAGAATTCCCTCCCTCAGCTTGTTGGCAACACTCCTAATACAGCCCAGGACACATTCTCCTTCTTTGTCACAACACACAGAGCTGGCTCGTGGTTTGACTTTGTGTACACCAGGACCCCCAGGTCCTTCTCTGACAAGCTACTTTGTTGTCAGACAGTGTACCATTACAACAGCCCATAATGCCTAAGGGATATCCATCCCAGCCTTAGACAAGCAGCAGCCTAGCTAGGGAAGTGCTTTTCAGTTATGTTACAGATCTCTCAAGCCCTGGGCTTCACCTCCTTGGCTTTCATCTTCAACTCCTCATCAGTAGTAAGAACAACTCTGTCTGGGATCTAACTGATCTGCCCCCCACTAAATAACACAGGGCCTATGAGTACCTGGAATTTGATCCTGCTGACAGCAGCTTTTGGCCACTGCCTGTCCTCTAAAGAGCTGAGTGAAATAAAGGACTCAAATTGGTTTGACACAAGTCAATTTTTTCATAGTTCTACAAAACTCAAATCTGTCTGTGCTCAAGAGCTCTGAAGTTCAGCTATACCTATATTGCATTTTGATCATTACAGCCATGAACTAAAACACTCCATACTAAGGACTGCAGAATAAAACAGTTAAAGAAGCTGGGAAACATGATCATTTTTCAAGCATGATCATTTTTCAAGCAAAAACCCGTGTTCTAAACCAATAAACAGTACTTTGTTTTACTTGTTAATTGAAAAAAAAGAAAGCTAGAAAACCTACTACATTATGGAGCCAGAGCTAATGCACATTAAACTGCGGCAGTTTTATTTGCTTGTCTTAAAACAACACGGCATTTTCTCCCCCTTTCAGAATCTGATTAAAAATGGTTTAAGATGACTTGATAACAGATGTCCAAATCTCAATTAAAAACACGAGCTTTGGCTTCTGGCTATTAGCAATTATGAACTGAATGCATTTTCCCTAGGAAAGGGTACGTGCTTTCCCATACAGAAAATATGTACAAAATATGTACAATCCTAACAAACCAGGATTCCACTAGAACACCTTCTAGCTGTTAAGACTGGCATACTTAGAACTTCAGACATTATAGCCGTTTTCCCTTTACCTGCTCATTCACTCTAAAGAGGATTCAGCTGGGCTACCTACTGTAATAACACAAAAATGTTCAAATGTTTTCTGTAAAGCCACTCCCAAACAATGCAGTTCTCTGGGGCTTAGACATAGCTGCAAGCTCTGAGAGTATGTTCCAAGTATTAGATAAAACATGTTTTTACATCTTTGCTGAATAAAAAAAGTCACAGCACCTCTTTCTAAGACTGTCTGAGCTATCCAACATCAGTATCATATGGCATGTAAATACATATATACATCTATATAGGTGTATACAGTGCGCATTAACTAATATCCTATTACTGTTTGTAATGATCTACATCCAAGGCACAGACAGAGAGCAGTGAGCATATAAGTTAACAACTCAAAATTTGTCCTGAATTTTTTAGAGGCAGAACTCCAGAGCTTCCAAATCTGTTATTTGTTCTCCTGCAAGCACCGGTTATTACGCCTTAAGTGAAGATCAATTTATAACTTACTCAGTGTTTTCCATTAAAAGAAGAAAAACTTATTATGTAACTGAATAACACAGCACCATTGTTAACAGCCAGGTTTTATAATTTTCAGTCTTTTAAACAAACAAGAAAAGGAAATACTGGCTTTAATTTCAGTTGTTGTCTCTCAGCAAGCCAAACTCTTCATCCAGTAACCCAAGACATGCTGACTTGTTTTGGAAATTATGCCTTGACATTTTATCTTCTTCCCAATTTCTGCAGCAAGCAAACTAAAAATCAGGCTCTGGTTCAGAAATGTTTTCTCTTTCCCTGCGCGCTCACCCCACACACATGTACTTCCCATTTCAAAGCTGATTTTAGAGTCTTGCAACAAAGGGTGTTCCAGTGGCCAGTTTCATTTGCACAAGAAAAAACAGCAGTTACTCTGCCTCAGGTTTGCATTGGTTTTCAGGGCTCATCTTGATTTTCAGGTTTTTTTTATTTGTTTTTTTAAGGGCAACAGCAACTAATATGCCACGTTAAGGCAAAGACTAGTTGGGTATTTTTCAGGCAGCTGCCTTCTAGGACATGTAGGCTCCCTCTCCATTCCTGGGGACACAGTGCCCCAGTGGATGTTCTGGTATCTGAGCTGCAGTTTGAGCGTGCAAGGATTGAAATGGTTATTTTATGGGCAAGGGTCAGTCACCGTTTCTTGCCAAGGTATTCTTGGGAAAGAGTCCAACATTGCTCCTCTAAGTGACCCACGCTAAGGTTTTATTTGACAGAGAGGCTCGATATTGTTTCAGTAGAAAATGTATGTGAACACAAAATAATGCAGCATATTACTGTTTCAGTATTTCATCAGAAAAAGAGAGATAAAGAGGAACAACAAAGTTTGGTGCTATATTCAACTTACCTTTTCATTCCATGCCCACAATCCAATCCCAAGAAATGCTATGCCAAGGAACTAAAAGAAAATGGAAAAAAAGAGCAAGAATTAGAAATCTGTGGTGGGTTTTATCTGCTGGTTTTTTTAAGATACATATTGACTCATCCTCTCTGCCAGATAATAATTTTATCAGGACTAAGGGGTGCTCAGTGAGTTTTACAATATGTATCTGGTTTATTTTACAATTCAACTACTTTAAGTTGAAGAATTTGAAACTTGCACAACTCAGGGATGTCTCACACAGGAACAGTAGGTGCAACAGGTGTCACTTTATCAGTACTGAGCAAGCAAAGTTCTTTCTGAGTTTGTAGAACTCAAAGCAAACTCCACAGCCAAATAACACTTTTGTTTGCTATTTTACTATTGCATCACCACTGCCTGCACAAAGCAAATGCCCTCGTAGCGCTCTCCCAGTGAGAAAGTGATTTAAAAAAATCCTAAATACACATTTATTATCAGTTTTAGCAATGCTGTCCACATAAAAGAACCCATAATTTCTGAGGGAAAAAAAATAATAAAAATAATACTAGTCTGAAAGACTAAGAATTTTTAAAAGCCTTGCAGCTAACATTTCATAACTTTTCTGATACTGACTGTTGCATAAAGGGAAGTTTTATTCCCTTTCTCCTCCAAGGGATTCAACAGCACCAAACTCAAGAGACAGTCTTTCTTCCATGATGAAAAAGGGAACATCATCTTTGATTTTGTTATATCCATTCAACTGAATTTAAAATGCATCATTTCTCTCTGAATCTACTGGGATTCCATACAAAAGCTACACTAACAATCAGTGAAACAAGCAAAACAGGCAGAATAAGCACTCCATCACCCAACATCATTACTGCATATTTGGCATGATACAGTATCAATCACATAAAATGTTTAAAAAACATTTAGCAGACATCTGAGCACATCTCTAAGTGTCCATCTGTCCAACTTGCATATCTGATTTTAAAAGTGCCAACTAAAAAGAAAACTATTTTCACTGTAGTTTCAGGGCATATAATAGAATGTTACTCAAACATAAAACTGGTTTTGTCATTTCTCCACACTGCAGTGTACAGACCTATTTCGGCACATAAATACCCTTTCTCTTAAGTAAACAGTGAAGAATTCTAATGATTTCTCTTTTGCAAACAGAACAGAAGTGTTTTTCTGTTGAAAAGTGGGAGGAGGCAGGAACATAAAAGTTTAAAACCTTTCCCAGAAGTGATTTCAACAGTTTCAAACAAAGGCTCCATCCTTTCATGCCCTTTTTTTGAAGGGACAATTTTAGTTTTGTATTACAAGGATATCTGTAAAGCATAACCCATTATCAAGCAGAATATGCTCGCTACAATGCCCTGAAGTTCCCAGACACCCCCTGCATTTCTGTAACTTTCTCCTCCAAGTGTGCTGTGACAGCTACCCAAAGGACCATGCACACTGGGAATGAACCTCATCCTTTTTGCCTTGAAGAGTCATGACTGTAAATTTAAACAATACTAGAAGTCAGCATTCTTCAAAGGAAACTGTTGCAGGCTTGGCTGCATTTTAACAAAAGATAAATGGAAATTTTTCTTAGATGGAAAGCAGGACTGCTGGTCGAAAAAGTCTTATTTCAACAGCCTTAATTATTTATAAAGTACAAGACAGATTTGAGAAAGTCAGTACAGCCTCTTTCGAAACACCACAAAAAAGCCAAAAAAAGGTCATCTTACTTATATCAAGACTGCTTTTTTTATGGTTAGAAAGCTTGCCAAAAGATTGTGTGTAATCTTCCTGACTGCAGTGATTATTTGAAACTTGAGATAAAGCTGTTCAAGTTTCCAAATCTCTCTCAGACAAATGCAGGTCTTTTTTGCAGTAACAGGCTCCTTTCCTTCTTTCTTATACAGCCAAAGGCTGAAGGAAGAGGAGCTGGGGGGGGGAAGCTATATATTATAAAAATCTGTAAGTTGTGTTTGGAAGTGGCAAATTGTTATTTGTAAAGGGGCACAAAACATCACTCTTTGTGAAGAGGTTAATATGGTTTTGAACAGAACAAGCATGGAAAACCAGAACGGAAGTATTTGATCAGCGCACGTGAATGTAACTTTACATTCACATGTACCAGCCACAGGTCTGGCCCAGCTTCACTGACTTCACATACATTTAATCCACTCAAGTGTCCTGATCCTTCACCAGAACTTGAGACTTAAGGATAAGATTACCCCATGGGTTGCAAAAGGTGACTTAAGAGTAACCTACACAGGTCCCAAGCCAGGCCGAGCTCATCCCCATTTACAGACTGGGCAATCAGACTGGACTGTGTTAAACTGAAGCACCTAAAAAATAAGGTTGTTTAGCTTCTGTCAAGAAAAAACAGAAAACTCAGTTCTCAGAGTTTTCAAAAGGGTAAGAGAATTACATGCTGCTCAGTCCTCTCCATATCCTAAACCAGAAATGCTTTTTTGAGCAGATGAAAAAAAACAGATGGGGAACAATGAGCAAGAACCATTAGGAGAAGAAGATTCAGAATGGAATCAGGAACTCTATCACAGGATGCTGTGGATATTAAAAGCTTAATGGCATTCAGAAAAAAAAAATAGATAATTAACAGAAAAGCCAATAGCTATTGAAATGTGATTCTGATGCAGCTTCTGGCTCAGAAAGTTTTTACACTGACACTCATTGGGAGATTGAAATCAGGAGAAGATTGCTGCATGTGTGTTTTGTTGGTTCAATGCCTCTTGCCTTTGGAGAAACTTTATTTGCTCTACTTGAGACAAAATACAGAGGTGGGCAGACCACTCCCCTAAGCCCCTGCAGTCCCGCCCTAGGAACAGCCCACCTATGAACAAACACAGCCTGCAATGGGGACAAAGCACACAGGGACGCTCTCCGTAACCCCCACCGGCAGAAAACAAATGTTTAGGAGGAAACTTACACCTCTCACCAGGATTAACTCTGAATTTTCCTGGCAATTATGAAAGAAACTCCTGCACAGCCTAAAATTATTTGGAAGCAATTCCAACGAGCAATAGAAATGTGGAAGTTTACTTCATTATCAACAAAACACTTTACAGAGAAAATGCCTCAATTCTCCACAGAGATCTAATAAGACCATCTGGCCTAACTATAAATGGTCACTGCTGCAGAGCATGTAAAATCTTGATTTCCTTTTTATACAATAATTTGCAGGAGAATATTAAAACATTTCTCTGGAGCATTAGCCTTAGAAAAAAACCTTGCATAGCAGTATTTTCCCAGTTGTAAGTTTTCTATTCACAAACAAAACCCAAATGTTTTCATATTTTTCTTCTATAAAGATTAAATGTATTTAAAAGTAGAAGGTGTAGCAATACTTGTAGTGTTCCTCTGCTTGTGAAATTCACATGCTGTTTTCCAAAGTGAATTGACCAGCATTTCAAGCTGTACATTTTTTATTCTCAAGTCTTGCCTGCATGGAGGAATGTTGGTTTTTTTTTGGTAGGGATGCAGCATCACTGAAAGGCTACTGGGGCAAACACTAATGAAAAGGCCAGAAAACCTGTGAGAGGCATTTAGTTGTAGAGAGACCAGCGATTACTGAACATAGGGAATTTTTCATCTCAGCTGACATCCTTAAATAACTTGGCACCAGTTTCCAACCAAAAAGATGACAGAAGCAGGCCAAGCAGTAAGAGGTTGGTTAATGTGCCACATCCATAAACAAGCACACCTTCAAGTGTGGTTCCATTACACACTTATGAGAGGCGCAAGTCTTGTGCAGGCAACTCATTCCAACTTCCTTATGACAACACAAACACACCAGCCAAAGCCTGCCAAAACTGTCAGAGTTCAGAATCAGAGCTTTTCTGGCTTGTTGGGGTAGGGGGTGTGGGGGTGTGCTGAAGTCCTGTATTTTGGCAGTGTAAAAAACTCCCACATGCCCTTCCTTTGAGGCGCGACAAGAACTTTGTGCATGGTGTTAGCGTGGAGACCACTGGGATTCCTTTGGGCACTGTGGTGTTTCCTGCACTCCAGTGTGCTGTAGGTTATTCACTGAGCAAGCCTTCCTGCTGTGATTGAAGCAGCACAGCCCAGACCACAAGGTACAGTATGTTACCAAGAGCACAGCGGTGATCAGGACAACATAAAGTACAGCATTTCACATCCTGAAATACAGTCAGGAAAACACAGGGCTCCCGAGCCTTGTACATATATAAAGCAGTGCTGACAAGTTCCTAACTGAACTCCAAAACCCCAAATGGACAATTTTTCCCAAAGAACTTCCTCTGCAGCAGTCTATGCTCAGACTAACTCGAAGTTATTTTAGCTGCAATACTCACTGCTTCTTTAAAGTATTTTATGCCAAATAAGTAATTTTACTTTTTAATCCAGGGCAAAAAATGAGCTTAATGTATGTATCCATTTTTGTCTGTGTCAAAAAATGATTTAGTTGTTGGTTTTGTCACTTGTTTTTAAGTAGCTCTGACAGAGAAAGAGCACCAAAGTAGAAATCAAAATGAAGCTTCACACAGTTTTCTTCTCTCCTTCATGCCACTGATGTGTACTCCGCTTAAAACATGTCACTTAGTGTCCTCAGGCAGAACAGATAGGACATCCTCTCAACCCTACAGCTCTCACCTGCACCAGTATCACAGGGAAGGGAAGTACCAAAAGTCTGCTCTTATTTCTTTTTCCATGTGCCCCAGTTTCAATGACTTTTCCATTCTCAATATAAATTGTTAACGCATTTCATTTTCACATGGCTAAAGAAGTGTGCTGATGAAAGGAAAGGAAAACTGCTCAAAGCACACCTATACATTTACACATCTATGCTAATGCCGACAAAGAATGTTTTCTTCTAAAGCCCATTTCTTGTTTGTTTTGAGATTGGCAGCAAGAAAACTCCACGTACTGCAGTCAGTGAATGACAGTGCTGATGAAGATGCAGCGTAGGTGACTAATTACCATTTTAGTTCATGGCCACATTCAGACATAGAATACAAGATGTCAAACCTATTTCCATTTTACGTGCAGTGTCTAAAAAACATTAAACTATATTTCACAGATAAGTGTCATGGTAAAATATTTTCCCTCCTTACACAAAACCCACAGACGTGGAATTTAAAAAAAAAATTTCCCAGTTTCCACACATTTTTCTCAGCTAAATCAGAGACTTGACTGATTTTTATAGAATTATCCAAAGGAGAAAAACAGACCTGAGAACACAATGAGAAAAGCTGCCTGCTCCATTTACAGGATCCTTTGCATGATATTTTCTAATGAAAAATTAAGCACACATGACCCCAATTTCCAGAGCAAGACACTATGGCTGTTAATATATGTTTTGTTTTCACCAGTATGGGGTTTTCCGTTTTGTCTGACAAGAAAGCAAAATATATATACTCCCTGAATGCAGAGTCAATTGCCATCAGTTTCTTACTGTCTTTTCCAGTTCTTTAATGGTAAAAGCAAGACATCTGCTTTCTGTTACTGTTGCTCTACATATTTATTTTATTGCTTTCTGGTGGTGCAATTGCATGCACTGCCAATCAGCTTGGAGCAAGAGTCCCTTAAGAGTGAAGTCCCTCTCCTCTTGTTCACAGAAATTGATACTCTGGAAAACACAAAAAGGAGAATGAATTATGCCCTGTTTCTCCTGCTCCAACTTTTGAGTAACTCCTCTCAAGCCTAGACAAAATAAATTTATCTCTTTTCAAATGTACACTGAGACTCTTCAAACTCACATCCTGATGCCTGAAGAAAATACTTCATTTGGAGCAGATTTATTTTAAAGGATAAAAAACTTTTAAACTTATCAGTCACTTTGTAAAATTCTTCAGTAAAAACTTTTGGGAGTTTAACATTGCTGTTTCCGTGAGGTCTAGCTCATTTCCTAGAACTAGTACCTTTTATCCCCATACAAAAACCAAAGACCATTAAGGTAAATACCACACCACTACCACACATTCAAAAAGGCTAGAGTTGAAGTAACAAGACATCTCCCTTCAAGTCACTTTGGTACACTCATCTCACATGGATCCCATCCTTTCTCTTCTTTCTACTGGAATTTGTTTCACCACACTCTTTCTTCTGCTCTCCTTGAGCCCAAAAGACTTTGCAGAAAGACTGAGAAATTCTGCTGTACACACCTTTTCAAGGATCTCTTCCCTGCCTACACTTCTGAGCTACAATAAGTGCTACATGTCTTTCTGCTTTTCCTATCCAGCCTTGTTCTTATCAACACCATCCCATCTCTAGCTCAGGCTTCTCCACTGCAGCATCCATAACTGAAGTCAGTTTCTATTTGCAAAACCTTCCAAAAATTATGTAAGTGGTGCTGTAGCAGCATATATAAACAGTACAGGCTTAAAATACAAACACACACAGTAGAAAATTGTAAAATAAAATAATTGGGAAAAAACCCCTAAACCTGAATTTGACATCTTCTATCATTATACTCATCATTTCTCTTAGGCAGTTTGACAATGCAAAGACATAAAAGTATTCTCATTCTGGCATACAAGGCAGGTATAAGAAGAGGTATAAGGGCAAAGAAAGCATGTTTTGCTTCAAAGCCAGGGTGAAGGAAAAAGGTCTGGAAGCAGAACTGCAAATGGGTCATTTTCCAGGTCTATTTTGCTGCCCAGGGTTAGCAGCTTCCAGCCCCTGAGGCCAGCTAGATCTCTCCTGACTGTCTTCTTCCTGTTGCTGTGCCAATCTTATTCATCCCAAACCTCCCTATCTGAGCTTCAGACTATTTAGGTGCATCTGCACCATGAGTCCTGATAATCTTTTTCTGAAGCTGCCGTTCCACTAAAATTTTGAAAAGTAACACCACATCCACAGAAAAGCAGAGAATACATTAAAGTCTCATTAGGAAACTGATATACAAGTGCTCACTTCTTTCAGCTGCAAGCAGTAAAGCTGTAACATCTAATTCAGGCATTTGATAGGGCAAACAGAAACAACCTGAGCTAGTCTTTTTCCCTAGTAACAAATGGGCAATTACATTGCCTACACAATTGATTGAACAGCTGAGAACATCAAGAGTGCAGAGCCAGGAAACAAAAAGAGGTTGGCTTGTCAACGCAGCAGGATACTCTGAATGCTCAGCATTTCCTTTTGGGAGAGCAGCTTCAGCTTCTAGCTGTGCTTGCAGGCTACAGAGTGGGAGTCCCAAAATCTTTTATCCCAGCTACACAAGCTGCCACATCCCAGGAGATGTTTCACAGGAGAGTCGTTCTCAGAGGTTTCACAGGAGATTCAAATATCAGAGATTCATTCTCTTCACTTTGCAGAGAAGCAACCACATGTGGAGGACGAAGGAGGAATAAGAAGACTGAAGCAGTCTGGACAGGGAGGCAAGTGAACACCACCAGCTTTACAGAAAAGCTAGAGCCAAACAATTTAACTTTGCTCTCCTTCTACTTAAAAAGGGGAAAAAAAACCAAAGAACCAGCACGGAAAAGAGTGAGCATAAAGCAAATGGTGAACACACCCCCAAAATGCAAATGCACACAGAACCTTTCCTAGCAACTTCCTCAATAGCTTTATTGCCTCTTCCCTCCACCAAATGCTCACCCTGGTCCTCTTTCTAGAGTCCCCCATCTAGTAAGATGTTCAAAAGCATTTACAAAGAAACTGGTACCACGTATATGAAGAAATCATAGCTTGAAAGGGTAGGAAGTGGGTCAATGTAATTTAATAACATGCCAGAAGCCAAGTTCAGGTGTCCAAAATCCTGGCCCTGATACTACGAGCTTGTATAGCTTACCACACTTGTCCTCTGATCAAATCTGACTCAGAGTTATAAATCCTCTAACAGCAAATGCCCAAATGCATGGTGGATGTTAACACACTAAATAAATCAACTCCCAATAGCTACAACACGGAGTATGGGGCGATGCAGGAGAGAAGCAGACGCCAGAAGGGCTGTGGTAGGTTTATCAAGAGTTGACAGCCTATCAACACTTCACCTGACAAAGGTGCACCAAGATGTACAGAGGCCAGCAGTACTTTGTCAACATAAACAAAAGCAGAACCTCAAAAGTCACATCTGTGCACAACATGGTTTTTCAGAGATGTAGGGGAAAAAAAATAAAGCCAAATGCTAAATAGGCGGGTATTAAAATTATTTTCTAATACACACACACAATTGCTATCAGCAATCCAGAGGCACAAAGCCAAATTACAAGACACAAGTTGTGTAAATACTGACCAAAATTCTTCATCGCTTTGCATTTTGTAGTCATTGCAAGAGAGGGAAATGTCTCAAACAGAGTAGTATTTTTAGCCAATATCAACATTTCCTGTGTCTTACACTAAATGCCCAGAACTAAAAAATTCAGATTTTGTATTAGAAATGGTTCTATGGATCTATGGAGTGCAGCTTCCAGAGACACTAGAGGGCTGTTGACCAGAGCTTTGAAAAATTCTTTTCCAGAAAGTAATTCAACTCTGCATTTTGTCTAGCAGTGTGCTGCTTCTTACTAATACTAGAGGTTACTGTACATAGATTAAACAAGACTGTTCATCAAAATAAGCTATATTTTTAATTATGTCAACATTAACCCATGCTTTAATATCTATATTTATACTATCAGATATCTTTCTAATTTCCAATAAAAGTAAAATATGCAGGGACTGACATCAATTTGTCCTTTCTGCAAAAGCACACTTTGCAGGGGCAGAGTAAACAAAACTGTGATTTGAATTTCTTTTCAAACACAAACGACATGGCACAAACCAGCAGCAACAAATGGTGACAGTGCTGTTTACCTGAGGGGTTTCTTCCTAGGCAAAAGTTCCAGCGTTTGGTAGTAGGGAAAAAAAAAAAAAAAAGGCAGCTATAAAACAGCTGCTTGTCTAAATAAAACACTGTTGACCCTTTGTCTGGTTTGCAGACAGCACCAAAAGCACCTCTGTTATTTGCCATTCTCAATCAAGGTGTTGGGGGCTTGACTAAACATGAGGACAAAATCCTCTTCACTTCTGTTAAGGTGCCCCTTCAGGTCACAACAGCTTAACGTGACACGGCAGCCTGGGGTGGCTTTGCTGCCAACACCTTTGCTGGACTCGTGCTGAAGATACAAATACAACACTATCACTGCAATTTAATCTGAGGGTTAAACTTGCTTGAAGGATAAATGCATTGAAAAAACAGAACTACACTGGAAGATTTCCAGTTCACTATGACAAAGCCTACTCTTCTCATATAATTTCAGCTTAGCCAAGAGTATGAGCAGTATCACCTCATCATGTAAAATGCTCATTTGCTAGCAAGTGCAAACTTTTATTCCCAGTTTTATTTATCTGCCACTTTGAACTACGTTATTTCCATAAACTATAGTTCCTAAAGAATCTACCAGCTTACTTACTGTTTGCACAAACACTAATAGCTGATTCCTCCACCGACACCTAGCAGTAAAACAAGGACTAGAAAACGATTCGAGGGATCTGGAAATGTAATTGTAGTACATACAGATGGCTCCCTAAGAGAAAAGCTATAAAAAGCAAGTGACTAAGACCCTTGTGCTGCAAAGCTGGGCGCTTGCAGTCACTCAGTCTTTGCTTACCACTTTTTCAAAACAACATCCCAATAAAAAAATCCCCAACAACTGTGCACAGAGGACTAGATTTGGTTTGACTTCATGCACTCACCCATCACTTAAACTTAGTCCAACAACTGCTACTCTTCATACGAAAGGTTTCTTTCTTTCTTTCTGCTCAGCCCCAAAAGGGTTTCAAGGCATCAGGTATACGAGTAGCACAAAGCAGCCATTTAATCACAAAAATATGAATACTGGGTAAATTTCCATGCCCAGCTAGACATTGTTATAAAAGTGAATAAAAGAAAGCATTTATTTTTTTACTTCTGAGTGCCAGCAGTAAAACTCATTTAAAAACTTTAGCTGTTTCCCATGGAACAGTCACCCGGCACAGAATCTCAGAAGGGACATCTGCAATCCACAGACTCTCAACTCCCGCCCTCCAGGCAAAACCCGCTACACTTGGCTTGATCAATTGGGAGATAACACGATTTTCTAGAGCACTGCCTTTAACAATCCCACAGAATCTTGCTGTGATGCTTTGGGCACGTTACACAATAGAAATGTGTTGGGGCAAGCAGACCTCTGTCACACGGAAGGGCTCAGAAAGTCTCCTGACCACCCCAATAGAAGATTTCTCAGCACCAATAATACAGTCAAGGATAGAAAGAGATCAAGAAATATGTGTTCTAATAAACCTGTGACAGAAACAAGGGCAAAAGCACCAGTCAGGACATTTCCTCAACTTTGCTTAACAGGTTTCATGCTGTAAAGAAGTACAACTCCCCACTACAGATAATCCTATATATTAGCTAACAGAGAATTCTAAGGATGCATTTATATAGCAAAGAAGGCGTATCTCAGCTGCTAACTGGAGACAATTAATTCCTGCTAAAAACACCAATGTCAAGAGGGCACCCTGGCAGAGGAAAGGTAAAAACTTGAGTAAAGGAGAACATGCATCAAACTGCTAAATGAATCTTGACACCTCTCTGCCTACACTGCAACTTCAAGCCATGGTAGAAGAGAAAATAAACATTTTGCAACACAAAAGTTCAAGCAGCACTACATAGAAAAACAACTTACTTGTTTTTTGTCCCCTTATTTGAAAAAGAATGCATAAGTTTTACCCCAAGTTAATAGTGTAAGAGTTTCACTTTTCAGCTACTAACTGACAAACATGAGCAACAGGAAAGGATTCAACTTGAAAGGCATGTTTTCCCAGAGAAGCATTTGGAAAGGAAACCACTCTTAAGACAGCTTCTCCTGCTTTTCAGCCTTGCTTTTGTTTAAGAGCAAGTATATTTGGAAGCAGATTTTAAATTTGAGAAGTAAATGCAAACAGAACAAAATAAAGTTTCACTGAGCAAGGAAAAGCAATACCAAACACATTTTTCCTGTTTTTCAATAATTCCATTTACTGATCCTCTTTGAAGCAACTGAAACTATTTGTATATTGACAAACATACCCACGAAAGTCGAGAACGCTCTGCCTGCCTTCTCTTGCCTTTCAAAACACTCCAGCCTAGAAAATTTCCCCATTAACCTTGTAGTTCGTCCACTACAAGGGCATTAGAAACCTTTCAAAGCATAATTTGTTTTCCTTTAACTGTATTTGCATACTTTTAGATATTTCTTTATGTGTGCTGAAACACCAGGAAACAGAAAGAGACCTTTAAATCTGGTCCTTCCCTGCTGCACAAACACTGCCAATTAACCCTGAGCTGGGCTACCCAGAGACAGGGTAAGAGAAGAGATCTTCAGCAACACACAGCTGTACCAGCTGTGACCATGACTGTGGAGCTATCAGCAAGAATCCTTTCCAGCTACTCATGTCCTTTACCTCACATAGTGAAGAAAGGTGACCACAAACAAAATGGAACAGTAGGAGGGCTGAACATATGGGACATACAGATGGAATGAAATCTAACAATCCAAACACAGTGTCATACTTAAAAACTAAGAAAATATCTCCTATAAGCTGAAATTTTTTTCACTGGAAACACAACGGAAGACAGCCTTGAAATTGCATGCATCAATCTGTGAGCTAGCAAGTTGATGGAACACAGAAAGAGAAAATACTTGACATTTAATACAACATTCTCAGAAAGAATGTAACTGCTCTCTGTGAGTTTTCCTCACTGCCATTATCTCTGCAAAGATGTAAAATGCCCAGCACCACCAGTACAGTGGTAGCCTGCTGAATGTTTGTGGGCTCTTCTTTCAAGTGTCACATTGCCACTGGCAGTGCCCAACTGTAGGAGTTGCAGCATATGGATTACAACTCCCATAGGAGACCCCACTGCACCCCATCAACATTCACCAATGAAATTGGCTTCTCAGGATTTTTGTAAATGGATCTGTAACACTTTGTAAGTGGCTGGGCATGTCAGCATAAAACTGCACCTCCATTAACTACACTTCACCCTAAACAATGCCAGGGAGACAGGGCAGCCCAGAGAGCGTAGACTTAAATGCAAACACACAAACAGAAGCACACAAAATTACACCCCCTAACTCCTTCGAGTGACAGGGGGTTTTGATTAAGGAACATGCCTTCAACAGCTCCTTCTGTGACTGCTAAACTCCTTGTCTCCCTGCTAAATCATCAGGCTTGTGTCACACAAACAGCAAGTTAAGAGGGTTTTCTATGATCAGGCCCGTAACTGCCTTCCTCCAAAGTCACTCTGATTCATTCACCGCTCACGGTCAGCCCTTCCCACCTGCCCTGAAAGGACAATACAGTGGGGTGGGGCTCCTCACTCCGTCCCATTTAGATGCGTCTGCATAAAATCACCACTTAATGCCATGGCATTTGCTGCAGCGCTGACCCCTGTTCACACAGAAGGCATGAAAGGAGCCCAGTGTAGTGGAACCGCGTTCCCGGCACGGCCGCGCTCTCCTGGCTGCCCTCGCACGACCCCTGCTTGGTTTCTGTCACTGCCAAATGGGCAGAGCACAAACAAGTGCAGGGTGGCGTGTCACATCCTCTCTCTCGATGCACCAAATGAGGCAATTAGACTCTACAGCAGGCACCCTTAGGGCATTAAAAAGAGAGAGCAAGGGGAACAGAGTGTGTGAAGGCTGAGAGACGCCGCTGAC
>JANPWX010000008.1:8069551-8111597 GCA_024734555.1 Trochalopteron elliotii
CACGATACACTCACTGTCTTCTAGGTAATGAGACATACCAGTAAATGCACAATCAGAACTTTGATACATTTTTTATGATAATAATATTTTTCATATTGATCAGAATATTTTTCTGCCTTTAAAAGACAAAATGTGATCAGGTACTAACAAAAATACTACCTGGATCTCAGACTCTTCTACCCTTCCCATTTTTCTTTTCTTTAGAGTGTGTGGCTCTGAGTCCTTTGTAATAATTGTTCTGAAGTTAATCTTACACATTGAGATTTTTATTCCTGTGTTCAATGATGCTGAAAATTGCCCATGTGAAGAAATCCCCTAGGAATTACACCAAAACTCCTGCTATTCTCAGCACACACAACACACAGTATGGTGAGCTGCGTGGTAGGCATCCAGGTAAGTCTTCATTTGCAAAAACCTCTCTTCATAATGAAAATTAACATATCATCCTGCCATAATTTGCAAAACAAAACTGAAAATATAATGAAGAAACCCTGAAAAATACAATATCTGTTTGTAAAAGCTGTTTAGATGAGCTGTGCTCAATGATCTGCCCTGAGTTCTGCATGACATCTGCCAGTCCCAAAGCAGTATCTTGGCTGTGCTTCATTTTTAGAGATGGTGCACTTCAGTATTTTAAATCATCACTGCAGCACAGTCCACCTCATGATTCAGATTTTTTTTAAATGTATCCGTGCATGAAAATTTTCACTTTAGATTTTCTAACCTAAATGCGCATGATAGAAACTTCTTTGATTCACTGTAAAAAGATAACAATCCAGTAACATTGACATCTTATCAAAGGTGATACAGTCCAACCAGTAGTCTCTCATGTATCCCTGTAATGCCTTCAGGAAAAGGCACTGAGGAACACCTAACTAAAATGTGTCATTTTGATCAGTCAAATTGTAGACAGACACCTACTTTTAATACTTTTGCATCAGGCCATCACTACTGATTTTGCATAGGAAGCTCCCTGTGGAAGTAAAATCTCTTTCACCCCAAGAGTTGTCATCACCCATATTCTTCTACTCCAAAGGAGCTGCCAAAAAGATGTTTATACAGAAACAACCTCATGTCCCCATCACCTCTCCATTTACACAAGAGCAAGAGCTTTGCTAGAAGCATGTGTATGAACTCACAGTCAGCAGTTTTTACACAAGACATCTGATCTACTTTTCAGTGAGTCCTCTTTGAACAGGCCATGTGTCCTGCAGCACAGACAAATGCATTTCCATTGACTTTTCCTATCAATTGTTCAATTCCATTCCACAAAAGCAAAGTTGCAACTTCGACAATAGGAAGGATCAAGAAGTGTTTACGAAATTAAAAAGGGGAATTCTCCACTGAATTATTACTGATTGAATATTGCATATTCTTACATCAAATTAGAAAGAACAGGGCATGCTTCAGTGAAATAGCAGGTTTTTTAAAAATCAAAGAGTGATTCTGAGAAATAGATTGAGATTGATACCATTGCAGCAGAGATAAAGAAAAAAGAAACCAGCCCTGAGTTAGGGCAATGAGCTCTTTTACCATATTTTGGAAGTCATAGAAAAAGACCTAACAAGTGTAGTATTTCTCCAGAAAAATCTAACACCTAATATTTAATATATATTTCATTCTATATCATTGTTTTTATTCCATCATTGAAACTGGTAACTCTGACAAGCCTTTTTACAAATTTTCAGTTAAGATTCTGGTAAAACTTATGAAATATGAAAGAGAAAACCACTAAAACAAAGAATATAGCATCCAATAGATATGTTTGGCTGAACGAAGAACTAAAAAAGCAAGCCTTTTTTTGTAGTCCCATGTTTAATTTACCATTTAGAATGCTTTATGCAATAGCCAAAAGTTTTATCTATTTGTTTTAATTTTTAATGCTTTTTATTATTAAAATTTGATCTGTCTGCCAAATTCAGCTAACTGGAGATTAGGCCAATTAACTGTAAGCATATTTCCCTCCAAAATAAGAGTAATGCAGGCAATAGAATTGCAGCAAGTCAAAACAATATGAGAAGAATGAACTTTCAGCTATTATCAATTTCTTGAATAAATCTTCAATAAGAAAATTCATTTAGCACAAAGGAGCATGGTCAGCTCTGTTGGGTTTATTCACTTTTCATGGTCACTTACAGACACCCAGGACTAAGGCTGCAGCGTGGTTTTGAGAACAATTTTTTTCAAACATTAATTTTAATTTGCACTGTGGTATGAAACACACAAAAGAACAAGTGTAGAAGGACAAGAGATTGCAGTGGAAATTCCAGGGGAGCTGAAGTAACTGTGGCCATCTGTACTTGCATTCTGCTAGTGCCCTTCACACAGAGCCCAGGAGCTCCTTGCAGCTCTGGTGTGCTTACCCCAGCCTGCCTTGGGCCCAAAGCACTGAGCTTAGGGCAGGGGTGACCACACAGCTGCTTTTAGAGAAGGGCTCTGAAATGTCTCTAGTTCAGATGCTCTCACACTCTCACACCTTTAATTGGGAGAGGGCTGACAAGCAAAATGCATTTTGTCTTGATGTATGGAGGAAGATTCTCTGTTTTCTGTTTAAGACCATCTAACACATTACAAGCTGAGAGCTGATCAGTTTTACACGTGCAAAGACACACGGAGTTAAACAGCAACTTCTGTGCAGTGCTTATACTGTACAGAAAAATGCATGAGAATTTACTATCATGAAACAAACAAATGCCTAAAACTACACTCATGCTGCTTAAATCCTTATTATGCCAAAGGAACTTGAAATAACTTTGGAAGACAAAATCACCAAAAAGAGGATTACAACACAACATATGGAAACTGTTGCATGCTCAGCAAAATTGAACATTAGCAGCAGTGCAATGTTTGAGTTGCTGAGAAAAAGCCTTGGGCCTGAACTACAAGGCACTACGCTCTATCTTTCACTAACTTTAAAAACAATTTCAAAAACATATATAGATCTTTCTTCTTTTTTAGCAGTAGTAACCTGAATGGGGACCTTTTATTAGCAACCCCTAAGGTCATGAACTTTTATTTACATACCAGACTGTTTGCCATGTAGTGTCAATAATCTGCTGATTAAAGGTCTCTCAAGTCCCACAGACACAATAGACCATGACAGCTTAATGACCTGCTTATCATAATCTGGTGTAAGATACTTCTAGAAATTAACGTTTTATCATTCCAAACCAGTCTTGGAATGAAAGAAGTTTAGAAATAGAGAGACACTTGAAGCTATAAATCAGACAATGAACTGAAAGAACAGATGGCAGCATCACCACCAGAGTTAATGAGCAGCGTGACCTGCAGTACATGTTACAAGTTGATTATCAGGAGTCCTGGGAAGTGGCTGCCCACAGTGAGCAGGGGCTGACCCAGCAATGAGAGAGCAGCTACAGCCCCCAAGCTCTCACCATGGATTTGCCACTGACCTGCAGCAAGACCCTTCCATGCCTTCTCCCTATCATCTTTTGTCTTGTCCAAATAGACTGAATTCTTCAGGACAAGGCCTGTCTCAAAGCAGATGGCTGAGTACAATGCTATCCCTGTTGAATAAGCAAAAAACCCCAATAGTTTCTCAGGCTCAGGAAGGGTAAAGTGTTGATGAAACATTGGCTTCTTATTGTTCAATTAAATGAGACTGAATTTGGGGAATCGTGACAGATTATTTCTAGTTCCACTTCCACGTTAAGGTACTGAACACACAAGAAAGAACACAGCATGTAAAAAAGCATTTAGCAAAGGTTTCATTTTAGCAATACTGCCAGCGCTCACTGGGTTTGGCCATACACTATTACAGTGGGTTAAAAATCCACTAGTTGATAGATTTACAGTCTAAAGAAATAGAAGAGAGGGAAAAGGGAGATAAATGTAGGTGTAAAGGAATGGCTCTATGGACATTTGATAAAAACATCTAGGAAAATCCCAGAGGAGACACAAGAGAAATGCAAAGACCCATCTTTTCTAGCGGCCTGTCCTAAACGCCAGTAGAAAAGTCAAAGAGCAGCTTTATCAACCATTCCCACCTGACAAACGTTCAGCAGCAGCAGGATATTCAAGGCTGTTTTGGTACCTTTTAGTCACAGCAGGCAACTATACTTTAAAAGATGCAATTACCTTGTGTGACAAAGCCTAACACTTTTTTTTTTCCCATAAAAAGCCTGAGAGTCAAAGAAGAAAGAAAAGAAAAATAAAGCAAAGAACATAAAAGGCAGGATAGTGGGGGTTCATGTGACTTGTGCTGTCTAGTTCATTTTCTCCTTGCCTGTCCTAATTAAAGTGCATTTGGGATCAACATAATTAAGTCTAATAATGCCACACAGGATCCTAAGAGAGCAAGGTCACTAAGCTTGTTTGCTACAAGCTGCATGTCCTTGCCCTTGCCAGAATAATATGAAGTGCTGACCAGATTGAAACGTGCCCCTTGTGATACTTTGTGCCACTCTTGGACATCACAAACACAATTCAGGAAACACCAAGCTGGTAGTGGCCAAAATCACAGATGGACCCCAGGCAAGTCAATGAAAAGATACTAACAACAACATGAAAACAAATAAAAGGAAACCAGAATTGTGGTAACATTTCTTTCTGTGGGCAGTACTAGCTACCTGCTATTTTGTCTGTTCCAAAATTCCTCATCTGTTTTGCATGTCCACCCAGTTCCCAGAAGAGGAGAAATTCCCCTGTGAAACAAGGCTTGGAACAAAACCTTTGTTTTGGACAGCAGATTTTTTCTATTTCATTTGCACTGCAGATTGCATTCATTACATTAGATTATTTTAAAAACAAACAGAAACCCTAAGAAACAAGAACAGAAACTTGTTCCAACATGCCTTTAGGCAACAACCAGCTTTAATCAGCTCCTCCAGAGAAACAAAAAAATCCAAACTCCACATAATAACTGTCCCATGCACTGAAACATGACATAAGTTTACTGTTCAGTGACAAAATGTTCATTCTTTAATGTTCCCTGACAGTGTTATTAACAATGAAGACTGCAAAACAGATCTGCCTAGAGTTTTTCATATGAATTACCAACTTTGACTACTACTAATTTAATGTAATTTTAACTGAATACTTGCTGTGCAGTCTCAAAGATGTTTAAAGGATAATTTCAAATTAGAATGTTCTTGGAATCTTTATGTTGAATATCTTTACATTGCTTTTGCTTTTTTTTTTGTTTTTGTTGGGATAGGGTTTTTTGTTTGATTTAATAAGAAAAAAAGTAAGTTACACTCTACAAATAGAAGGATTTGTAGGAGATTCATGTTTTCATCCAGAATGTTGCCTCTGCTCATTCAAATACTTTTATTTCTTCCCACAGACTGTCAGCAATGACAAGACAAAGTAAACTCTACATCGAAATTGGCAGAGTAGCCAAAGTGAGTGAGCGGCCGTGCGGCGCTCACTTGGAGGCTGAGGTTACACCACAACAGCGTACCAAAGACATGAAATAACATGGAATTCTTAAAAGCTTCACAAGGTAGCATCTCCTTAAATCATAGAACCAGTTCCAGTGTTTCACCAAACTCCTGCATAAAACTTCTTCCTTACATCTAATTCAAACCAACCCTCTTCAGTTTCACAATGTTACCCTTTGTTCAATCACAACAGGACCTCCTGAAACGTTTGTCCCCAGCTTTCCCTTAGGCCCTCTTTAGGTACTGGAAGGTGCTGGAAGTTCCCCCCAGAGGCCGCCCCTTCCCCAGGCTGAGCCCCCCCAGTTCTCAGACTGTCAGCACAGGAGCTCCATCTCTCTGATCCACATTCATGGCCTCCTCTGGACTTGCTCCAACAGCTCTATGCCCTTCCTGTGCTGAGGAGCCAGAGCTGGGTGCAGTGCTCCAGGTGGGGTCTCACCAGAGCGTCCTTTAAAGTACTTTTAGCAATCAGTGGGAAAAGGATTTTAAGCTGCTGTTGCTGCTTTACAGTTTACAGAATGAAAACACAGGCTCCTGATGACCAGCTTTGTCATGTTTGCCATGTACCAAGGCAAACTGCTGCCAAGCCCAGCTCCACTTGGAAAGGCAACTGAGTAGCCATTAACTCAGATATTTACCCATTTCCAAAATTAATAATGACGCTGAAATCAAATCAAATAACGAATGGAAGTTTCTCTTCCTCCATTCAGAGATGGACAGACAACTGCAAAAAAAAAAACTTGTCTCTGTATTTGTTAGAAAATAAAATTTGACAAATGGTGTCCCTGCCCATGGCAGGGAGGGTGGAACTACATAATCTTTAAGGTCCCTTCCAACACAAACCATTCAGTGATTCTGTGTTGGGAAGACTACTATTATTTAATGCCACAAGACTGCACTTCCCTCTGTGCACTTCAAGTGCTCTTAATGACACCCACTGCATTTAGATCAAAAATGTTTCCCAGGGGATGCTGACACTGCAGCTGTGCATTGTGCTGTTGAAATTATTTTGATTAATGTCAACATACAAAGTAAAAACCTTATTTTAACAGTATTATCCACCCACAAGTTCTCTGGTGCCTGTTCTGGGCCCCATTATCTCCAACAAGACTAACTAGTCTTGAGCATTTTGAAAGAATTTGAATTAAGAAGCTCTTATTATCAAATTTGGGTAAGTAGTCTTAGTGAATGTACTAGGACATGACAATGAGAATGGGGAGAATAGGCTAAGTAAGCAAATAATTACCAATATCTCCCCACCAAAATGAAAGACATGACAAATAATTTCCAGGTGCCTGTCCTGGATCATTCAATATTTTTCTTACCAATAAGATAAAAGAAAACAGCACATTTAATAGGTCTTCCTGTAGCAGTCAGAATGAGACCTCATGTTTATTTCAACCAAGTCCAGAGATCTAGGCTGAACGAAACCATCCATCCAGCAGAGGCAACATACAAGGAACTACTCAAAACTTACACAGCCAAGTGCAGCAGTGCAGTGCAGAGAGCAGCATGTGGCAGCTCCTCACAGAAAAGAATCTAATACAGGATTATTCAAATGGCTGATGCTTATTAAGACTCTCAGTGCAAGTAAACTCTGCCCAGACTTTAAGATCCCAGCTATATATACATATGCACACGTAGCATGTAGACTTCTCAGGATGATCCCCCACTTCCTATCCTTTTCTTCCCTCCAACAGAAACACCAAAGCACTGCTGTAATTTCAGCCACAATAACTATGTGCTGCTCTGGCAAATCCAGTCACACACTACTTCCTTATTGAGTGGGCATCATTAAAAAAATTAAAGATCAAAAACAGTAAGTGTTTTAAAGAGCTAAGGTAAATTCCAAGTTGAGTCAACAAGAAAAAGCCACTACACAAAAACCCTACTCCATACAGGAGCTTAAAACTGAAGCCTCATATCCTGCAAAATACAGACAGTAATCCTTATGTTCTATTTAGTCCCTGTAAAGCTTAGCTGGATGCTACATCTAGTTTTAGGCACTTAACTTTTACAAAGACATGGATTGCTTAGAGTACCTAAGAAAGCAAAGAATTAACTGTTGGCCTAAAAAAACCCAACAGGCTTAGAATCTTTATTTACAACACAAAGGACAGCAAACTGGTAATAGACTCTAACCACTGCATAAGGAAAAAGGAATAACCTGTACTCTCTGTTCACAACAGACACAGCAATAGGCTGATATTTAATCAAAGAGGAGTCAGATGAGGCATCAAGTAAAGCTCTAATAGAATAGTAGAACACATCAGCTTCTCTGGTAAGTCCCTGTTCTATTGCTTTCTTGGGCCAAAAACATTGAGTACTTGAGCCTTCCCTGTATGATCCATTATTAAGCTGTCTCTCTATTCAACAACACACTTGTCTTTCCAAAGAACTTTCTCTTGCTGCTGGTATACTTGTAGAGGCCCTTCCTAGCAATTTTTAATGTCCCAAGACAGCGTGAACTGCAACCAGGCTTTGGCCTGCTGGGTGGCACCCACAGCACCCAGCAATGTCTGCACACACCCTCTGCCTGCCTTTGCTCATGTTTCTTCTATGCCCTTTTTTAACATTTGAATCCATTAAAACTCCTTGCTCAGCTCCACATCCCTTCTTCTGACATTCCTGGTACTCTGCACACTGGGATGGATTGTTCTCAACCTCTCAATAAGCTTTCCTTAAAGACCTCAATCAAAACAAACTATTAGCAGTTTTCTGTTGTCAAGTGTCAATAAGAGAAGCTGTTTTGGCTTCAAATCTTTTTTTAAATCTGAGATTCAAGAAACAGGTTACAAGGTGGTGTTATAATTTCAGTTAAAAAAAGGCAAATACTGCAAAAGCAAGAAAAACTTGTAAAAATAAGATGTAACTACAGCTAGTACAGACTGACTTACAAGCTGTCATTGTAATCATGTTGCCATGTCTCCCCCCATGTCCCACGCCTTCAATGAATACATTCTTTGCTTCTGAGCTGAAAGCTTTTTCTTCTAGGACAAAAACAAGCTGAATGTATCGAAAGGTTTTGTGAGCGAAACAAAAATTGCAAACTGAAGAGACTAATGTGGACTCCAGATCTGGCAGCGTACGAAGGATAATAATCACAACAGGAGCTCCTAAAACATTTGTCCCCAGCTTTCCCTTAGGCCCTCCTTAGGTACTGGAAGGTGCTGGAAGTTCCCTCAACCTCAACACTCTCGGTGTTATTGTTTACAGTCCTATATTACAGGTCACTATAAAAGACTTCACACATGCTGCAGATACAGCCCCTGCAAGCAGAAGCCTCTGCTCAGCTTCCAGCTCACTGCTGGAGGATATTTGTTTAGGGGTGACACCACTGTAAAACAGCAGGAAAGGAAGTAGTGCTTGTGCATAGAGGCACACAAGGCACACTCATTTTCACAGTGATGACCTGGCTAACACAAACAACCTCTGCTGCTTTGCACTCCTGCATTGCTCTTGCTACGAGGAACTTCCTGTAACTTGCTCAAGTAGAATTGTCAAGGGCCAGACTTGCATCTACCACTGAGAATTAAGTGTGGTGTCCCAAACGGAATCACTTAGTACTTCTGCAGCTGAGAAACAGTTGTGGCATTTACTGAAGTACTTCTGCTGTGTATTTCCTATAGGTACTTCTTCAAAGCCTCACCTGCTTCGATTACTAAAGGTCCATGGCCAGCAAGGAAGCTAGCAAGGCTTCCTCTGGGGAAAGCAGGGATATAGTTTCACACAGAGACCTTTAAATAAAAAGCATATTTTGCAGACAAACTGGTCAGTGCTCAATATATCCTTCTACTTTTCATTGGCATTACTTGAAATGTTGTGTTAGCACAATTCTATCCCTCACAAGTTTAATATCTCCCTAACCTTGGCCAGCCTACTTACCATGACCTGTATCTGAATCCCTGCCCTGCATACTACCTTCACCAGAAAAAGTAGAAATAAGCACAAACATGGTACAGGCAAGAAGCTAGAAAAAAGCTTTTCTCTGTCCCTTCCTCCAAGATGATGCCAGTGGAGGAGTGACCTGTGGCTTACAAGGAGTTGGCAAATTGCCCTTTGGATACAGAAAGCAGATGGGTTATGAGCTACTGGATACTGAAAGGCTCAGACTTAGAGAGGTAAGAAAGGACATTGTTTGTTAAATCCATTCCTTAAAATCCTCATCAAAAGGCAACTGTCCTTTGCTAGCAGGCAGTTCATCTTGATGTCAGATCAATCAGGGCCACTGGTGCTTCAAAGGCTGTTGTTACACTCATGCCTCAGAAGTAGCTGCCCAGCTCATACCCATTTCTAACAACTCTTTTCCAGCAATCCACAATCTTCCCAGTCCACTCAAGAGTCATGCAAGAAACATCCAAGATAACAGCTGAAGAAATGGGTATAAAATCTTGGATGAAAGCCAGCAGCTCCCAGAAAACAGATCTTAATTCTGTATTCCACTCCTCCAAGGCTGACTACAGGGAAACCAATTTCTTACGGGAACTTTAATCTCTTTGGACAGAGACTGGGAGGAGTAAAACACAGGGAATCCATGAAGGCAAAGAAAAAGGCCTAGAAGAGACAGCTGTAAGGGAGAGGTGACATTTTCAGATTTATTTCCCTTGATTGGACAGAAGCACACATCACTCGGGCCTTTTGTCCAGAACAAGGGAAGTCTAGAAATGACAAGTGGAAAAAAATAACCCAGATTAAAGAACGATCTCACCCAAGAGTTTAAGAGAGGCTAAACTAGATCCCTGTACTATTTATGTAACAGAAAAATACTGAAATGACTGGCTATTTATGAGTAATTATCACAGCTATTATAAAAAGATTTGTTAAGGGAATTTTGGCTGTTATATAATTATTCTATGGGACACCATCTGTCTTTAAGTCTTCATAAAATTAAACATATGTTGTTTTCACCAACTGCTGTAGTAGACTCACATTCTCATCCTGCTTACGTGCTGCAACATAAGAAGTCTATTCATATCACTGGGAATATGTCAGAGCCAAATATCAAGTAGTGCTCTGCTAGCAGTTCCTTTGGAAAGCCAGGCCTCCTCCTCCCCTGCTCAACTAACAACTCGAGGGTAACTCAAGGGTTGCACTAACTCATCCATCATACATAGCTCAGCCTCTTGCTTTGCTGCAGCTTTCCTTTGGTAACAGAGCCAGGATATGAATATTAAGGGATCTTTCCATTCTTCTTAGCTTTTTTATTTTTCCCTCCTCTTTCAAGTTCAGGAAGAGGACAACTCAGAACTTTGACTGCTCAAAGCATTCCTGTCAATAAAACAGGGTCCTCTGCAGCAGCTGCCTACTCCATCTCTTCAGAGAAGGTTTTTGGATAGGATCAAAAGTATATATTAATTTTCCTTCCAATAAATATTGCAGGCATGGGCCAAGGGCTTCAGAATTCTTAGAGGAAAGAGGAGGGGATAACACCTTTAGCACTTTACTAATCCTGTGTTCTTGACAAGAGGTCAGCCAAAGTTTGAAGAGTGGTGGTACAAGAATTGTCCCACAGCAATGCCATCTTTCAGTCCACTGGTAGCCCACGGTACAGGACCAAGACTTTGAAAAACTCAATACATTCCTCCTCCCCCTCAAAAATTAGTTCCAAGGAGTCACAAATTATGCTGGCTAGTCACAAATAAGCTTTGCTATTTTGAGACATCAGTATAACAAAAAACCCAAACAAATAAAACCCAACAAACTCAAAATAAGACAAAACAAAATTAGCTGCTGCATCCAGGAACTGCATGGAACATCCAGCTGAGCTCTCCAGAAGCAAGATTACATACAATATAAAACATGAAACAGAATCCTTTATCCAAACCTGTAAAGGCTCTCAGCTCAAAAGCCCTTAGAAACAACTGCATCAAATCCTCAAGCTAACAGTGCTGCTGAAAACAAGTGAAAGTTTACACCAAAACACATTTTACCAAATAAAGCCAGCCTTTTGCATCAAGTCTATGTTTCCATTTCATTATTTCCCTTAAGTACAGAAGAGTTAATATCATTTGTCATAGCCACTAGGACAGTTAGAACACAATTAGCTGAAGTGGGCTGCCTCTCTTTCCAAGAGCTCACAGAAGGAGGAATAACGTCAAGAACTGGACAAGCAGAGTCTGATTTCACTTTTTAAAAAATTATAGAATGACTAGTAATTACAAAAAACTGTCACATATAAAAGAATCCTAATTAAAAATTGAACACACTGTTGATTTGGCACTGTACTTGACACATTAACATGTCAGAACTGATAACAAGTCCTGCAAATTTAAGCCTCTTACAGAAAATTGGCTAAAAGGCTTTAAACAAAAGATGTGCCATGCAACCAAAGCTATCTAAATGAGAAGAAACAACAGACAAAGACTGGAGCCTTTAGGTAAGATTTACAAAAGGTATTTTGTACAGATCCCACACATGCTAGCCACAACCGGGGAGAATTACTGTCACAAGTCACCAGCTTCAGGTCTGAGAGCTGCACAGCACTTTGTGTGTGCTAAGTTTGTGGGTTCCATCCCCATGTAGATCATCCACCTAAGAGCAGGGCTCCATGATTCTTGTGGGTCCCTTCCAACTCACTAATTCTGTGATAAGTATTTTTAAAAGTACCACTCCACTCAGTTGAGAAGGAAGGACAGTGTGTGGCAACAGCACTCGGGCCATTTTTATTCTGCAGGAGTCAAAAGAAATTAGCAGGACATAGGCCAAGGCCAGAGCAGGAGCTGCCTGGGCACTGAGCCTGTCACAGGGGGGTGGGCAAGGCTCCCTCAAGCCACCTGCAGGGCCTTCCATCCAAGCCCCAGAACACTGCAGTTTCTGTGACTGGGGCACCGTACGGCACAGGCCCACACAGTGCTCACCCCACACTTACTGCTCCGTCCAGCAAGTCCTGCAGTGTCAAACGCAGAGCTGGGTAGGAAACAAACCCACAGAGTGGCCCTTTTACCCTTCCCTGACTCCAGGCTGTGCAGATGTGTTCCCTTATGGCAATCCCCCAGGATCAGCCCAATTTAATCAGCCTGGCTGCAGCACTGGGACACTTGGCCCCAAGAGACCATTTACTTCCTAGCCTTGGGCAGCTGACCAGTTTCCTCTCAGAAAATCTACTCTGTTAAAAGATGCTTCTGGCCAATCTTCATCAATTCTTTCTGTCCTTCCAGATCCAAATAAGCTTGTAAGTGTTTGGCTTCACCACACAAATAGTGAGAAAAGTGAAAGCCAAAAGTTGTGGGAGAATTTTTTTAATCCTCCTCAACCTTCAGCATTCTCTGGTTAGACCTTTTAAAACACCTAATAGCAAATTAAGCAGGCAGCATTTCATCATCCAA
Organism: Trochalopteron elliotii; assembly: GCA_024734555.1. NCBI lineage: Eukaryota > Metazoa > Chordata > Aves > Passeriformes > Leiothrichidae > Trochalopteron > Trochalopteron elliotii. The sequence continues at coordinate 8,082,279 of JANPWX010000008.1, forward strand.
ACTGACTATATATTAAATGCTTATGGTTCCATCAATAGTATTGAAGCTGGGGGGTGGACAGTGGGAATAACTACACATCCAGCACTGCTCCACAGTGTTACATCTTAAGAATTGTACTAAACACATATTTCAAATATTTTACAGTTCTGTAACCTAAGGGCTAAAATTATTCCACCTGCCATGATCTGCCCAGTTTCAAGGCAAAAAACCTCCACACACAAAAACCAGGAGACAAGATCATCTGCAAACTGGCACACTTTTTTCAAACACCTTTGCTAAGTTTCCCCATGCTAATCCCTTTCTGGAAATGTGTAATTTCTGAAATATTTTAAATTAACCTTCCCTTGGAAAAGCCTGTTTCTCTGCCTGCTGCATCTCCCCAGGCAGTGATGGCACAATACAGCAAAGCAGCTGCAAGTCTGAGGAGTGCCAGCTTGGGGCACCTCCACTCAAGACAGTAAGCAAATGGATGCTGCATGACTTCTGTATTAAAAGCTCCATCTCAGGGCTGATACAGACACTCCAACTTGATTAATAAGCACAGGACTGGAGCACAGCAATATTTCTAGTATAGGAACAAAATCAGTTCAAGTAATTGAATACCAGGGAACAACACTTAGATTCAGCAACAAATTCATTGTTAAAAAGATTATTTATCACTAGCTACTATAGACGTCTTTTGATGAGCTCCTGTTTGCTGATCTTTAAATTGTTTTGTTTCCCTACAGATTATACAAAGGTAAAAATAATTTCTTTGAAACACAACCCAAGAAGAAATTATAGTGTTGAATCTCAGCTCTTGTGAAAGGTTTTAAAAGCATTCACCTAAATTTACTATTATACTGTCATGTAAAATAGGCTTTCAGTAGCATCAGTGCCAATACATCTCACACAATAAAGCAACATACAGCACACTGAGAAGTACAGCTTCTGGGAGAAAATGTTAAGGTAAAGTCTCACTCCAGCTGATGAGTGAAAACACCTTTCACTGTAAAAGCCTTTTCATATGCAGGTAGCTCTGCTGCTCTTGAATATGAAAAACCAGTTCCATCACATCACTCTTCCCCACAGTGCTGCTTCTTTCCCTGAGCTCTGCTGAAAGCACAAGCAGCTAGGAGTGGCTGGTGAGGGCAACTGGAATACACCTAATCATATCTGAAGAGAAACTCAAATTCATGGATCAGCTAACAGCAAAAGAACCTCTGCAACAAAAAGTTTTCCATCTGCTGCTTCAGGAGCATAGGGCTGCATTTCATCTTATTTCCTTGCAGGGAAAGCATGTCCTTAGGAGAAGGGCAGGAATGCAGTGTTCTCAGCTAATTAAGGAAGCACTTAGAAGAGAATGAGTGAACACAGATGAACCACTCCACGTTCAAAGCGCAGGTAGAACACAAAGATCATCTGTCCCCACCAGCAGGCTGGGGTGCCACCAAGAGCCAATAGAAGTGAAAGGGCAGCACAGCAGCCACACAACCTCTCTTGGCAACGTTCATGCACCTAACTCATGATCACGGCCACGTGTCAATAAAGTCATCTACAGTGCAGCAAATTCAAAACACCAATTCCCTTCTCCCCTGCAATTCTGCTGAGGAGAATCTGGTCTAAAAGTAAGAGAACCTTCCTGTCCTATTCCACGCAGTATGCATGCACTAGCCACTGTGCAAGCAAAAGCAGAAGAAAAATCACACACTAGTGTAATCCTAAAAAAGATACCCCCAGAATTTCAGGTCTAAATAACCCAAATCACATTTGCTATTCTGCAGCTTAATCACTCAACTCTATTTCTAAGGTATGAAGTAAAAATGCCAGTTGCATTTTAAAAAGGGTCAAAGCAGGTTACAAAACAACGCTAAAATGCAGGGGTTTATATGGTGTAAGAACTGATGATGCACTGGAATGAAGCAAGGAATAAAATAAAGCTCATTGTACAACTACTAATATACAGCAATTTACTTGGGAGTAAAAATGATTATGTAGTCCTGCAGCGAGCAACTTGCATTAAATGGAGACAAAAAAAAAAAAGAGGACAAGCCTGAACTACAGGTAGCTAAAAAGCAACCAAAGCATAAGAGATTTAATACTCCCATTAAAAACAATCTTCAATAAACTTGTGATAACTGCTTGATGTTTGACATCTGCACGCAAAAGAAATCTTTTTAAGTTCCTACCATTTCAAATTCACTGCACCACTGCATTTAGCCTGCAAGCAGAAAACTGACACCACAGAGAACCTCCACTGCATTCTCTTATAGTTGATCCCAATTTCCTTTCCAGGAATAAGTGGGCACATCCTGATGTGCTTTCTGGCAGGGGTTGGTCTGTGCCTATGCAAGTGACCTTTTATCAGCAACAGTTCTTAAGCCTCAGATCTTCCCTCCAATGCTCACTCCTCCTCCACCCTGGCACAGAGGCTGCTTCCTCCTCAAGACACTACTTTCTTTGGCTGCACTCTAAACTGGAACTATAAATTATGTCATTTTGAAAGAAAACAAAGTAACACATAAGAACAATACGTTTGCCACCTATATAATTTCACCATTTCAGCTGAGAGAGCTGTCAAACCAACAGTGACACCAGTACAATTAACAGTGTTGCCGGCCAGCAGATGGAGAATCTGCCACCAAGACAGTCACTTCATATAACACAGAGCTAAAACTCACCAACATTTTTCTGAAAGGATGCTCCTCAAAACAAACTAAGCATGATTAAGGCGGACAGGATTTTCTATTTTGTTCTGCAAGAAGTCACTGAATGTAACTGGAAGCAGCAGGAAAAAGTGGTATTATTACCATACAAAGATTTGGAACTTAAGAGTCCTAATAACTAAGTACTTTGAACTGAAACCCCAGATGTGTCATTTGCACCTCACTACTCCCTTGCTGATCTGCTCTGCAGCCACTAGAACACACTTGACAATGATCTAGATGTAAAACTCAAGTATTAATTTTGCACGCACAGCACTTAGCAGAACTAAAGTTTTTATCAACAAATGAGTCACCAGTGCTGAAGAAAACAAAAAGAACTGGCACACTAGAGCAGAGTCCTTATCTTCTGCTTCTCCTATCACCACTACATCCTCCAACACCATAGAAGGAACCCCAGTAAGGAAAGCAATCTTTCCCAGCAGGCACTGCCACATGCAGTTCACACCAGGAGACCCCAGTTACACCAAGGCTGCTGGGAGAATACATTCCCACATTGCCTGTGCCAGCTGCCATCAGCCTGGGACAGCTGTAGCCACTGCTTGACACTGCTCTTTTAGCTCATCACCAGTTTCGTTTCCCCAGAGCACCTGGTTTCCAAAACCTTAAGCAGAAGCTAATTTTAGCAGTGGTGAGTAATCTTAGCAGATTTAAGAAACTCAGTGTGATTATGTTCCAATAGCCTTTCCTACATTTTCAAGTGTCCAGCTGACTTCTCTGTGGTCCTTGCAGTTGCAGGCTACAAATAGAGCTCAAGGAAGGAGCCCACAAAAGTCCATTTTGGTTCTCCTTATCAAGCTACAGTAGGGAACAAACAGAAGGGAAAGCCCAGGGAGATCATCCTGCAATATAACCATAAGGTAGAATGATATTTGGAGTGACTGCTGCCTCATGTACACATCCAGATTTTCAAATCTGATTTTTTTTTACTAAAAGGACAAAAAAGGGAAAATTCCAATGCTCATATCATTAAATATAATGAAAAGCATAGTGAAACTCAATGAAATAACAACTTTCCAGTAAGAGTGAAGCACTCTAATGCTGCATTCAGTGTTGCTTTGAGATTTATACTGCACTGTGGAACAGTGGGATGATGCTAACATACAAGGACAACTCCTCTGCAAGTTTTTGACTTTTATTGTGAGAAGAGATTTGAATAACAATAATCAGATGCCCTAGTTATGCAATGAACTCCTAAAACATTTCCACATGTATTTTCTACAACACTTGAGATCTTGCCCTAAGTGGCACATTTATTTGTTCCACAGCAGATGGTGCCTTTACTTTGCATTTGTGTATGCTCAAATACTGCTTTACACGAGTACCTCCAATACACCACAGTTCAGAGCTTTTGTACTTGCAGATAAGTGCTCTTAAGAGCAGCAATAAATGTGCATGACATGTACTATCCAGAAAAACTACACTAAGTGTAGTTTTACATAATACAAGAGAAGTATTAAAGAACCAACAGATGGGAGCTCTTAATGCAGAGACAGAAGTTACAGCCCTATTTGCAACTGCCACTTTGCTCACCAGAACATCCTTCCACCTTCTCTCAAAAAGTGACCACAAGAAAGGCAAAGAGGCAATCACTGGGTTTGGGGAGGAGAGGGCATTCAGCATTTTCAAAGAAAACAGCTTGTAAAAGTGTTCACTAATGTACTCATAGAACAGGGACTCTCATGATTAAATTAACACAGCATGTTGCAAAATTTGCCACGGTCACTGCTCACAGGCTTTAATCCCAGCTGAAATTACAAGATCTTCCCTCCTAGATGCTTGGCTTCTCCATTTTGTGCAGTTTTAGTTGCTGCATCCATGAGTGTTAATAAGTGAACAGTCAGGCACAGAGTTCTCCCTAAGACTCTCCCACCATCACTGGGGGAACAGAGTCAGCCAACCAGCAACCTCTCATGAAATCGTTTACTGACATGCTGAGCATTTATCACACAAAGGGACAGTTCAGTTACTACTTCAAGAGATCTACACCTAAATCTGTTTTTTTCTCTCCCTCTCTCTAGACCTTAGAGGTGAAAATCTACTTTAGATGCCTTAACTGTGTGAGAACTAGGGTTCTTTCATGCTTTGTGTTGAAACCTGAAATTGTTTGCCTATTACTGAGTCTATCTGTTAAGAAAGTCTTATGTTATGCACACAAAGGTCAGAAAATCAGCAGTTCCACTGGCACACAGCTCTTACAGAAGGTCCAGATCACATCAGGTACGGCTGTTCTCACAAGAACTTGAATCAGTTACTTTAAGAGATTGTTAAACAATGCTTGTGTCTACAGATTTGGGTTTACTTTGATCAAATTTGCTGGTAACTAGTGAAGAGGTGCAGAGCCATAGTGTACTCTCAAGTCAGAAAAGCTGGCATGTTCAGAATTCAAAGACTAGAACTTTCATAAAAAAGTAATGAAAAAAAATTTGAAAAAACTCAGTAAAATCTTTTATTACTAGCAGTCAGTCATCTTTTTGACCAAGCCCAAGTAGGAACAGGTACTCATGTGCAGCAGTTGGTGTTGGTATTGAACATCCAGAGCAATGTCAGTCAGCTTCTTCCCTTCCACTAGGCAAAACCACTGGATAAGCTATACGAGGACTACCTGGAGAGACAACCATTTGATCCATTTGCAGAACTCACCACAGAGAATCTGAACCTCCCCCTAACTCCAAAAAGAGCTTTCTCATAAGAAAAATTCTCATTTCTTTCCCTTCACAAATCATGCTCTATTGTAGGAATCAACCACAAAAGACAGGCCAGATGTGGCACTTTGGGATGTGGTTTCACTTTGTTTCACTCTCCTTTCACCCCCAGTTCTTGCATTGAAGTCTTACTTTGAAAACTTACATTTTTTAAGTATAAAACAAACAAAAACAACACACTTAAGCAGGGGCTTTCATTGCAGTTTATTACGAAAGGATATTTAGCTTTTTCAAAGTTCTAACCCTTAGAGAATGCAAGAAGTATGCATTATATCCCTACTACTGGCAAATATGGACAAAACTACCTGTTGACTCTCAACCTCTCAAGCACTTGCAAACAAACAAGCTCCACTCCACAGCACATCCCCTTATTTTGCTCCCCTTTCTATGCAGCTCAGGATCATACACTGCTACTGTCAGCTACCTGTCCTTCCCTCAGCAAGGGGCTGAATAAAGGCAGCACAAAATGAAGCCCTGCAAGGAATTGCAGAGCTACATGGATTTGTCTTGTCCTGCCACTACTGCCTTCTCAGCGTGCTGTGGACTAAGAGAAGAGAAAACTCTCAGAATTACAAGCACCAAGCCCTCGCAGCACACAGCTCAGGCACCAGTGCTGTGTGTATTGAGGCTGCACACTCAGTTCAAGCAGTCTGGAAGCAGCAGAACAAGTCACAGATTCCCAGAGAGGCAGCTGTGAGTTACCTGCACTGCTGAGCATTGCTCCTTACCTGAGTTTTTGAAGTCAGCATAGAAAGACCGAAGGGGAACTTTGTAGCACTTTCAAAGCTAAGAACTCAGCTTTATTTGTCACACACTACCAAAGGTGGAAAGTATTGCCCCCTAATTCCTTCTCCTCATCATCACAGAAGCCTCCTTATTCTCCCTCTTCCAATGTGTTCAGTATTCTCAAAACTCAACAACACTCTCCTAACCACTCGTTAGTTCACCAAACAATTCAAGCAGTGAGCCAGTTTTTGTTCACTACTTAGTAACATTCAGCATTACCAATCCTAACACCATTCCACCATCACAGCTCCAAATTTAACATTGCAATAATCACATCTATTTTTTTAACATAGCAACAATAAACATTGGGCTAAAAAAATAAAAAGTAGCAAAACAAACTTGAGACAATGTTTACATTTAAAAGGTTTCCCATCCCTCCCTTTACCTACTCCACTAACAAAAATACTACTTCCTGAAGTCCACCCTAATGCCAAATTCTGCATTGTTGTTGCCATTCCAATATTTCAAAATGAAACACTTTTAGAAATATGCATCTACAGCAAGGATGACAAGAACAACCATTTATTAGTTTTGGTATGCCATCAGTGGGAACATATACAGCACTTTCACTAGATAAGCCATTACAACACAGATACTGAGAAAAACACAGATATATTGAGGAGCTGCACAGCAGTCTGAAACACATCCTTGTGCTATTTCGGTTAATAAAGATGTTTTTGAAAACTCCAGCTCTTTCCTCTTTAAAGCCTTCCACCTACAAAAGAACAATGCTCCAACAGGCAGCAGCCTCCATACAATAGCTGTTCCCTAGTATACCAGGACATTTGTTTCCTAGGAAACAAGCAAAAAAAAACACCCAAAAACCAAAACAACCCCACTAACAAAAAGTATCCAGTATGTTAAATACGCAGATAAAATAGGTCACACCAGTCATAATTCACTCAATGGAGCAAAGAATCCACAACTCATTATATTGTGGAGTACAGGATTAGTTTTTCAGTAACTGCTCAAAACTGAATGATCTGTTTTTCCACAGGCACCTCTGAAGTACAATGCCTTTTAGGAACAAATGTAAGATCAGCAAGGAAGGACTTTACTTACAGCATGAACATACATGTTGTTTCAATGCCAACATAAATATTCTTAATGCAAGTGTATTGTAACTAGCCAGCTGTCTGCACACCTACCCAATTCTGACCAAAGCACTGACAAGAGCAAGCCACACCACAGCAAAGCCTATTACTTCAGTCCAAAACCTTACCAAATTCTGGGCAAGTTTTCACTGTGTTTGTCTGTAGCCTATAAGACAGACCCAGTCAGAGTAATTGGCTTCTTAACACAGAAACCAGGCCAAGCCTCACTGCTGTAGGAAGTAGAGGAAACAGAACAGAACAAACTACCCTTTTCAACAATACTTTTCAATGCCCCCAAGGTAATCTATCAGCAGTTGTTTCCCAAGCTTTCATGAAAAAAATGGAAGGTCCTGGGAAGACTAAGCAGGTCAGTCTCAAAAAAGAAAACAACCCAACAGCTGCATGCCTCATTCTTTCTTACTAATGTATTCTTCACTGTTACACTTGAAATGACATTTCAAGAATACACTTGGTCAGAACGAGAAGCCCAGTTATTTACAGTATTACAGTACCCGCAGCACTACATAGGCCAGGGCAGTCAGCCCCAACCAAGTGTCAAAAAACTCAAAATCTCATGATCAGCCTGTTTTAAAGCACTGCAATCACCCAGCACAATGCTAACAAATGAACATTGTATCTTATGTTGTGAAAGGGCCATGCCAGCCAAGCATAAAAGCTGTCAGCTGAATCACACCAGTGCCAGGCCAATGAATTCTACACTTGTAGCTCCACCCTCCCTCTCTGACACTGAGACTCTTCAGCTCATACTAGACAGGGAGCTGTAATTAAAGGGCACTGGTTATAACTGAGGGTGGAATGAACATTGCCTGAGAAAGGAAATCACCACCAATGCTACTTATATTGCTTCTACAATCTTTGCAAATCACAGTGCAATAGTTGACAATTACAGTCTAACAAGTACTTCAGCTACTGCTCCCATTTGCTTATTTTCCTGCCTGCAGAAGAGAAGAGCACAAACATCAAAAGTGCCCTCATGAACTCTTCATGTCCATTTTTTAGTTATGGGATTAAATAAGAAGAGGATGTAGATATGCTTCTTGTTCCCTTCCTCCCCTTTAAAGGATAACACAAACACAAAGATATGCCAAAAGTACAGAAAAATGTTATTTATTTAATCAGCCAGGAAAGAACAGGGAGGAACTTTACACAGAAACCAATCTTCTGAACCCACAGGCAAGTCACGTGACAGTGATTCACAAAAATGTATTCAAGAATAATACCATTTCAGAACAAAAAAAAACCCTGAGCACCATCAGCTGACAGGAACAGTAAAATTCCTGCAATTAACTTCACATGTCCTTAGCAAATTTCTTGGGTAATCTCACCACACCCTGGAGTCTTCGCACCAAAGTATTCTTGAACTGATCAGAACTAATCAGACAAACAGCCAATCAATTCTCATTCTCCCCCTGTAGAAAGCTCAGTTTAAGATAAAAAGAAGGAAAAATAAGAAAGGAAGAGTCAACCTGTTGTTTACACAGCTCTCTAGAAGAGCAGCTAACAGATCTCAGTTTACTCAGTGCAGGCCCTGGCTGGCAAGTTCACACGGCAGACTCTCTATTGTTTGTACCAGCCGGGGTGGAGTTCCAGGGGAGAGCTCCCAACAGCTACAAGTGCTCTGCCACTGCTCCTCGGCGTGGAGGCTGCACAGCCACTTGCTGTCCTCCTCACCCTGCTGGATGTGACATGGAAACACAGGATGCCAGCTCTTCATCTGCACCTGCTACTAGCATGGAACTCACTGAAGAAAAAGGACACACACATTTCTCACCACCTGTGCATTTTGCTTTCATTTAACAGCTCACTTGCACAATGTTGTCCTCTTGCCCCACCACCACGGTAGCTTTCACCTGCCTAAACAGCAGAGTAAAAGGAACAGAACGAGCAAGTCCCGATACCTCCCTCCCTCCAAATCCGTAAAGTCAATGATAGAAATCAAGACATTTTTAAGGTAATACAGTGGTGGATAAAAAGGTTCTAAACTTAGGCATGTTTTGCTTTTAGGCTTTCACAATGTTATTAAGAAATTTCTCAATATTATTAAGAATGACAAAATGGTATTCAGCCAGTAACATTCACTGTTGCAGGGCCTTGCATTTAAAGCCAAAACATATCTACATTAAAGAGAAACAATGGAGTCATTGCACAAATCATGGAGAACCTCCACATCCATAATCCAGAGAGCAGTGGACAAAATGAGCAGAGGACCCAAACAAACTTGTATTGAGGACTAGCTGACAATTATACACATGGAAATGAAAAAGAGCAGGTTCTCATTCCTTACATTATTTTCAGGGACTGAAAATGAACCCTTTACTGAAATGCTTTTCCTTAGGGCTGCCTTGCAATCCAGACCATGCCCTGAAGACAAATCCAACATGACAGAAGCTACAACACAAGAGGATGCAAGTTTAACATTGCATTCCACAGTGGGGAAGAAAAGGAAAAAAAATTAAAAATAGATATTTCAAGAAGAGTTTAAAATACAAAAAACAAACACTCAAAATACTAGTCAGTTTAATTTTTTTTCCCATGAAGGTGTTGGAATTCAGACTCTGACTGATGTAGTTAAAACAGAGAAGAGGACTAGCAAAAATGTGAGCACTCTATAAAAAGAATATTCAATGCCATTGGCATAAGCCAAATGCCCAATAAGACAAACCAGCCTGCAGAGTCTAAGACAGGAAAAAGCAGGGGAAGCAAAGTTATTTTAATAAAACAATTAAAAATTATCATCATCCTCACCACTTTCCACGTACAAGGAACAGTCCTCATATTTAAGCACATTGAGCCAAAAAACATCTGCTATGTCAGAAAAGCACAGGGCAAAAACAAAACAACCCCAAAACAACTTCCTCACAAAAAAAACCGAAACAAAACAAAACAAAAGCACCAACAAGAAAACACCCCACTGTTGGGTCAGGAATTCCACATAGCCAGTTTTGTGGCATGGCATTCCATCTCACCACTAAGTAGCTCCCCCTCCACCCACCCTCTGGGGTTGAGACCCGCAACATGAGTGTTGTAAGACACCAGGTTGCAAAACAATAAAAGCCCACTGGAGAAAACACTGGGGCTCAGTGCTGTGCCCTCAGTCACACACACACAATAGCACCACAATGGTTCTGCTGTTTCTAACACTCCCACTGACTTCGTGGGGAGATGAGAACAGGAATTAGCCCTGGATCTTCAGCAGCCATGAAAAGCACACAAAGAGTCCATCTCCTCCAGGCAGTATGAAAAGCAGAAAGACTCGAGCTTTTGGTGAAACCCACATCTCTGATCCTTTTCTCTGCAAACTGCAGAGTACAAGTACATAAAGTACAAGACACAAGTACATAAAACATTTAGAATTACTAGATTGCTGCTGCTACTCAGCTCAGTGGCAGACTATGACTGAGACAAATGCAGAGGAAATTCTTGAGAAAAAGAAGAAAGTCAAGTGAAGATGATGTAGGAAGGTCTGATCTGCCATGGCACTCTCAGCCAAGAGTGGCCACAGGAGACCTTTGTATTTTAATTTATGCTCTCTCAGTCGGGCTGAGGAGCAGCAGCTGCTGCAGTCGGAGCAGAGAAGGCGCGGCTGTCAGCAGAGCAGACGGGAGGGCAGGCCTTGTGCCTGCTACCCTGCGGAGAGAAGAAAGAGCAGGAAAAGAAAGGCTTCCCCAGCAGGGACCCCTCACTGCAAAAACAGATTCTGGCTGGCAAGAGCAAAAGCTGTCCTCTTACACGAGTTTCAGCAGTATTGGTATGAAACAGAAGTGAAAAAACAGAACATGGAAAAAGAGTTAAAATATATACATATACAAGCTCCCAAACATACCTGTATCTATATATATATATATATATATGTAAAAGTAAACATGCTAACATACACTGTCTACACTAGATTTTATTAATGCTAGAAAAATTCACAGTTTTCTAGCAATTATACTTTTGGAAGTAGAGCTAGCCTATAGCATTAAATTCAATTTGCAGGATGGGTTTATTTCTCCTTCAGCAGAATCTACCACATGCAAGATCAAGGCACAATGCAGAACATTGTTATACAGTGACAGGGATGGGGCAGAGAGGGAACAACTCTGTTGCTGCCAAGAAAACAGGAATTAATCCAATTACTTCACATATATATAACCAAACAAAACCACAAAACCACCCCCCCCCCCCACAAAAAACACACAAAACCACATACTTAAAAAAAACAAAACAACCAACTAAAGTGATACACACTTAAATGCTTAAAAAAAAAAGCCTTTAAAGTGTTTTGTTCCATTGTCTAACTTCTGACTGAAGTACTTCCAAAACAGATCCTCGTGCAGCAAATATAACAGTTTTCAAGATGGACAGCCACCAAACTGTTTTCTCAGGGCTTTTTCTTTTTTTTTTTTTTTTTTAAAGCTTTCCTACAGAAAGACTAAGTTCTTTACCTGGAAATCCAGTTCCCAGGGGGATCAGATCATGGACCTGAGCCCTGGGAATAAGAATGTACAAAGGCATTCAAAAGCACTCATTTATTATTTTTAAGTAAAACAAAATGTCTTAGAACTCTGTAGGCTATGTTTTTTCTTATTCTCAAGACTAGTAAACTAGCTTAAATCTGAAGTCAGTCTCTGCATGGTCACCTAGCTTTAAAGGCTCTGATCATGCCATTGTGTTTATGTTGCTCTCTCTCTTCTTTGTCAGCCAGTTAATACCAGTCATCATCCATGACACATTCTTCCTTCCTTCCCAGGACTACTGTGCAAACAAACAAGAAAACTCTCTCATTTCATTTATCAGATATCCAGTGCTGTGGTATAAGGTAAGATGACTTTTATAAACTTGCCTTGACTACCAAATTTCCTTGGGCTGCAACACAACCTTCCAGATGTTGCACTTTAAAAGCCCCAGTGACTCCACTCTCCTGCCTGGCCACTGATTTACCTCTTGCAGCCCCTCAGGGTTCTGCTCTCAGCACAACACTGATCTCTACCTCACAGACAGCCCAAGCAGCTCAGCCCAAAAGCCACACGTTTGCTTAGGAGCTTTTCTCAGGGCCCAGACAAGAAAGGAATTTTACACCTTTCCTTCCAAAATAACAGGTAAGTGCTACATTTGACCTTTTACGTTACAGCCAATTACTGAAATCTTCCAAAATAGTAATCAAAGGAAGGCATAGTCTGGTGTCTGCCTGAGAATACCCTTCAGATTCACCTGCCCATCACAGACTTTTTGGTTTTTGTACACTATTTTGTTACTTAGTAAGCATGCACCGTAATCAATGGCAAAATTCAATAAGGATTCTGGAAGTTTAGGCTTGCATGTTCCTTCTTTTTGTGAAGCACAGGAAAGAGAGGATGAAAAAGGACAGAACTGCAAGCAATTGCAATCCACATAAAAAACTGCCAACTGTATGTCGTACTGTTACACATGGCCTGGGCTGAAAATGGTTATTTCATTGTAACTGGAGGAACTGTGAAGAGATCCAACTAGGTCACCATCTGGAAACTTAAAGCTCCTCTTCCCAGCAGCAAGCTTTTTCATCTGTGACATCCAGCTGTAGTTGCCTTGGACCCGTACACTCACTTGACTGTGCACGCCTCCTACATTTGTAATTCAACCATCTGAACCACTGAAAAGGAAGGTGTCCAAAATTTGTTTCTTAATGGTATTATGTGGAAAAGCCAGGGGCAGGGTACAGCAGGGAGCAGATAAAAGGTGTTTCAAGCTACATTCTTCAGATGCAGGATTTTCATTGTGGTTTCACAGAAGCTAAGCAGATGAACATGAAAGTTAATTGACTCCAAGCTGCAGAATGCTTTATTAGATGACTGTTGGAACTCCACCTCTCCCAAAGTAAGTCAATACTAATGGAAAAAAGGTACAGCTAATAACTGGATGTTGCTCACTTCAGAAAATTAGAGATTCAACGATCAACCAGATAAAATCACAAAGAAAAAATCATATAGTGATACCAAGTACAAAGATACTAATTCTGGATCTGAAAGGCTCGGGATTCAGAGTGTATTCCCCAAGATTTATTACTTACTACCTGCCTTGTTTCTTACACTTCTCAACAGCTCTCTACCACTGGCCACTTTCTGAGGATATTTACCTTAAACAGACCTATTGCCTGGTCCAGCACAATCACAGGTATGGCCTCTTAGTTGCACATCTAAAAAGGCTGAGGTTCCTCCTTGGCAGTGACACCTTATTTTAGTTATTTTCTATATGAGGAAATGCTTCAACCAAGCATAGTATTAGATGTCAGAGAGAACAGACTGGAACACCTCACAACACATCCCCCATAAAAGCTCTAAAACAACTTTCTGTCTAGCCCTGTGCAAGTTTTCATTCTTGCATCCTACCCAAACCCAAGACCATTCCCTTTTATTTTAAATGCAAAATACCCATAATAAAGGAAACTGATTAACAGTGAATGTGTCTGAATTTAAAACAATGTTTTAAAGCCATATATTTTCATTAAAGTAGCATAATTTCTTGAAAATGTCAGAGCTACCTTTAATAAGCTCACAAAGTTATTTGCAATACTAGCTTTTGAAACTTAGGAGGATTTACTCCTTTTGCTCCCAGTTACTTTACTGATGATTACAATTTGTTAGGAACATTGCACAAACAACAAATACATAAACCTCACCCTACTCTCACTGTGAACACTGAGAATCCATTTTGAAATTTTGTAACAGTTTGCAGACCATGAAGTACAAATTGCTGGCACTATCTCGGGTTAAACCAGAAAGAAAAATTTTCACTAGATGCATTCATCCCAAAAGTTCAAGGGAGAAAGAAAAAAATCTCACCTTTATTACCCTTCAGCAAAGTACAGCAGAAATACCATTCCAGACAAACTCCTACTGGGTCATACCAGACCAGTATTAATGGTTTCATTTCCATAACTTCTGTAGCAACTGTAGCTCTGCAGATTTCCTTAGGCTTTCCTAACTCAGCCTGGGGTTGGTCAAAGGTATCAGACTTTGAAAACAATACAGAAATGACAATGTGTCCACAGACTTGAGCTAATTAAGATGAAGTATTCCCAAGGGACATTGCTTAGTGTACATTAGGCAGGTTTTTTTCAGATTGGGTCTGTCCATAGAAATGAGTAATTATGCCAAATACTAATTGCAGTGTTAGTGTTTGACACGGGCACCACTCACAAAAACCCCCTACATGGCTTTAAGTCAGGACAGGTAAAGCAGTCTGGTGTTTCAGTAGCAAAATGGTTCTCCCAGTCACATCCTCCCCAGGGGAAGCTGTTCTCCTCCCATGTCACTCTTCACCAGCCTCCTGGCTGGTCCATGAAGTTGCATCTTACACAGGCTTTAAGGTGGTTTAGCTGGCAAGGACACCATCTTCAACTGCCCTGTGGGACAAAACCATCAAAACTCCAAACTACCTTTGGACTGTATCCTACCCCAGGCAGAAATTAAACATTATTCAAAAATGCCCTTTTATCACATCTTTCACACCATACAAAACACAGCCAAACATATTTTAAAACAAACAAACAAACAAATAAACCTACAAACCTGTTCTAGGTATTTAAACTGTTAATCCACACAAAGGTAACAGAAATCCAGATTACAGGATCTTTAAAGAAATTTTTTTTCACTTCTTTATCACTAACACTTTAACTTGTTTAATAAGAACTGTAGGTGCATTGCTATACCGTTTCTTCACACACTAGAGAGAAAAATAAGAGAAAGATTCTTCCCCCTAGGGAACTTCCTTGCATTGGATGTGGTGAAAGGGCAAGGCTCACCACTCTCCTCCAAAACCTTGGAGCAATTTTTGGCTCTGGAGGTTAATGTTTCATGTAAAGGTACGTGACAATGTAGCAGACTGAGGATTCAGTGCAATATCTCAAAGTTCTTCATCTCACTTGGTGGTATGATGAATCTAAAATCAGGGACTGTTAACCTTGACCTTTTTGTTTTCTAAACCATCAATAAGATTCAGTTTCACATTTTTTCAAAACCCTCCTTAAGAGCAAAAAGAAAGGTGGATCTTGTGTTTAACAGTATTGAAACCATTGGTACTAGTATGAATTAAAACTACCTGCTCACACTGCTTTACCACAAAGTGCTGAAACAATCCCAACAGTAGGAAATAAATGCAATATTTATCAAGTTCTGCACTTAGAGAGACTGTTTTTACTTTTTCTCTATCAATCACCAAAGCCTAGACAAAACTAGACCTAGATGTTCAGTCCTCATTCAGCTGTAAATTGATTTTCAGGCATGATTTATATACACACCTTCTATGCTCTGTTTGCAGAAATTCTTCTGACACACTAGCTTACTTAGTAAGATAACATTAGCAGCAATAGAACATATTTCATACAGAAGCCATTATCTTTAGCCTAAGCTGTTGTTAAAGCTCAGATGCCACTAATAAAATGTGGAGATTTCTTATGTGGCTGCTGGTAGAGCACGTCAGTGGTGGTGCTTTAGAGCTGGGCATTAGCAGCTCCCTGGGACACAGATGTATCATGAAGTTGCTGACATTATGTACATGCCTGGCAAAAGCAGGACTCAGTACTCAATGAAGTGCTGGGAATCTCTGCTCATAAAAAATGAAAGCAGTGACGAGCTTGCTGCCCAGACTGATAGCAAGGCACACAGCCTGCAGAAACCACTGTCTTCTGCACGTATTTCAGCACATGTAAAGGTATTTTGTACAAGCAAACCACTGCTCTGCAATGAGAGAGAACACAGTCACCATTGCTCGCTGAGGATGAACTCTGCGTCCTTCATCAGCTAAATTCTCTCACTGCTCCAAGGATTAGAGTTTCACAGAGCTCCTGTTGCTGCAGGGAAGTTGCCATGTAATGGATGGCCAGGCACGACGCTTACTCTGAAACACAAAGGAGCAGGAACACTCCCTGGTAAGCTTCACTGCTCTCTGCCAGAGTTTTCGGTTAGTAAAGGTTTTTTTGCCAGGTCTTAACTACTTAGGCAACTGAAGTAATTGCTCCAGCTCCTTTGAATGACTTTTCAGTGTTTCGTTTGGGGAACCTCTTTGGGCTTTCTCAAACATCCTCCCTTTTTTTGTTTCTGTTTTTAAAAAAACCTACATTGTTTGAAAAACAATTATGCAGCTGCCAACAAGTGATTCCCACTGAAGTCAACAGGATCTGCTTTTATGCAGAGGGTCGTAGTAAGTGCCCAGTCATTTACAGTGCTGAAAGCCTTCACGCTCTATACTCTAAGTGCATGAAGGGCTAAGCAGGGGGCTCATGCAAAATTAATAACACATCAGGAAGTGGATGAGGGAGAGGGAAGGCACTGAATAATTAATCCACGGGTTTTTTTCTGTGAATTCTGAAACAACTCTATGGATGTTTGTTTTGGTTTGCCTTTGTGTTTGTTTTTTCCAAGGCAGAAAGTTTTTGAAGTTCTACTAACAAAACCGAGTGAAACAATGACAAGAGTGGCCCTTTGCTAACAAAAACTGCAGAAAAATCTCTTACCTTCCCAGAAGGAAAGATGGAGATGCAATAAAAAACAAGGCATGTCTTTTTTCAGACAAAGTATGACTACCCTCTCACTTTTATAAAGTTACATTCTTAAACACTTTCTGCTCTATGAATAAACACGTGTATTCCATTCCTCCTTGTTCTGTGAAAAATTACAGGTTTCTCTTCTCACCATCATTTATACAGAAGTCCAATTACATCCCAGAATGCAAAGTCCATCCTTCCATCTTTTAAAGTCCTTCCAACTCCTCAAGCTAGAACTCTGACACTGCTCACTTGAACAATTTTGATAAGACAGCTACACCAAAAGTGTTCTACCCTGCTCCATAAATACCATCTGCAGACATTTTAAGGACATGTCACAATGGCAGATAGGAACAAGGCAGCCTTTTGGCATAAATGAAAATCTGACCCTAGTACACTAAGGAGATTTAAATAGCAGTACTCCCTAGAGTTCTGATACATCAAAGACACAAAAAAGGAGTCGCACCAACTCTCAGTAAAGGACTTTACAGTATGTTTCTAACTCATACAGCAGCAGCAATCACCAGCCTATTTAAATTTCAGTCCTGTACTCCAGCTTCAAAACATCACTGAGATCCTGTGCTTCAACAGCAACAGGCCTTCCACGTGGTACAAACAGGAGACACAGCACATCCCTCAAATCTCTACGATCATGCCAGTCTCTGAAAAAGTTACATCCATTCTACCTCACTGGCTTCTACATGGCTCAGTCCTGCAGCAATTTTTTAATGAATTGTTATGAAATGTGAAATTCTTCACATCAGAGCCAGAGCTGTGCACAGCATTGATACTCACCAGACTAAGAGTCTGACACAACTAAAGGATTATCCCCCACAGGTGTTATTGGGAGGTCTTGCACCAGCATAAGGCTTGCTGTTTCACAAGGAGATGCTTGCACATTACCCTGAAAGGTGCACACGTGTTTATGGAACAAAGCTGTTTCTCAAATAGGAACAAGTACCCTATAAAATGGTACAAAAACCAGCCAGTGTTGGGGTTTTACTTCTCCTTCCCACTTTCCTGTGGTCATGTGGCTGGACTCCAGTAACAGAGTCCACAAACTGCCTCTCTGGCAGTATGACAGTGACTACACAGAGGCTCCTGTGAGCTTTCCACTCCAGGTGTAGGAACAGACAGATACATGGAGAGCCACAGAAAGGGCTTCCCCAGAGAATGGAACAGAGAGAACAGCCTCTGCAAGCTGGACTAGAGCACAAACTGAAAGGAGGGCAAAACCAACAAGAATAGGATATTTACAAGAGGCATGGTAACTTCTCTAGGCAGTGAGCTGCTATTGACATGAAAACCACAAGTAAGTGGAGTACTTCATCACTGTCATTTAACAGGCATGATATCTAAAACAATATATGAAATACTGGATGACAGAGTTCACTAGAAATCCTATACACACCCCTATTTCTGGGATGGGGAAATTAAGACAAAAGCTACTATATCCCTCTGTCAGATGTGAGCCCCACTGCAGGACAGCTGATAGGATCATGAATCTGTGGGGCAGAGGAAAGTATTCAAAGCAACTAAAATGGCCAGATGGGAGCCACAAGTCATTCACCTGCTACAGTGGCACAAACCCTTGAGGGTCGTCTCATCAGGATCTGGACTGGCTTCTTCAATATGCAAAGCTATGAGCTGCATCCACCCAGGAGCTACTTCCTCCCCCACAGGTATGAGAGTGATTTAGGAAAAATGCAGGAAAGCCAGCAAGGATATAAACAATGTAAAAATATAATTGGTTTATGTTTCTGTGTCAAACACACACTTTTTTGCATGAAAAAGTTTCTGCAGAATAAAACATTGATTCAAATATCACCACAAACCTTTAGACTACCAGGCAGTGGTTTTGCCTATCTTCATAACAAAGAATACAAAAACAAGGCAATGTTTTCAAACCACACCCAGCCCCACACAGCTGAAGTGGGAACATTACTTGTGACCATGCCAGAGCTCCCAGCAGGGGTAAAGCAGTAGAATACAGTCACAGGAAGCAGAAGTCCTTCTCTGCGTACAACAGCAGCCAGATGGGTTTCCAGTCCCTTCAAGTCCTGCTTTTAGGTACATAAGTCAAAACTTCTCCTCCAGCAAATCAGAATTAAATAAATTAATTTTTTTAGTACTGCATTGTTTTGTGTACATTTTATGTATTCATATATATATGTGTGTGTATATATATATATATGTATATGCATGTATAGTGTTCTATATATATAAATATATCTCCAGCACTAAATGCATACAAACCTTTTGTATGTAACAGGCCACCAGAAAGGACACTACTTGGGAATGGATAATCATGACAAACTATCTCAGAGAGGTCATTTGCTACCCCATCTAGCAGGCCACTCCAAGGAAGATTTGGCACTACTAGAGGGAGTGGCACAGTGTTTGTAGTAACATTTAGGGGAAGAAAAAGAAACCAGAGAGGTAAATGATGAAGCTGTCCACTTAAGTTCAAATTAAGTTCACATTACAATAACCCTGGAAGACAATTGCTGCTTTTTGTTTCTCTAACATCACTGAGCAAGCAGGAGTAAACAGATAACCACCATAACTCTTCCAAAACCAGCGAAGATCAAAGTGCACCAGAGGGGCAGTACTTACATAACAGTGCTCACTGGAGTGAGCTAACTATTGACCAGCACTGTGTCTTACACCTCTGTGTACTCCTGACTCCAAAACCACTTTACTTAGAGCTGGAACAGGCCGTGCTTGTATAGTCACTTTAAGTCGATCTCTGCAGGGAAAGGAAGAGCTGGTCCTACCATCTTCCCACACTTCATTCTTGGAGCCAAACAGCAAATCAATAGAAATTGACCCAGATGAGAAAGTTCTCAGCCAGATCTGGTAACAGACTGCTGCCAGTCCACTGAAGCTGCATTACCTCATTTGGCTCTGCAGCCTTGTGCCAGCCTCAGCTGTTTGCAGCCTCCTGCTCTCACCTGGATACCAGAATTTGCAAGGCTGCACATGAAAACCAATCCTGAAAGGTTCCCAGAGCCCAGGTGGGAAGTGGCCCTGCAATAGAAGCAGGTCCTCCTAGGCATTCAGAGATTAAAAAATAAAAATTGAGTTAGGCACCAGTTCACATCCCCCCTTAATGGCCACAGAACGAAAAAGAAACAAGTGAATGGTTGTGATATCATGCAATATTCATTAAAAACCAGACCTTAGTTATTTTTTAACTGCAGTCATACATATTTTATATTTGTATATATATTTTATAGTCTTCACAAGCCAGATGGATGAATTTTCATCTGGATTAATTGAATAATTTCTTGGAAAAGAGGAATTTTATTTCTACAAGTTTTACCTCTTTTTTTCATTTTTTAAATTATATATTTAATTATTGTTGGACAGGCTGAATTCACACATATTCCTTTAGACATATACCCATGTGAACTGGCAGTCAGGAAGACAATTTCTAGAAAGTGCTAACTTTTACCCACATGGAAAGGGAATCTTTCTGTTTTTATATTTAAATGGCAAAAATTGAAATTAAAAAATCTGAAACCCTTGCTCTGTGCACAGTACAACACCTCAGTATACTCCAAGCTGAGAGGTGCCCAGGATACTTGGCAACCCTCCTCATTACCTGGGAGGACCCACTGCTTTGAAATGTTACCATTTCCAAATTCCTTGCTCCAGTCTGAAACACTCCAATCACACGGCATTGCAGAGACATCTTCCACAAGGTGACATAGTTAACTGAAGCACAAAACCCTTGCCACACATTTTCTGGGAACTTTTTTCCTCTGTGTTTCTGATCCTGTATAAAAACCATTTACAGTACATAAAGGAAACTCCCTTCAAACTTTTTAAATCACAAAATTTTTAAATCACAGCCCCCTAGAAAACAGAATGTAGCAGAAGAGATGCAGTTCAGTGAGAGGGAAGCACAGAGAACCAGCCCCACAAGGCTAAGGACATGCCCTACATGGGTAAGCAAAGCAAAGGTATCCAACAGGGAGAACCTGTGGTGCAGGCACCAGGTGGATCTGCTTGGGGTGACATCCCACACGGTGCTGCTGCACCTTTGCTTGAGGCACCAGAGACCAACTGAGAGAACTCACCCTCTTGACACAGAGAAAATCCTGACACAAAATAATGTTCCATGCCATCTAAGATTAGCCCCTAAATCAACAAAAATTAGGCTGGGCTCCCATCAAACATAACCCACCAACACTAGGAAACACACCACGGGCTGAGTTACTGCATCCTTATTCCATACTCACTACCCTCTAACAGTTGCCTACTAAAGCAATGACAGCAGACATACCCAGGCTGTGACTCATCAGTATCTTGTAGATGAAGTGAGCAAAACAGAAGTCTCTATGAATCCAAAATACTATCTAAATGCACATATGCACACATCTAAAGACATCTAGTCTTCTTTTCACGCTTTTTTTGAATTCAATACCACAAAGAATGACCAAACACTTTTAGAAATAATGTTACTTGCTTACTGAGAAGAAAGAGAACCTGTTTAAGCAAAAGTTCCTGTAATTCTTTGGTTGTTTTTTCCCTGTAATAAGTTTTGCTGTTGGGAAAACCAGGAGGCAACAACGGCAGAATAGACACAAAGTGTTTTCATAATAGTTCTTTGCTTTGCTGCAAAAGGAAAAAGCTCTTCTGTCACCACACATCAGGAATGTTGCTTGAAATGGTTTTCAATATGATTTGATGTAACAGAGTCTTCACTAGGAGCAGAGGGATTTTCAAGGCCTGGAAGAGGCATATTGATTTTTCCCAGTTCTGTGGAAAATTGACAGTTCATTCATAAGATCCTCTGTGTGTGATGAAATACTTATTCTAAATGCTATCCAGAGGAAAGTGACTTGAAAGCTGAAACATTAGCTGAAGAATCTGATGCAGAGACTGATGTGTATTAAAATAAACACTGCCACAGCTTCATTTAGTTTATAAAGCTAAAGGAGTAGGATCTGACTGTTTTTAGCATCTCTGCAAGTCAGGCCATCTGGAGGTTATATGAGATCACACTGAGTCAGAGTTTGATACCAAATCAAGCACCCCTGACTGCAGCCTCAGTGTGCTGGTGACATTTTTAAATGCCAGCATACGGAGAAGGCTGAACTGCTCTAGATCTCTGTGTGTGTTACAGAAGCAGCTACACCAAGCACTGTGCCAGCAGGGACATCCACCCACACCAACCCTCACACCTGTACAAAATACTGCTGAAATCAGGGAAAATCTCCATCCACAGAGAGCCACATGTGAGAGACTGGAAGGACTGCTGGCCCACAGTATTTTGGGTGCGTGCGTGGGAGAACAGGTAGGTCAGGCCTTGCTCTGGAGAGGTGATGCCCCGCTCTGCACACACACATTCCCCTCTGGGCCTGTATCCCAGCCACACAGGGGTCACCAGTCCCTGCCACTCCACAGGCAACGCTCCACACCCAGCCCTGGAGCCCCAGTCCAGCCCCAAAGGGGCCAGATGACCTAAAGTCCAGCCTGGGGGAAGGGTCCAGGAAAGCCAAAGGGTACTAAACTGAAGCATGAGGCAAGCACAGGACCCTACCGCCTCTTGGAATTTCTCTCAGCTGAACACTGCTGGAACCAGGTGGGGTAGCTATACTCATTCTTTTCTGTCTTCCTCTTCCTTCTTCTAACTCTCTCTTCTCAGATCAGGCTTGGAGCTGCTAAGTTGAATGGGCTAAGTTAATGCTTTATGAAGTGTTTATGTCGAGTGAATGCTGCTCTCAACTTCTGCCAAAGTTCTCTGATTTTCTGAAGTTGCCAATGAAGTTTTTTGTTGTTATGACCTCTTCACAACATCTTGTCAGTACTTCTCCCATACATCTAACACAGTATGTGAAAAAGTGTAAACCCTTTCAGGAGTCTCAGCCAGCGTTTTTTGGGACCTGACATCACAAGACAGGATACTTTGTGGCAGAAGCAGCAGCATAATCAAAAAAAAGGGACATTTTCCAAATTGACATGACGGTACAATGAAATAGAAACAGATTATTCTTTACTGATTTAATGCCTAATGTATTGCTGGATTTTGCACGGTAAAACCGTCATGAAGTGCAATTCAGTACATTCATTCAAAATTGGATAAGCTTTTTTGTTTTAATTCTTTACTGCATTGCAACAACATTTGCTAATTTTTAATGAGAAATAGACAAAATGTACACCAGTACAAAGTCACTATAAAACTGAAGCTAATGGAAAAGTCAGATATGAAGAAGTTTAAAACACTACCATATTGGAAGACACTTTTATGGCTAATGCTGACAGTGACTTCTGGGTCATCTCTAACAGAGCTGGGTTACTTCATGAGCTGTTCAGCTCCTTGCTCTCCTGTCTACATCAATAAAACAATTACAGTCCTGTTGACAGGCAACCAGCCATGCATTTGAGAAGTGTGCTGCAGATTTTGGGCAAAACAAGGCTCCCCTACAGAACTATAGTTTAAGACCAGAATTTCCTAACTGGTAGAATTAGGTCAAGTGATTTTTTTGGGAGTCAAAAATATATTCTCTCACCTTCGGTTTTATTTGAAAGCAAAATATTATATTCTAAATGTGCATAGCAGATCTTCACAGGTTACTGCTTTTAGTTAATGGAGTATGAACTGCTGAAGTATTTAGCCCAAGCACTTAACAACACATGAGTTTCTTGCTCCAAATTTATAACTTGTAGCAGCCCTGTTGCCAAAACCAGTTTATATTTCTTTTTCAACACAGAATTCAGAATGTCTGTTTGTAGGAATGGGATTCAAAAGAAAAGGAAGTGATATTTCACTAACTGTAAGCTCAAGTTTCTCATCCTCTACTAATCATTAACTTGCATCTTACAGAGTTTGAGGAATAAAGAATAAATTAAAGCTCACTAAAAAGTACATCAGGATTATTGTAATCTATAGAATTAGGTTTTAGAAAGCATTCCTAAATAACAGATTACATACATACTTTCAAACTCCTGCCCATTGCAGAGAACAGAGAAGCTCCTTACATTTTTCTTACTACTCTCCACACAAAAACAACACCACCGCCTGAGCCCCACCACCCCCCTCCAAAAAACCTCTCTCCCACATTTTCCATCTGAAAATTATCCTACACCAACTGCCCCTTGTATGTAATTTTTTTGTTTGTTTACAAGAACATGTCTTCTGGGTTCCCATCTGAAAAAAGAAAGCCTTTTTTCCCTGGAACAGCTCATGCCTTCCCTACATGCCCATTCCATCATGCACTGCAGGTGAATATGTACATACCTAATACATACACCAAAAAGTCCACAGTGCAAAGGCTGCCTTATTAGAATTAGGGCAGCACATCCACCTTCAAATGCAGTGTTGCAGAACATGGATTTGTTGTCTTTATTATGGAAATACTATCAACGTGCAACAAGGGCAATGGGGATTAGGATCAGTGCTAACTTCTTTTCACACACACAAATATCCATAAGATGTTTCACTCACAGAAGTATTCTGCTGGGGCTGCCTGTACTCTGGGTGCCACTCACATGGATCAGCTTTTCTCTGACTGGGACACTGAAGATTCAAAACTGACTCTTCATACTTTGAGATAGATGTGCCACCAGAAAAAATGTACAGTGACAAGTCAATCAAGGTGGAAGACTGGTAAATATATTTACCAAATTCATCTTTAACAGAGAAGGAAAGTATGTAAGCTGCACACGACAGTTCCAATAATATTCTCTTGAAGCCACTGACATCAAACAAGAGAAGTCGCACAATTAATCACAATGGGTTTTCTCTAGTTCTAGTTCCCTTGTGCTTCTTTAATTTTTTAGAAGCTAGAAACATCAAATAATTTAAAACAGTAACACATTTATAAACACCCAATTTTGGCAAAACAAGTATTTATGAGAAAGGAAATAGTTTCTACCATGTTCCTCAGCTATTTCTTTTTATATTACCAATGATACAGACTACCACAAAGTTGTGAGGGAACAAAAGGCAAGGAAAATTTTTATTCTAAGAATGACCTCTACAGATCTGAAGCAAGTCCCCCAAAGCCAGCAGTTACTAAATTTTTATACGCATTTGAAAGACTGAGGCTACATCTGCTGAAAGAGACACTGAGGAATTCAAGACTGCTCACAATAAGACATCTATTTCATCAATGTATACTCACTCCTTCACCTTTCACTATTGCAAAGCAGTGAAGTAAACTGCCCAAAACAAGAATTATCCTGTTTCTGCAAAGACCACTGGTGGAATGCTTAGCTATGTTTCATCTGTGCTATGAAGAAATGTAAAATAAAAAAGTCATTTGATCATAAAAGGGGGAGAGGAGGGAAATGAACAGAATGCTTCCACTTCTACTGCAAGGACATCCTCCCAATGCAAATTTTTAAAGATCAAATGCTACAGAATGCATTTCAAAATTGCATGGAACAAGCTTCACATTGATCTGTTTGGGGTTTTGTTTAAACACTATGGCAAGAGAAAAATGATAAAATCAAAACTTCCTTGTAGATATCTGAAAACCAGCTGACATCAGTGAATTATCCTCTCCCCCTTTGAAAAACAAACTATCAACAATGTACAAAATTTAATCAGTGATGTATTGGTTGTCTTTCAAAGGCCAGTGCACTTGTCCAACATTTTTCCTGTAACACACTTACATAACCTTATTTTCTTTCTGCTACCTTTCTGTAATCCAGAAGACTATCCAGATTCCCATATGGTTGCCATCAAATACAGCAGATGCCAAGCAAATTAAAACACAAGTTATGACTTGTAATACACTGATGTATCATAATTGCAGCATAGCTCATAACTATAGAGTGAATCACCAGCTAAAGCAAAGGTTTCTGAGGTGTCAGTGCTTTTTATACATTCTTCCAATCAGACCAGGGTCAGTGGAATCAAGTGTGGACTGAAACTTAGCCCTTAACAACAGTATACATCCACCATTTCCATCAAATATAAAAAAACACAGAGAACAATTAAAAACATCTCTGGGAACTAGAAGTCAGCCTAAAACTGTCTTCCCAAAGCACGGGGGAAAGAAGAGGAAATAGTTCTTGCCTTTTGTGAAGCAGGGCAGCCAACTTTGACGTTTTGCACCATACCTTTGACATCATTCTACATGGAAGCTGGAGGGGGAAGGAGGCATTGCTCGTTTGGTTGCTCTGAGTACAGAAAAATGTTCTCTGTTACCTCACATTCCAGCTTTATGCTTTGCAGAGACAGGAGCAGAAGGGCTCCTGACAAAGCCGTGTCTGTGGCAGCAGCTGCCAGCCGGGAGAGGCAGCACACAGAGCGTGTGGAGTGAGCACAGGTGGGTGTCCAATGCACAACCAGCAGCCAGGCAAAGGGAAACTGCACTGACTTCCAGCTTCACATTTAGATGCATTTGGGCCTGTTAGTCCTCTGTTCCTAAATGCTACTTTGGTCACTGCCCCATGAGCTTTCTTCTTCCACAAGAGCATAGTAGTGTCACAAAAGAAGCTTTTTGATCAAACATTTTCAGAGTATTTACCAACTTCAACACTGAACTGCCAAAAGAAATTCAGCCTGCAAATACATCTAGAACATTAATTATGCACAGACTCAGCAGATAATATTGTCTTCTCCGACAGTATGAAACACATATTTAGGCAAGAATATGTTACCTGAGGCGGTGCAAGTCTGAGAACCACCTCCTAAAAAACACACTGTCACCTTTAGTCACAACTACACACACAGCATTGGAGTGCAACTTTCCCATATTAATCATCCTAATAATTCTGTTGTGATTTTTAAGGCATGAAGTACCTCACCAGCACAAAACAAAAAAGACAAAAAGGTCAGGCCATTTCTTTTGCCCCTGTTCTGTGGTATTTAAAGCCGCAGATTTTTTGTAATAACTTCAGTTTAAGTAGAAAGTACAATCATTCCCTGCGTAATTTCAGCAGATCTATAATATTCCTCTATTCAAAGCACTGACAATTTTCTTGTCAAAATCATTACTCTTCCAACTCAGTTCTCTTTATTTTTAGTCCACTGTTTTATGATGCAGAATAGAGGTATTTTCTTTGTTTACATGAACATTTTAAAAGATTGTAATATAAAAAGACTATTTAATAATGCTCAGATAGAAGGCCTAACAAGGTGTGCTCCCTGTTTGCAAGATCCTGGAAAGTGTCACGGGGTTAATATGATCACCTCTTCACCATTTCAATCTATTTACAATGACTACATTAGTGGCTATTTTTGATTATCACTTTCTGTAAACAACCAACCAAACTTGCAATTTTCATTTACAGCTCTTCTGGCCCAGTTATTGAACAGTTTGCTATTACTTCAGTAAAAGCAACATAAACATGCATTCAACAAGAGTATCCGATATGTTTTCCCTCCAAATCATGAGAGATATGGTAATAAATGCAAGCTTTCTCATAAAGAGATTACAACATAATAAAGAAATGACTGAACTCCCATAGTGCTTGATCTTCATGAGTTTCAAGAAGTTTAGCCAGAAACACAAATGAGACAACTGGAGTTCTGCAAAAGAGGAAATCTGCAAACAAGGGCCTCACATCAAGCAAGTGGCAAAGTGGGTGATACACAATTGTATTTTTTCAGGCTTTCAGATCAGCATTCCAGCAGTATAAAGCCTTTGGCCCATTCAGTTCCAACACAGGCACACCTGCCATCGTGCAGAAGCTACATCAGTCTCAGGAACACAG
The DNA here is from genome assembly GCA_024734555.1 of Trochalopteron elliotii. Taxonomy (NCBI): domain Eukaryota; kingdom Metazoa; phylum Chordata; class Aves; order Passeriformes; family Leiothrichidae; genus Trochalopteron; species Trochalopteron elliotii. Next base: position 8,109,766 of record JANPWX010000008.1, read on the forward strand.
GAGTAAGAAAAAGACTAGTTAGAAAACCTAAAACATAACCACTTCCTCACTTGCAGCATCCACACATTCACTTTCAGAGAATAAAATGAAGGAAATTACAGGATATAGAGCCTCTGAGACACTGACAGTGTCTAACCACTAACATGGTTACATATTCCACCATAATCTCCCTCTATCCAAGGACACAGCACACAAGCGTTCCTCACATTATTTGCTTCCTGCTGAAAAATATCCCTGTTCACGGCAACATATGCCCAGCAGAATCAAAACAAAGAAACAGACAAGGGCAAAGAACCACGGCAAACTCAGCCACCGAAAACTGAGCCAAGAGTACAAGCACAGCAGCTCTGTAGGGTCAGAATACTACAAAGCTTGCTACGGTTCATCTGTAGGGGTCGGTCTGGGGCCAAGTAAACACTGACATAAAGCCACAGTCAGCTTCACTCTGGTAGCATATCTTCTTGTTTAAGAAAAGGGAATACAGTATAAAAGTGGACCTAATCAAAACTCCCATCCTTTCAAAACATCTTCTTCAGACATGTTTCTTTCCCAGGAACACAGACCTGAGGCTAGCTGTGGATACCTGCTATCCATGTAACCTCCAACTCCTGTTCTCCCCAAGGAGACAGTGAGAAGCTCAGCACTGCTCAAAAGGTTTCTCTCCTCTCCTCTTCCCTACCTTCATCCATAACCTCCAAGGTGGTGTTGGGGCCTTTCTCCCCAGTTCTCCTTTCTGTTTCAAACAAGCCACTCTACCAGATATGTATTCAACTTGCTTCCAAAGGCCCTGCAAAACACATTCACACTATCTGGGTTTGATCTAGATCCTGGTGGCTCCTTCCAACTCAGAATATTCTGTCAATCTGTGAAGCTGTTTGTGCATGTTTCTCATTGCTCTGTGGAATACCTCACGTAAAAAAGGGCACTGTAGATATAAGAACCTTCACCTGACTTTAACATTCTGTGCAGTGAGAAGACCTCATCACTCACACGTGCGTGAGAATGCTCGCCCCCTCCCCCCCAGGCGGTGGTTACGAAATTTGGCATGAACATCCAAAAACAGCTGCTTCTCTTTCCAATCCAACACACTGAGAAGATGCTAGAAGTACTGTTACAGGCAGGTTACATTTCACTATACAGTTCTGCCTACTCCACAGCCGGTGGGGAATGGTGCAACAAGATACTGTGCAGGCAGATCAGGCAGCACAGCCAGGAATCCCAACAAATGCCCAAACAGGCCTCCTACGGGCTTGCACTTTAGGGACGGGTGGAAACACCGTTTCCCCCCTCCTCCATCCTATTATTGCTACTACTACTATGTGTTAACAGCTTACCATAATAAACCCGTGCCATACCTAACTTCATCATTGTGAAATTATTTAACAGCATTGTGCAGAGAACCTGAGCTGTGATTCTTTCTATTACTTGCATCTAACGGGGATGGCAGCGTGAAAACATGCCGATCAATTCGTTCTCCAGGCCTGGGTGCCTGGTTGCTCCCTTCCTCTCCCACTACAAAGCAGAGATGGGGGGAAGGAAGGAGGGGAACAGGAAAAAAGGAAAAGACGGAGAGGTGGGAAGAAGGCACGAAATCCGCTTCGTACTGACAACAAAAGCAATTAGGAGGGCCGAAAGGGAAGAGAACCGGCACCCCCGGGAGGTGGAGGAATGCAGCACCACAACTTGCCCGGCGAAGGGCTGACCGGGGCAGTCGGCTCGGAGGCGGCGGCTCCCCTGGCCTCGCAGCCCATGGAAAATCCCCCCGCGGCCTCACGCCGGGCTGTCACACGTCCCTGGCGCTCCTGGCTGTGCCCAGCGGGAGCGGCGGTGGC
>JANPWX010000008.1:8111997-8158658 GCA_024734555.1 Trochalopteron elliotii
TCGCCCCTTCATCCCTCCCCTCCGGCCGCCCGGGGTGACACCGGCCGGGGAATGCCGAGACAGCGAGGAGTGGCCCCGCCTGGCACGGAGAGCACCGCTCCGCAGCGGAAGAGCTGCCAGGAGGGTAGCACCAGTTCTAGGCTGGCTGCGGTAATGAGGAGAAGCAAGACCGTAATCGCACCGTGCAGGTTGTTCTCAATGGGCGCCACCGGATCGCCTCCCACATGATCTCATATGCGCCACACGCGTAGGAACGCATGAAGAACCATTTTACAATGATTGCTATGGTTTATATTTTAACATCTCTTGAATTTATATTGAACCTGACAGCTGTAAAGTTATTACGTGGCTTAGTTGTATTCATATGCTGTTCGGGATTCAGAGGGCACATGGTCTGGCATTAACAGCATAACAGGTTTTCTTTGCTGAAGGATGTCGTCATTTCAATGGATCAAGCCTTCTAAGTTTCCTGGTCCAGCTCTAAGAGAGAGGATGGAGAAGAGGAGGCTTAGGGGTGGCTTTTTATCACTCTCTACAGCTCCCTGAAAGGAGGTTGTGCCAGGTGTGACAGGATGGGAGGAAATGGGCTCAAACTGTGCCAGGGGAGGTTTAGGCTGGACATTAGGAGGAATTCCTTCACAAAAAGGGTTGGTAAACATTGGAATGGGCTGCCCAGGGAGGTGACAGAGTCACCACCCCTGGAAGCTTTAAGGAAAGACTGGATGTGGCACTTAGTGCCACGATCTGGTTGACAAAGTTGGGATTGGTTAAAAGTTGGACTCTGTCTTGGAAGTCTTTTCCAACCTAACTGATTCTGTGTTTATGTGATTCTGCATTCATCTGATTCTGCATCAACTTTTAATTCAATAGATGGAAGATTTCTTTATAATAAAATACTTTTCCCATCTCTACAGGATTGCAAGGTAACACGCTTCAGAAACATGATACTGATAGAACTACGGAAGACAGTCTTTATTCAAGATCACATCTTAGCAGTTGTGGGGCCTTGTTGTGAGTCTTTTTTGAGAGCCAAGAGAAATATTTGTCTGCTGCATCTGGTAGACGATGAGAAGAAAAAGCATTTGCTGAAATGGAGCCATGAAAATAAGTGATGTTTTTGGTAAATGAGAAATTATTGCAACACATCTATACATTTTAACCACAACTGTGTAGTTTATCACATGAATGTTATCCTTTTTTCTATTAACACTGTTTTTGCAAGGCCATCCATAGGAAGAGGGTAGAAAAGGGTGAATAAGTAGTAATGTACATGTTCTGTACCAATGGATAAAGGCACATCACCACTTACAGTAGGGTATGGTAATGCATTATATTAAGGTGCTGTTTTTATAAGTGTCTTCAAATATTGATGACAACCTGTACAAACATTTATAATATTGCGGTCATAACATGCTCCTAACATCACGTGTTGGCACTGTTTAGCATGTTAATTCTTCACAGGCAGGAGCAAAGTATTACAGAGTAATATTCATTATGATAAATTCAGTAACAATATCAGATGTTTTACCTATCAATCCATTAATTTCCAACAACTCAAAAAGAAATGCAACTTACATCATTTGTAGCATCATATTACATGAGTTCACTTGCTTCTCAGTTGAGCGTAGTATTATAATTGCCAAGTGTCCTTTTAGAGCCAAAAGCATTTCACATTGTCCCATCATCTGATCAGCTTAAGGATGTCTGGTTTTAAGGGTTAGATTGCTCACTTGAAGAGGGTATTGAACACAGAACCTTGCTCTTTTTAATTCACTTTGTGTGTAATAAGCAAGCAGATAGCAAAGGCAGCAGAACAGCTTTGGTGTAGGTAATTGATCTTTCAGAATGCCAGCTGTAGCAGAGCCTTCTGCACCTGCAGCAGCCTCTCTTCTTTGCAAACACATTTTGCCTCCTGTCCTAAACAAACAGGGATAAAAAAAATCCCCATCCTTCGGCTTTGTGCCATCTCTTGTGGATTGCTTCTTACGTGCTTTGGCCACCTAGGCCTGGAAGCTGAGCAAGATGACTGTGACAGCACTTTAAATTCACTGTTACTACCAGTCAACACTGAATTCTACTGTGATGTCTTGGCACAAAAGCCTGAGGCAATACTAAGCAGGAGCAATATTACCTTTTCTTGCAGAAGGGCAAGACAGTTATTCAAATTCCATCAGTTCATAATTCATCTGACAAGGCACAGGAGTACTAATGGGCAGTATTTCAATGACAAAGCTGGTTCCAGCAGCACAGTGCTTCATAACACCAGGAATGCTTTGATTTGCTACTGACATTGAGAAAAAGTCCCATCTGAATGACTAAATCTACTTCCCATCTCTAAGATGCAGATATAAATGGACTTCTTCTGACTAAAGACTGGCCAGCTCTAATATTAATAAGTGTGGTGAGTTTGAGAAGTTTGTATCTTAAAAGAGCTATAGTTGTGGACTCTGAAATTCTTACTTCCCACCCAGTAAAGAGTCCTCAACCAAACTCCTCAAATCAATCATTCCTTAGATCCAGTACCTCTGTCTTTGTGTCAGCTCCTGTTTCTTGATCTCTGAATTCTTTAACATTTTCCAGGGGAAAAGAATTGCAAGCAGGAGTGACTCAAGAAGAGAAATGGCAAAGCAGCACAGTGAAGACTGTAGTTCCATGAGTTATCCCATTGCCAATCTCACCTCCTGCCACGTGCACTGAGATAAAGAGCTGTGGTCTAAGAAAAGTTCAGTGTCTGTGTCCATAGGTCTACCTATTTCCTAGACACTTCATTTTAGTGGGAATTCATAGGATAGCAATCTTTTTCCATGGGGAAACTGTAGAGCTTTCTGACAGACAAGATTTATAGAGTCAGAGGTATTATCTACCTCAGAATGTTTTTAAATCTAATTAACGTACTAGCTCATAATGTCATTTGTGTTAATTTTCCAGTTTTGCAACCATAAAAGCACTTTGTTTTCTGCTTAGCAAAAGTGTGAGCACTGATTAGGGGACATTTTTTAGGTTTAGAAGAAATTCTGAGATAAGAATTTCATAGAACTAAACTCAAGTAGTGATACAAGTTGTATTGGCCTTGGTGGAAGTACATGCTCTGCCCCAGATGTGAACATAACTTCAGCTTCCCTCAGGAATAACAAGTGCAAGTACTGACTAATCACTGTTATGGATAACACTGGTGAGCACTGAGCTGCTTTTTCGTATGAAACTTAGCTCTCAGTACTGGATAATATCATCTTGCAGGACCAACCCAACATCATTATAATGTGATAACAGCAATGTTGTGAGGATGACTCACAAAGCATGAAGCATGTCCATACATGTACAAGGTTAGAGGCCAGAAACTGAAGCTAAGGCATACCATATAACAACCAAAACCCAGCTGCATCGTGTCTGATTTTATTTTCTCAAGACAATGTGTATCTGAGCCTTTATTTCTTTTTGTGTCAGGCCCCTCGAGCTGCTGCTGCCTCTGCTCCTTGCGAGAGGAAGGGGTGGGAGTGGTGGCACACTTCCTGCCCACGGCTGTGCGGGCCGGGGCGAGGGAGCGCCCGGGGCTGCGGCTGCACCGCGGTGCTGCTTGGGGCGAACGTGCTGGCACACAGCTCTCCGTCTGCAGTGGGTGCTGTGCCTCAGCAAGCCCCTGTTCTGGAGGTTTTTGCAGAGCTCTTTCTTATCAGGGATTATCCCCTGACAAGTCTATACAACAGTGAGGCAGGAATAGGATAACGTGCCTGGTCCATAGCTCATTGTCACGCAGTGGCTGCAGGTGTGGTTCCAAGCACTCTTACAACCCAACCGGCTCCAAAGGGCATTAATTGTGAGGTAGCTCTTACAGCCATTTTATGGACACGACAGTGACAGGGTTTAATGAGATAAAACATTTGCATTATTCTACAAAAAAGAAACTCAGATTTGCAGTCCTAAATTAGGGATAACTGCAATCAGTGTGGGTAGTCACCTCCCCTTCCATTACTGGTGCTACTGGACCATGGTCATTAAAATGAATATAAACTTAGACTCCAGTAAGTGCCAAATTTATCTTTTTCACTTTGTATTGCTAAAACCACTGGACAAACTCTGCAAATTTGGAAGCTTCTCTCTTCCCAGACATGGACTATTGCTTGTGTATACCTGAAGGTTCAGGTATAATTCTTGACAGTGCTCTGTCTGGTAGGACTGCTGGTGTTTATCCTGTAGCAGAACACCATATGATCTTCCTAAGATCCATTAGGTCTTTCAAGGCTCTCTCAGTTGCTTTCAGTCATTTTTCATCATACAATACAGGACACACTCAACTCAGAGGTTTAACTTACAGTGTTTGCTCTGTAATACCACTTGGGTATCTCCTCTCAGTGTGTTTTTAATGGTGATAAGATTTTCTGCAAATGCACCATTTTAAGTAATCTTTGAGAGTGTTTCCCTTCACGGGTTTCCTTTACTGGGGCCTAAACCACCTGAGCTTCTCCCACCCTCCCCTGTGAAGATTTTTGTTTCTCCTGGCAGCCTGGATCAGAGTTTGCTGCAGGAACAGTCAGGAATCATTCTGGCACCTCTTTCCAGGAACATCTGTAAACCTGTCAGAAGATCAGGGAGTGCAAGCAGGTGGTGGGATGAGAGAGTTCCCAACTGCAAATCTGGCTGTTGTAGGCTCTAAGTTGCTGTTGGAGTGGTAGGAAGGGAGGCTAGCAGAGCAAGTAATGTCAGAGCCCAGCTTCTAGAGGAGTTTTCCACCATGGCCTAGCCAATAATTGAGCTAAAAGGCATTGGAATACCTGTTTGGCCACCTTGGTCAGGAGTTCAGCCTCCAGACCTCTGTGCAAGCAGGAACTTAAAACTATCTTGCTGAGAACAGAGAGGAAAAAGCCGACTGTGCAAAAAACTCTCATTTCAAATCCAAGTAACATTTTTTTCTTTGCTTTTTGATTCAAATGGCTACAGAGATGCTGTGATCTGAAGGGACTCTATGTCCTTGCTTTCACAGCAGAGAGCTGATCCAGAACCCTCCGGGGAGAGCAGTGAGATGCACAAGGGGGTCACCCCCAGATATGCAGTGCAGCCTGGCTGCAGGGAGCCACCTCCTACCCTCTGTCGGGAACAGGATTGCTCATCTGAGCTATGGAAAGATCAGTGACAAAAATGCTGTCATCTCTGCTGTGACATTGGTGTCTCCTGTCTGTCAGCCTACACGACAGGGTGCATCCAGGGTCTCTAACAGTTTATTAGGACTGTGCAGGTGAGCTGATAATCCCAAAGGAAGGCTGGTGATACGTTTAAGCTGATTTCCTCACAATTTTGTGTCTGGTTCTTCAAACCCACCTTCTCTATTCACATCCAGTGACAGCTACCACATAGCTGGATCAAAGATACCAGTTTCTTTTACCTTTGGTATTGACACTTCTGATTTCTCAGATGTTAGGCAGAGCTGCCACAGCAGCTGTGTTTAGCACTGCACTTGTAACAGCACCAGTGAACAGGTATTTTACAGTAGTATTCTGTATAGCTTATATCAGTGAACCTGCTTAGGAACAAGGTAAATAAAATAAATTTATTTTAACATCCCCAAAAGACATAAAGCAGCACTACTAGAGTGATTACAAACCATGGCTTTTTGCTTCCCACAGTGTCATAGGAGGAATACACAATGCCTGTGATTATGCTACATCTGATATTCTGTGCTCAGTAACAACATTCTGCTTGTGACAGGATCAAGTGGGACTTTGTTTCTGGACTACTTTCAAATGTGAGGTTGCTCTTCATAAATAATCTGCACATGTTACCCTTCAGGAACCTGTAAAAAGGAAGCACTACGAAAAATTTACTATTTACTTGTTTGCAAGTCCACTAAATGGAAATTTCCAAGCCTTTCTTACTCTCTTCTGTTGCATTAACAAAACCAGAAACCTTCCTGCAGATAAGAACAGAATAGCCACTAATATTCTTGTTGGGCTGAACAATTTTTTTTGAAACCTATTTATTCAGTGGCTTATCATTTGCTCTATTCTTCACTACCTGTGTTTCTCTGTGAGTCTTGATGGGTGGAGTTCATTTGCATTTCCTGCTCCTCCACCACACTAGTTAAACCATCAGCTTCTCATTTTTTTTGCTGTCATAGTGTTTTAAGAAAATTAAACTGAGAGAGACTGCTACTTAGAAAAGAAAACCCATCCCAGAACTATTTCTAGATTCATCTTTATCTTACTATTTCATGTATCATCATCTTTAGGCATATCTTCAGGCTCCCACAAAGGTGTTAAAGTGCCCTAAGAATTCCAGGTTTGATATTTTAGATTATATTACCTTGGAAGCAGGGTCAGTGACTTCTCCCTGTTCCTGCAAGTGGCAAGCATAAAATGCCAGTGCTGTGACAGCAAAACAGCTACAATAATTTTAATTTAAAAACATACTTCTCCCTTGTTTTGAACTTAGGATACAAATACATCTGTAGACACACAGCGTGAACGCAGTAAATACAAGCAACAGAGCTGAAAATGTGAAGAGACTGATAAGGGGAAAAAAGTGGTATCTTCAAGAAACAGATTCTTTGCCTATTCCTCTTGTCTGCTTTCAGGCAGAAGAAATTTTCCTTTTGAAGTGGGCCTTCTTGCTCTGTATAAAATATCAGTCTGCAATCATCAAGAAAGTTGGCATTTTTCACCCAGTGGTATTAATTTTTTGAAGATACCGACTGTGGGTAAAATAATTTTTTCTAAAGGAAAGACATTGCTGCCCCAAATCACAGTGACATGTATGTCAGTGTCTAAAAGTTTTACAGATTTTATATCACCAAATTCACCAGATCAAAGCACGTAGCTGTGGACACTATGATGCTGTATTCCAGTCTGAGGGATGAACTGTTAAATGTGTCCCACTTATGCATACACCTACGAAATAAGACTCAGTGAAAATTGTATTATACGTGGAATGGAAAAAACCCCAAGGACAGGACCAGGGAGCCTTTCCTTTTTGTCTTGGGAAAAAGCTATGATTTTCTTAGATATTACCACAGCTCTTTCAGTACATTTCAGAAGTTTGAACTATTCATCATGAAGGGTAAATCTGATAAAAGCATCAGCTGTTTAAAAATGTTAAGCTATAAAGTGGGCAGGCAGAGAGCTTAGAACGAGTCCACTGTTCTGGGCTAAGCACAGTCACTGAGCTGGGCACAAAACTGAGAGCTGGACAAAGAGGAGGTCCAGCCATCTAGTGGTAAATTACCCCGCTGTGCAGCCTGCTGCTGTCTGCCCTCCAGAGGGATGCTGCAGCTCAGGGCCTCGGTGGCCTCCAGACACGGAGAGAAGGACATTGCCCAGATTTTGATTGGCTCAAGACTCGGCAGCAGTGAGGACAGTTAGGGAGCAAGCCAAGGTGCATAGGACCCTGCAGCAAAGCTGGGAGAAAGGGTGGCAGGAGCAGTGACCATATCCAACACAAGGGCAGCTTTGGCTGGGTGGACAAGAAAGAGCCTGCACTCAGTCAGTTCTGCACATAAAGAACATCTGTTTACAGGTGCCTGCTTACAGTGCTTGCTCTCTTTCAGAATACATATTTGTCCTAATGAGCTTATACTTGCTACCCTGCCTGCCTCTGTACAGCAGCAGTCAGAGAAAAGTTTGGGCAGTTTTCCATAATCCTGTAGCAGAGAACAGCACGTCCAGTAGATACACACAACCAAATGATGCAATGCACTCGTGTCCCACTTCACACATGGAAAAAAAAAATGTTTAAGCCAGATTGTCACATTTGGAACAAGGATGATGCAATCAAACAACTACACAAAGAAAGCCATATGCTGAGTCCAAGCTGGAATGAAACGCTTACCCATAAATTTATTGAGTGTGGACTGTTTTATATCTTCTATGTGGTTACAAAGTAATAGAAAAAAACTTAAACTTGGCAAAGCCAGAAGAGACATCAAAACAGTAAACCATTAAATACTTCAAGGAAAGTTTAAAAACCAAACAATTTGTATTCCTAAATACCTCTCAGAATTCAGCCCAGTATGCCAAAGCTCCCATTGCAAAACTGATCTCAATGTCTCCTGAAAGCAGTCAGATGCAAGTCCTACAGGGCCTAGTTTGCAACTTGCTTGGGCACTGAAAGGAGGTATCCAGTGGGATGGTGTAAGCAGTCTGGATATGAAATGACCATTGGTGAACTCATTTGACTAGCTAATTTGACTGCTACACAACACTTCTGAAATATCCAATTTTGTCCAAAGCACAACCCTTTCTTGGTTTACAGACACATGAAGCTGCATTGCAAGTTGTACTCAGCTTCCAAACACTGGCCAAAGTGCAGTCATGGTTATACCAGGTATAGCCAGGTGAACATGAAATAATTCTCTGAAACTCCAAATAGTCACCTTTGTGCTGTGAGAATTTTTATAACTGAAACCAAAGCTTTGTTCCAAGTAGTTACCATGGCATGAACTGATTTTAGCAGGAACATTTGTTCTTCATCAGAGAACACTACTGGAGGGAGCACAGAGGATAATGCTTCCCTTGAGGTAGGGGATAGCCAAAGTCAGCTCAGTGTTACTTGCTGACAGCCACTAGTGTAGAAAAGAGATACAGCTGTGTCCTTCCAGAGTGGTATCAGCTACTATATCTCAAACCCTCACTGCTCTTTGTGAAACGTTTCTGTTCCTCACAGTGGATAGCTAAAAAAAGCAGGGAGGAAACATCTGGTTACTGCTTTGAAGTGGTACTTGCCATTGATTTTCCAATGTAACACTAGAAAACTAGAGATGCAAATTCATCATGCATATTTTGACAAAATTCTGGTCTAAGGAGTATTTGGCCATGGAAAGGGTGAATTTCCCAATGAGCAATTATGCTCAGTTTTCATCTGTCCCAAACATGGTCTCTTACCTGGCTAACAGGAGAAATTAACTGTCTGGTGCCTGAAACATTGTGTTCCCCAGTGGGATGCCTCACACCATCTGGCTTTACTACTTTCATTTCACTAATGGATCACACCTGATATTTGCACTGAATCCTATACCACAACACTTTCAGAGCTATCTGAAAACAGAAACTTTACAAAGAAAATGAGGACAAAAGGTGTACATCTCACTTCTCTGTTTTACCCACTGGGAAGCTGAAGCAACAGGTAAGGAGGGGTAATGGACTTTCTTAAAGCATCTCAGTAAATCAGTGGCCAAGTTTGCTGCCTGTTCCTGTAGGCAGCAGTAAACAGGCTAGGGTAGAATGCTGGATATGAGCATCCTGCTCCAAAATCTGACAGTCTGCTTATCCTTTCTTTTTCTGGTGAGCAGGACCTCATCTCTGGGATGGAGTAGTACCCAAATCTGCATTCTTTTGCCATATGTTTTGAAGATTCATTGGAACAGGGTTATTTTTTAAAGACTTGGAAGTGGAATTTAAAAGCTGCTGACTTAAGAAAAAGGGGTCAAGAAGGAGAGCAGCAGAAAATGGATCAATGTTTTTGGACAGAAAACATGGAAACAGCACCTCCTTCAATTTGTAAAACACCCACTGGGGTCAGGGTGGGGTGGTTTTGCAGTGAGTACAAATGTACACAATCCTGGAGACATTTGGGGCTGTCTGCACTCGGGGCACCACTGCTGTCTCACTTTCCACTGCTCTGCAGGTCGCCTGCTGCACTTTGCAAACACACTCCTCTCCTGTGGTTATTTTTGAAGCAGCTCCTTAAAACAGATGTCCTCATATATGTCTCTTCCCAGATACACAAATAACACTTTGCCTCATGCTCCTGCCATCCTTTTGAACTAAATTTAAAAAAAGAAAAAAAATGAGGTAAAGAAGAATATCCTTTCCCACTGGTGATTCCTGTTGTAACTTCCATGGCACTGTCACTCTGGGGCACGTGAGTTGTCCTTGTACCATTCATAGAACAACAAGGGTTTTTTTCTTTCTGGCTTTCTTCCTTGCCCTTCCAAGGACTCTTCCCTCTTTAGGCCCTTTCTAACTCTCTCTCTCTTCTGCTTCTCTGACTTCCAGCTGCACTGCAAACACCATGGGTCTCATAAAAACTTCCTCTTGAGTAGTACTACTAGGGAAGGATCCACATGTACCAGTTACACTTTGTCCTCCTTGCATGGTCTTCCTGCAGCTACCAGTACCATTGTTTGGCACCCAGGCATGCCTGCTTTGGGCATCCCAAACTTTTCTCTTGGAAGGAATCACTCTTTTTAAATACTTTGTCTTCAATTCTCTTGGTGATACTAACATTGGTATGTTTCTAAAGAAGCAAAGAGAACGTGTGCAGGATGGACTAGCTTGAGATACAATGATTAAAGGAGGTGCTAAATTGTGGAAAAGCATAAGAAGTAAAGTACCCTTGATAGAACATTTGGCCTAAATGTCATTATCTGGTACCCTTTGTGCACACAGGCACTGATTCTGCCAGCCTTGCTCACTGAGTAGCAGGAAGTATCCTTAGGGGTATAAAGGGAACTGATCAATAAGGTACTTTCCATGAGTGGAGGAAGCAAGCACAAGCCAACAGAGGTAGAAGCAGAGGAATTACATAAATCTATGAACTTTGAGCCCACATGTAAAACCCCAGCTTTGAGAAAATCATTAAGAGTGGGGATTTTGGCTGGAGGTGGAGAGGTTTTACCACACAGCTTATTGGGCAATGTTTCTACCAAAGTGCAAAACTAAACTAATTTGCAGCACCAAGGGCTTACAACAAGAGAATAATATTCTTCCCTGTATCCAAGGTCCCATGTACAATCAGCAATGCCAGCCCTGGAAGCTAAACCAAGTAACTGTAGTTTAGAAAATGCAACTTCTCAGAGACAGCCCTGGTGGTATAATAGCATTCCTGAACAGCTGTTGTAACACTGTTATTAACAAGGCCTCTGGAATGCCAAACAAGGTTTCAACAATTGTTAATCCCACTCAGTATCATTTGCTCCTTCCTAGGGAACTGCAAAATTATCAGGCTACTGATAATTTCTACTATTTCTATTTCTACTCCTCCTCTTTGCCTGATGTCTGAGGTCCTTCAATCTTCAGTGCCTGCAGAAGCTTTGTTACTGGTGGCACAGGGATTATAAACAAGCCATTGTGTAGGGATGGGGTTTAAATTGGACTCTTAAGGTTAAGAACTTGTTTTTTTCAGTTTGTGAGTTATTCTTTTTTTTCCAACCATGCAGCCTCTCTCTTAACAGCCATGCTCCCCCTAATGCTAGAAAAGGAAAACAGCCTTCTCCAATTCAGTGCTGTCTAAGAGGAGACAGAAAGATGCTTGACACACAGACAGGCCTTACACACCCTGTGGAGGTTTTTTAGCTTCAAGTTACATCTCCCAGCATGACTTGGCCAGCAGAAGAAACTGAAAATGGGAAGTGTTGCCTGCTAGGCACAGCTCTACACTATGCTGTGAACTATTACATCTTTGCTGGTTTAGCACAGAAAATGGGTCACAGTTGTGATTTCAGGAGGAGGTCATTGGCCCAATTGCTCAGCAGTGAGAAAGGGAAAACTTCAGCTGCTGTTCTGCCAAAAAAAAAAAAAAAAAAAATCAAAACCCAGCATGATGTAAGCCTGAAGATACACACTGAAGTTACATACGCCGCGAGGTTCCAGATGAGTGGGCATGTTAACCACACCCAAGCACAAAATCAAAATAAAGCAACTTAATTAGAGAAGATAAAGTGAAATCAAACATCCTGAGCCCCACAAAGCAGCTATGCAGGGGAACACGGAGGCTCCAGCCTCCTTAGGTTGGCACATGAAGCCCATGGGCAGGGATACAAACATGGCTACACAGAACTAGAAGGACACACTGACAAAGGGTCAGGTCATGTAACAAGAACACAGGCACATAATGATAGGAAATGGGGAACAGTTTTAAACTAAAGGAAGAGAGATTTAAGTTAGACAGTAGGAAGAAGTTCTTTACTGAGAGGGTGCTGAGGTACTGGAACAGGCTCCCCAGAGCAGCTGTGGATGCCCCATTCCTGGGAGGCCCCAGTCAAGGCCAGGCTGGATGGGACCACCCTGATGTGGTGGGTGACATCCCTGCCCACAGAGTAAGGAGCACTCAGCATAGCTGCAGTACAGCATCTCCATCATAAACACTGAAGCTCTCAGCAGGATAGAGAGAGAGCAAAGAAAGAGAAGGCAGCAAAGGCCTCTTGGTGTCCTTACCCACTGCAAGGGGAAGGGGTTTAAAATCCCCCCCCCACCTGTCAGTTACCTCTCTAACATTTCACTGTCAGCACAAAATAGGAGAGGGGAGGACATTCTCTTTAGGGGAGCAGGTTGAGGGTGGTACACAACAGCATAGGACACCTGCTGTTGCTGGCTCTCCACCAGCCCTAGGACATGCATTCCCATCACCACCAGGATAGCACCTGTCCCTCCCTCCCCACACAGTGCAGAATTCACCTTTCTCAGACAGCCATCCTGGCAGGTGGGAAGATGGGCCAGGAAAACCTATCCAGGGTGGATGTGACACCATGCCTCTGGCAATAGAAAGAGCTTGCTGCAGGTCACAGCTCTCTTCACAAAAGCCTGACCCACCTCCTCCAGACACCTTCTGTGCCTTACTCTCACCAGCTGAGAGAAAAAAGACTAGTCCTGTTTTAGTTAATTTTAAACCAGTGAAAGCTGATTACTGTTTAGTAAACCTAATCCATGCCTGCTCTCTAAACACAAAGGGAAAAATATATGTTTTCCTTTATATAGCAAAGAAGAGCAGACTGAGGCAAAAATCCCTTCAGAAACTACAAATCAGAGGACTTGATGAGAGTTGTCCAATTTGATCTTCTTTTTTCTAACTACCATTGCAACTAGGAGCTGAAATTCTGCTGGGCTAAAGCTTTCAGCAGTGTGGTCAGCTCTGTGCTATCAACACCCTCGTTCTGCAAGCTCAACTCACAATTTGAAAAAAATATTCCTGCATGTCAAAAGTAGTAAATTTCAAGAGCAGCAGCCAACTAAAAATCATGGAAATTTAGGTGCCTGTGACAGCTGGAACAAAGGTTTAGCAATACATGTCATGCTGTCTGCATCAAACCACAGGCAACAGATGTACTTTGACACCAAATCCTCTTTCTTCACATTTAGGTGTATTAACTGAGTAAGGGCTTCCTCCCACATACCTATTTTCCATTGCCCTTAATGCATGGCATTCTGCCACCCAGAGTGTAAAAAGCAGTCACCTTTTTCTTCAGGTCACAGAGCAACTCCAGCCATGCTTGAAGCTAAGCAGTGTCCCAGCTGCCACCACTTGAGTCTCACAGCAGTTGAAGCTGATTTAAAGGCAGCAGACAGCAAAGTCACATCAAGCAAACCTGATCCATTTCTGCTGCAAAATTTACACAGGGAAAGGCAAGGGCAGGCAGTAACAGTCCACACATCTCTAAAAGAATTTGGTGCAAGGTGCAGAGCTGCACCAAAATGAAAGTAATGCAGGAAAGCTGCTGGGCTGCCCACATGGCCTGGGGACAGGGGAAGGTAGCAGCTTCATCTGCAACTATTGCCTATCTTGGCCCTCTGGCAACAGAGTCAGAGAAAAAAGAGCAAGATCTGCACTCTCATGTCCCTTCTCTCCTGCAGATGCAAATACTCAGATTTTCAGACTGCTTTTATGCTTTCCCATACTTCATCACAGCAAATATTTGCAGGAGACACAGTGCTTCTTTTTTGAGCCATCTCCTCCTTAAACCTGGATTCTCCCTTCACCCTCTTCTGCTTTGTAGTCTGCTTTTCTGTTTGTGTGGTTTGCAGGAAAGATAAAGGTGTTTCTCTCCTTACTCTCCCTGCGGGGTGAAACCTGACAGGTTTCTCCTAAAGCCATCACTTCTCTATTGCTGTCATTGTAACAGACCCACTCTTCTTTCTCAGGGTTTTCATCACAGATGCATATCAGATAAAGTTGGCCTACCTGTGCAGGGGTGAATGACACTCTTAAAATACCTGAATCCCTTAGATTTTAATCTACAATACAATTTATAACTAGCAAAATGGCACCTGCACATCCTCATAGGTCTATAATCCCTAGCTGAAAAAGCTCATGTTAATCCTGCAAGGCTTAAAATCAGTTTCAGGTACAGACTGAACAGAGTTAACTAGCAGTTCTGTGGATCCAGCTGTCTCATTCTAGGGGCAGATACCTTGTCTAATACAGGCAAGATCCATATGAGTAACACTTCAATAAGCATCACCCTGGCTGGGCAGGAAGGGGTTTGCAATGGTTTGGTTTGTCGCAAAGAGCCACAGAGTGTTTCTTGTGGCCTGTAAACCAAATCGGGGAGTTTGATGAGAACAAAACAATGAGCATTTGGGGCTTGATGACACACATTGACGGCACAAAAATTGCAGATGGGTGCCATCATCAGCAACAAGAGGTTATAAATATTCACAAGCTTGAAAGTGCTTTTCTTCATGAGTATGCAGTACTGGTCTGCTCCCCTACAGATACCAGCATCTTCCAATCATCTCCAGTGCAGTTGCTTTATCCTTATCAGCAGAGCCCACAAAATTCTTTACAGAGGAGCAGGCTGGTCAGGTTATCTGGCAGCCTTAAAGCTGTCTCTTTCTGACAAATACCACATGTTCTGCTCTAGGAAGGGGCTGGCCCTTACTTGGAACAGCAAAACAAGCCTAGTGGTAAATAAATCTAAAGTCAGATCCAATTAATATATCCAAAGGGAAGCCTCCCAGTGTCAGGCAGGTAGGTGAGTTTGAAACCTGAACTTTGACAAAATAATAACTGACAGCAGCTGCAAACTAGAGCTGGCAGAGCTGGAGAAGTCACGTGCACTTTAAAAGTGGGCTTTGTCTTTGGTTGTGAGAAAAGGAGTGCTCTTCATGTATATCATCTAAGGCAAGATAACTAGTGCAAGGTAGGTGAGGGAGCAAGCTGGCCTTATTTCTAACAACTAACAAAATGAAACCACTGATTGGCATCATGGAGTGCTTAGACCAGTGTGACTCATACTGAAAGGACAAACAGTCCGTGACAGGATATGAAGTATCACATACAAATAATATCTTCTTTTTCCCCAACCAAATGCATGTCTATAAAGCCAGGGAACAGGAAGTACATCCTTGACCCTGGCATAAACCCACCTGATGACAAAGAACATCTGTCATTGTGCAACTTTTCCATGGAGCCCTTTTCTATGGCAGATATACATTTGCAAAAGGACATCCTGTGGCAGATATCCCAAATGACTGACTGGGGAAGAAAACCCTTTTGTCTTATGATTCCATAAAAGTCCCTTTTCCATTGGCTTTCCATGTGCATGATTGAGTTTTAACCTGACTGGTTACAAGAGGAAAGTAAGTTAATCCATTCAGAGTTAACTCACATGTAAATAGTATTTCATAAATACTCCCACAGTCCCTTGGCAGTGCTGGCAGCCTCCACTGCAAGAGTCCCCCATCACATCTAAGGAAAATTATAAAGTCACACCTCGAGCACCATCCTTGAAGTCAGTGAAAATTTCTTTACACCCCTAGTGACATCTGACAGCAAAGGAACTGTTCTGATTGCTTTAAGAAGATGTTCTGCACTGAGCCAAAAAGTAAAGCCCTAATTACAGTACCAGAAACCTGAGGATCAGCAGCCACGTTCTTTCCCTTACTGTCAGCACAGCAGGTTCAGCAAGAAGCAAACAGAGCACCAGTAGTGCCTGCAGGACTTCCTTGGTCTTACCTCAATGCTCAGAAGTGCTCTGTTCCACTTTGAACCTTGATTAAAGCTGCCCAGGCTGAGCTGTCAGTGTGACTCAGCAGCAGCACCGATACCCAGTGCTCACACTGAGCTGCTCACTCGTGTGCAGAGTTTACAGCTGCACTACAGAGCTCCTCAGAAACTTCATGGAACATACAGGCACCAAACACAGCCTATGCATTACATCAAGGTTCATAACAAATACAATTCCTCAATTACATCTGAGGACTGAAAAAAAAAAATGCAAACTTGATGTAGCTATAAATCTTAAAATATCCTCACCCTCTATATTTTTTCCAAAGAAAGTAAGTTATAGCTGGAATTCTCTATTATTTGAGCTTATCTTCAGTCAGTTCTTGAAAGATTTGTATCCCTTTACTCTTGGACTGTACAAAATGTATCTTCAAGAAGGTACTATGTGAACTGGCTTATATTTTTGTAAGCTTAATAAATAAGAATTTATAAATTAATAAATTACAGTAGAGATGCATGAAAATTAATTTTATGGAGGTAAGATGAGTGATGTTCATTAAACTTCATTTATTGCTAAAGCTTGTATACTAATAATGCAGTATTAGTTTTAAAAGTATTTTTATCTTCAACTTAATTTGTCTAGAAAGGAGTTAAGTTTTTCAGAAGGCAACGTGATGCATGAAATCCAATAAGACATTTCTTTGGCAGAGAAAAATCCACAGTTCTTCACAGAACAGTTGTAGCAATTACATCAAGGTCAAGCTTTTACAGACATAGACCTTTGCAGACACAGACCTTTTCAACATGGAAACTCTGAAATTCAGAAGTTTAGAAGCCTGAAATTCAGACTGCAGTAACAGGTCAAATTCCCTAAAAAGTAAAGTTGCTACCTATGCGATTGAGGGTTTTATACATATTAGTATTTATCAGTAACAGCAGTTCCTTCCTTTTTGCAAGCTTCATCATGAATTAATTATTCTAGAATAACCAAAGGATGAAAGCAAAAACCAAAAAACCACATAAATCTTCCTCTCAAGCAGACCCAAGTTTTGCTCTTGTTAATTCATACTTCTACATTTCCAGGTCAGCCATTCTGTCATCCAGGATAGACAGGATCTTAATTGGGACATAAAGAACAAGCAGAATAGAACATAAAGAAAAAAATAATCAGGGTCTTCTCAAAAAAATCTCTCTCACTTCAGCCTTTCTTCAAACAACATGAAGCAGGATCTGGCTGACAGCATTTATTCCCTTGAAGGTCAGCTATAAAAGAAAGAGCTACTGTAGCTGCCTCAAAAGGCTGTGAAGCTTGGTTTTTTGGGTTTTTTTCAGTGGAGGAGGGAGCCTGGACTCTGGAAGAAGGCAACAGGGAGAGACAGGCATGTGCTCACCCAGGGAGATGCTCCCATGCAAACAGAGCTCATGCCCCACAGCTGGGGTCCCAGTCTGCAGAGCCCAGAGACAGGGGAGTGCAGAAAGCTCCCTCACCGTGACAGAAAGATGAGTTTCCATGACGAGTCACCTCTCTCTGAGTGCCTCTCCTATCTGACAGTGTTGAGCCAGCAAACACTGACTTTCTGTGGCAAAATGCCTGAGTGAGGGGATTAGGCTGCCTTTGTTTATGGCTGTTACATTTATTAGGTCATGAGGTTCCTGAAGGCACCACGGGGCTGTTTGAAAACAGCAACACGCCAGGCCAGAGCACAGGCAGAGAAGGTTCCTTTGCAAATGTGCACCATTTGCATTTGGTTACTTTTAACTGAAAAAGGATTGACAGCATCAGCAAAGTGAAAATCACAAAGTACCTACAGACAGCGCTGCCAAGTGACATCTGGACTTAGTGACTGGACTGTTAGCAGGGTGCTTGCATCTGAAACAACCCTGGGCCTCTTGATCAGGTGAGGCAGACTTGCAGAGGGGCACATAGTACTACTTTGGAAAAGTTGTGCTAATTATCAGGAGTCGCTCTTTTTTTAAATTTGCAATCAGATTTTCTCCTCCTGTAATTCCATTCTTTTTATGGCATTTATGGATAAATTGCAGGACTTTTATTTAGAGACTGTAACAGTATGGTTTGCATGGCCCTAGGTGGAAGATTGTTAACCAGGCTTCCAGTACTCAGCAACTAAAACCCACAAAAAATACGCAAACTAAACTGCAAACAGGACTGGCAGAGAGCACAGTTAAAAAAAAAAAAAAAACAAAACAAAAAAAAAAACCAACAAAAAACCACAACAACAAACAAAAAACCAACAAACTAAAGCAAAGGTATCTTCATCCCCTTTTGCCAACTGGTAGTTCTGATATGTCTGTACCAGACTGAATTGAAAGGGAGGCTCAATCTGAAATTTTTTGTGGGAAGCTACAATGACACAAATAGAAGTGCCTTCTCACAATGCATCGCTGTACTGGAAATTCAACTGCTGTGTCAACTTCAAAAAACAATATTATAAATTCATTCAGAAAGGGACTCACCAAATTAATGGAAACAGATCAATCAGGAGCTATTAAACACAGCAGTCTTAGGTGCACAGTTTTTTGCCAAAAGTGGACAAGATGTCCCAAAGGAAAAGGCATACTATGGATCTTTCATTCCTCAAGCTGTTTCCTAAACATCTGTCACTGGTTACTGTTGGAAACAGGGCACAAAGTTCAGACAATATTTTAACCAAGTCAGTAGGACACCTTTGCTGTCAGCCTCAAGTTTAAAATGAGCATGGTTGAGAATACAGGATGTGCCAAAGAAGGCAAACAGCAGAGCTCCTGGCTCCCAAGTGGGCCAGAAATGTAATTTTCTGCATGGAATACTCCAAGTAATAAAGTATCTTTAAAGCTTTACTAGCAGTAATGAAACTCTTGCATTTGGGGGAAATTTTGTGTTTTTAAACTGCCTCCAGAAAATAAACATGTTCTGGATTTTACCATGTGCAGACAAGTAAACCATATCCCCTTTTAGTGACATTTGAGTCTGCAGAACACAAGTTCCTCTCAGCCCAGTTCAGTGCTACAGTTACATATAATTAATTGTTCCTACTTGTACCACAACTCATAGTAATAGATAAGAATTAACAAACGTTACATTTTTATCCTCCTACATTTTATCCCACACTGAAGGGAGAACAACAATCACATCAAACTGCATGCTGGAAACAACTACCAGCATTTTCAAGAACATCCACCATGGTTTATGAGTTACCTTTCTAATCCAGGCAGCTACAGAGAACTATTTTAACTATGGCATTTCCAGTTTTGCACTGTGGCAAAGCACAAGAACAATTTCTGCAACAGTTATTTCCTCTTGAACATCTCATGCCACCAGATAAAAGAAATAAGCTCTCTCAAGGGCTCACTGCAAAAGCCAGCCCATGCCACAACCCCTGCAGCAGGAGCCTATTGATTCTTCCAAATGTGTTCAGTCCTTCTTGCTGGGGCAGATAGGAACAGCTTTAGAGGAAAACACAGTGAAGGTGCTTTTAGGTGATCCTAAACATGGCAAACACAATACCAGCTGGTGGGAAATGGCAAGGCACTGCTGGCTTCTGTGTCTCTTTTTACTGGAGTTCCATTTGGGATATGCTGCCTACTGCTGCATTGCCAAATGTCTCCTTCCACATGTGTTCACTGCTTGAAGCTTTTTATAGAACCATCTCATTGCTGCTTGAGGGCAGATGGCAGCTGGAGACCAGCACCTGGAAAATGTGCACTTGCAAGTATTTGAGTCAGCATCCAATCATTTCAGCCAGGAAGGAGATGGGAACAGGCCCAGCTGTCAAACCTTTCCAGAGCCTATCTGGAAACAGAACACACACCTGGTGAAGCTCCCAAACACTCCTATGTGTGTGATCTGCAGCCTGCTGCAGGGAAATGTGTGGCCACATTCCCTCAGTGGAACAGCCTTGCACAAAACAGAAAAGAGGATGCCTGGGTGGACTGGAGCTGTTCTTACCTGTGCCTCTGGCAAACCATCTCCCCCAGAGAGCACATCATCTTCCTAATATCTGCCACTTCAGTGTCATTGAGGAGTTCCTTTTTCCAGGGCAAAATTCTTAAACCACACATTCCTTTCCCTGACTCTTTCTAGAGCCTCTGCAGCAAAATCTAGACCACCATAAATTGTCCTCGTGTTGCTTAATGACAAAGCAAAAAAGAAACTTTGCTGAAAGGAAAAAAAAAAAACAACCCAAACCAAGTTTTTTAAGTTGCCAACGAGTGTTTTCTCCATGGGTAACAATGTGGCAAGAATGGACCAGACCAAATGCCACAGGGCTGAAGCTACTGGAAAACAACTCAGTCCTCAGTGTTCATTGAAATTTGTAAAATAACCCCAGATGACTAGGTCCCACTAGATGACCAAAACAAAAGATTTAAGTAGCAGCTTATCTGACTTGTTTCCCTTTCTACAAGGCCTCAAACTCAATTGAATTACTTTTCTGTAAAATATCACAGAGATTGAAGAAAGGTAGGGAAGGCCTGTGATTACAGTTTCTACCCCAGCACTCCCCACACAGACATGAAGACCAGGATGGACTTTGGCAGACCATCGGGAAGTGACAAACTTTTCTCTGCCTTTCTTCTTTCATGTGACCCCAGAGCCTTCTGCTAACACCTGAGCTGAACATTGGACCAATGCTACAGCAAACTCTGTCCAGAGAGCAAAAGTCTTTCTCTCCTTGACTGGTTGATATTTACACAGAGACTTGACTGCCTACAGCTGCAAGCTTCTTTATTCCCCCACTTTGTCTTCTACAGTTAAAAGGCCTTTACAGCCAGTTGTCCCAAGGGAGACCTCAGACTACAAACTGGAAAATATGAACTGCCCTGTGCAACAAAACTATTTCAGAAACTCTGATTTCTGCAGCACAGGGTGAACTGGAAAGACCAAAAATGCTGCATTAAGTTAAGCAACCAACAGAACTGATATATGCACAGCAGTCACCTCACAGAGCAGCTGCAGAGGAGGAATTACAATGCTTAGGACAAAACCTACAAAGATTTGAACAGCATTTCAGGTTGACCAGTTCAATCCAGGAGAAGCTGTTTCAGTGCCCCAATAGTTCAGTTGCTTTTTAGTAATTGTTTCAGTATCCTCTGGCACATTCCTGTGAGAATGCTCCTCTATCTGCTGCTGGCCACCCCCTCTCCACTGATAGGCAAACTGAAGAATGCCTTTACTATCTGCAGCCTCCATTTTAAGGTTATGGCTCAGCTTTGGGAAAAAAACCTCCTCACACCAACCCTTAATAAATGCACCAGGCAGACAGGAATCACTTCTCTCTTCTACTCCAAGCAAACCAAGCCAGCTGCAGCCAGCATGCAGGTGCATTAACCAGCATGGTGCTCCAGAACTGCTGGAAAATGCAAGCACTCCAGTAACAGTTACATTTATATAAAATAGTCCATAGTGTCAGTAATAGTTACCACTGAGCACAGCTCAGCAATGCTGAGGAAATCTTCAGAAACTGTTACAAAATGGCAAAAATAAAGCCTCTGAAACCTGACACAGAAGAAACCACGATTTTAAGACAGCAGTATTCTCAAACGTAGTTGACACCTGTACAAACCTCCTTACAAAGTCTGGAACCAGCACTGCAAGGCACAGCACTTGGCAACAGGACAGCTAGCAAATGATCTCACTGCAAACACTTCACACTGCCAAGGCATTTTATTCCCTTGCTGACACATGCCAATTCTGCTGCAAATTCCTTTAGGGGACAGGAAGGCAGAGCTAAGCCACAATTCAAGCTTACCTGTATTAAAATGAAGGTATATCTATATTCCAGCATTTCCAAGAAGCTGATTATAGCCCAAAACTAGGAAAACTCTAAAATTAAAGGCAAGGAGTAGGACTAAGTTGCCTCAAGGTAATTTAACTAGAGATGACCCCAAACCATACTACTTCTGGTGCAATTAAGTTGTAGCCTCAAGAGCATAGAAGAGGAAAGGTTGGTTGGGTTGTATTCAATCCAGAATTAATCCTGCTCTGGCAGAACACCCTACAGTTTCACATGAATACCCATCCTGAAAGCCACACAAGGGGCAGGGTTAGTGCAACATTAAGTGCACGGAACCAGAAGCATGTTTGTACACAGCAGAAGTGCAGCTGGAGGAAATCATGTCAGAGAATAGAAGTGAAAAATCTCACCTCTCAGCCCTGGAGCTTACTGGAGAAAACCAAGAGTACCCACAGCACAAGCTCAGAGAAGAGGAGCAGCTCCCAGCTGCTGAGAGCTGTCTCAGTGCAGGTGTCCCCTCAGCAATGCCATGGCTCCTGCTGCCATCAGACAGCTGTGCACAGCTGTGCAGGGACAGCACCACCTTTACCAAGAAACAATGGCCAAGGAAAAGCATCAAATCTGTTACAAAATCTAATTCTTCCCTTTGTATCATTTTCACATTTTGCCCAAATGTGAAAGAATCTTCTGTTTCTTAAGAAGTCATCCACATCCAATGTTTTTTTTTTCTTTGCAGCACGTTGCTCAAACATTTACTGCTGTTACAGCTTATAACCACTCTGCACCATTATGGTCCCCACAAGACACTGACAAAGCACCAGTTTAACGAAGACAAAAAGAGACATTCTTGTGGCCTTGTCACACTCACAAACTTTACATAACACTGAGGGTTTGGGGCTACTTTAGCCATCATTAAAGGAATACCAGAACCTTGAAGGGGGAATTTAACCTTAAAATTCCATAAAACTGTTGGTGCTTGAATCTATTTGCCAATTATTATTTCTCCCCAACTGACCTTGGAAAAACCCTCATAGCCTGAGGTGGAAAAAAAATAAAAAAGAATCAACCCTCAGTTCTGCCTGTGATGCCCACCTCCCCCTGCCCCCAGCTGGTGCTACAGGGAAGACACCTCTACCAAGGAAGTAATAAACACTTAAGGGACCTTTCTAAGCTTTTTTTTTAACCCAAACAATCTGGGATGCATCTGTCCCCACATGTCAGCCTGCAAATTTCTCCCTTGCTTCTAGGGAATGTACTGAAGGATGAATTTTCCAGGTACAGGGAAGCTTTGAGGCAGCATCTCCACCTCAGGGCTTTGGTAGTCACCATTTCCTCACTGCACAGGAGCACCCCCACTTCAAACACACAATAGGAACTGAGGCCATGGAGTGGGGTCAATTGACAGCCAACTCAAACATCTACTCTTGTACCAGAAGACCACTCTGGGGCTGAAGTGCACAGCTGTGCACTGATAACACCTACACAGAGTTTCTTTCTTGTGCTGAAGTCCCCAGTGGACAGCACAGGAAGACCAAAGCCCTCCTGTGACTTCCCAATGCTGTCTCCAGCGGCTTGATGTCACTGCAGTGGCACAACAGGAGCTCCCATTAAGGGTTCAGCTGCACTTTTCCTGCTGGTTGATCCACTACACTGTATTTGGACTACTCCTTCCTACTGGAGAAACTCTGGTAAACACAAGGGAAGAGCAGTGATTTTGCAATCATGTTACACCAGCTCTGTCTAGAACAAGGCTGATGTGTGGGCGAGCTGCAGGAGGCCCAGTGACACACAAGCTCCACACTGAAGAGCAAACACAGGTTTCAGAGTAGGTCCATACTCATTTACGTTTGATCAGCATTTCTCTACATCCCATACAGAGTCAAGAAGCTGAGACATTAGTTCCTCAGAAACTTTATTTTCATTCAAACTACAGAAATAAAGTAGTACCTTCCAATTTCCCATTATATTTTCTGCGTATCTGTACGGCTCAGGGTAAGATGCACTAGGATAAACTACCCTGTACATATGGAGGAAGATAAGGCTCAAAAACTATCTTTACTTCAAAGAATGCCAAACCTTACCTATAAGGTTGGCTCCAACTCTTTGATAACAATAATAGGCACAACATAGGAAAAAAGATTGATCTAAACTACCTATTGTAAGCAAAATCCAATAATTCATTACAGAAAGTCAAAGAAACCTTTCAGAAATAACAAAACAGTCTTCTACTTTGAAAAAATAGATGAGTCATTTTTGCTTTATATACGATATATTCACACACACTTTCAAGTATCATTTTCACTATTATCATACTTACATGGCTAGAGATAAAAAAATGAAATCCCATAAGCAGATTATTATGCCAAAGAAGTCACAAACCGTCTTTATCTGGGTTTAGCAACACCTGGAATTCTCCATGGTATCACAGTGACTAAAAAAGCAGTGACTAGACTCAGTGTAATTTTTCCCTTTATTAAACATGTTTTAGTAAGGCTTGAAAAGCATCAGGATTTAGAAAAATGGAGACAAGAAAAGCATAGGCAGTCATAAACCCCACGCACTCATAAACCCCACAAATTCACAGCTAAGCTTGTCACACGCTCAGTACTAGCAGGGAATTAAAAAAAAAAATTCTGAGTTATGTTTGGTTAGCAGGAAAACTGATACCAACAGGCAGACTTCAGCTAGGATGTTTTTACATTTAAGGCATCACACAAAATAACAAGTTAATGCTGGGAAGCATAACAACCATCATGTGCACAGCCATAACTCACATTCAGCTCTGGGCATCAGAACCTGCTTTATTTCTAAACAGAAAGGCTAGGAGGGAATCCCATAGTCTTTTGAGAAAGTGCCAGGCAGCCACCAGGCAAGAGGAAGAGTGACTGTGGTTTTTATCATGGGGGAAGGAATTTAAGTGCTTATTAAAAGCTTTGCTGCAGTGCCAGAGTCAGACAACAGAAAATAAATTCCAGCAGAATACAAAACTTCCAAGAGCTAAAAGACAGAAAATCTGTTCAAGCAGCTGCAGTGAATGGGTATCCCACAAAGAGATCAAAAATGGCAAGCCTTTGGGATTGAACAGCTCCTGGAGCTCTGACACGATGATGGAGGTGCAGCAAGTGCCTTCCATAGGACTGGTTCCACACTGCTTGCTAATACACTCTGCACTTCTGCCCTTCAAAGAGTTTACATGGACAGGGATGAAGTGTCTCAAAATGAAACAGTTACATCTATTTCCTTCCTGCTCATGTCATTTCCATTTGCCTGTTTCTTGTCCAATGGGAAAAGGCACAAATTCTGCATTAAAAAAAATATTTTAAGACCTAAGTAAAACATATTCACAAAAAATTCTGCAGAAACCACTGACTGTTTTTAAGAGGGCAAAGTCATCTAAAAGTTAAGTGCCAGGCAGCCTGAAAGCTTTATGATTTTAAGTATGAAGCTTAACTGTCTGGTAGAGTACTTGAATGCAGGATGTTCTTAAAAACTAGTTTTAAAACCATCAGGCCAAGACTCAAAAATAAAGCTTCTTGGAAATGTGGGAGGTCACATACCAAAGGGAAGATCCATGTCACTTTCAGAGAGTAAAATGCAACGTTTTAGGGGTTTTTGTTTTTTTTTTTGCATTTAGTAAGAGTCCCAGAATGGAGTCCAGAGTACTTTTTCCAAGCAGTTTAGTAAGAGAGGATTCCACTAGGTAGGATGCAAGCTTTGAACTCACTCCAAGCTTGGCTAAAAGCCACTATCCCAAGTTTCCAGAATTTGGGTAACAATAAAGTTAAGTTTCCTGAGCTAGAGACAACTTGATACACAAGACAGTGACAGCACAGCAGGACAAACAGAAGTGACAATGAAAAGCATTGCACAGCCCAAGATTTAACATTACACCCAGAAGCTGACAATTCATATATATTCCTCATCTGTTACCCCATCTTTACAGGCTGTATTTTGGCACATTCTTACAGCTCATTTAGCACAGCAATTTCTGCTGTCCTTCCTTGCTCTGCTGGTTTTGTACCACATAACTCCCACTTCTGAAAAGATGCTTTAGACATTTACTCTGTAGTCTTCCCAGGCTTACTAAAACCACACACTAACAACAGCCACCCCTTTAGCTGAGAGTTTAATGACACTGAATATTCTGCATCAATACAAGATACTACAACATTTACTGCTTCGTCCTCTCCTGAGCCTGTGGCTGTTATATTAATACACAGAATGGAAAGCTCTCAGCTTTCTCCCTTAGCACACAAATACAAACTACACCATTATAATCAGAAGAACATTAGTATGCAGCACAAAGTGACTTGCAACCTGGAGAAAACAAAGTTTGTAGTCATTTGCTTCCTCTAAAAATGAAATAAAGGCATAGGCTGCACGTTTGATAAAGCAACCATGCCAGCTAATTTCCTCTCAAGTCTTCTAGAAACACTGCAATTGTTATGTGAGAGCAATGAACCTCAAATCAACCTTCCTGCAGTTTTCATACTACAGCCAAGTTAATTGGCTGCTTCAACAGGTTCAGGCT
Source organism: Trochalopteron elliotii (assembly GCA_024734555.1). NCBI lineage: Eukaryota > Metazoa > Chordata > Aves > Passeriformes > Leiothrichidae > Trochalopteron > Trochalopteron elliotii. Next base: position 8,137,909 of record JANPWX010000008.1, read on the forward strand.
CAAAAACCTGAGGCCATACCAAAAAACCCCATCAACTGCTTTTCTAGATGAACGAAATGCTGCTACCCTAAATAACACTCAGGTCAGTCTTGTAGCAAAATGAACCAAGCCAATACTATGTAGTTCTCACAACAGCACTCAGGGTAATCTCAGTGCTCTTTACAAAAGGGCAGCACTACCACTGTTTCCAGTGACACTCCTGTGAGGGAGCCTGGCCACCGTGCCCCCAAATTACACACACACAGTCACCACTCAGGAGGCTGATCCAGCTTCACATTCTCATGCAAGCATTACTGGTGATTAGCTGAAGCTGGGAAACAGGCATGGAATGCTAAATTCTACTATCAATGGACCTATTAAACAAACCTGACTTGCTCTGCACACCTGCCGAATCAGGACAGGCAACCAGTTACACGAGAATCCACAGAAACCAGCACACAAACAGCCTTGACGGCTCTTTCCACATTCACCAGCTACCCTGGTTAATGACCAATACTGAAGGCATAGTATCTTTAGATAGAGATGTCTACTCTAAGTGTTTCTATTTAACAGCTGTAATAATGATCTAGACATTTCTGGCATAGTCTGATATGCTCCTTATGACATTTCTGATCCAATGTGCAAGAAAAGTGTTCAAGCCTATTTCAGCACACAGACACTTCAGTGCCTTCATCAGGCAGATTCAACTAAAGCTTCACTGCCAGTGACTAAATTTGCTTTAATAAGTTATCACAAAGATCAAAACCCCAATAAGCACCTGCCTTGACACTTAGCTGAAGAAAGGCTCCATAGCCCTGGCAAGATCTTTAAGTACATCACACACTTTAAAAAAACATAAGAAATCAGCAATAAAGCACTGATTTTGCTGCATGCTCTGCTTTAAGAAGTGGAAAAAAAAAAGCCTCTCATCCTTTGCTCAGAATAAGTGAACTCGACCCTCAAAATCTCCTCTGTCCTGTGAGCTTCCAGGTAAACTTACAGCTCTCCTGGAGTAACTTTCAAAAAATGAAACAAAGCTTCAATTAGTCAGACGTAGTAATAGCTTGCTATCTAGATACTCATACTTTTATTTGCAGCCATGTCTCCAGTATGCTCTAATTGTACTTTATGCATTATATCCTTAGAGCAGAATCACTCACTAAAGCACTTTTACTGTAGCTCCTACCTGAAACTGAACACCTTTCTGTGTACCCTTGAAATTCTGGGTTGGGCATAAAACAGAAGTCAAAAGAGAAACAACACAAACCATGATCAATTAGACCAAGCACTAAGAAAGAACAGTAGCCACATTGATATAATTCCACTTTGATTTAGGGTGCTATCTAATAGGTTTATTAAAAGTTTCAACAGACTATATAGCTCCAGACTTTATCTTTCTTGGAAGACACTACAATAGAAGCCACAGTAGAGACTGCCTTGTCACAAGAGGTACAAATACTTGCTGTATAGATGGAGAAATAAAAGGACAAATCTAGTTGTCTAAAAGACAATTCACTGTACACATTTTATTTACAGTTTTGTACACTGTCTTAGTATGAATGGGACCGCTTTTCTACTTGAGCCATTTTAACCAAAGCAAAATAACCTAAGTAATACAAAGTGTTAAAATACAGCATAAGATACAAAAACAGACATACTATTTCTAGTAAGGAATGTAAATTATGGTGTTACATAAAAAAAAAATCCACATTTATGTTCAGGAAATCACACAAAAAGATCACTGATTTGACTGAAATGCATAAATCTGGAGCAAAGCTTTGATGTTACAAAAAAACCAAAAAATTACCAAAGAATGCACAAAATTAATGTTTATTCCACCTTTGTCATATTCCCAGATTCTTCACCAAATGTTACATGAGCAAAAACAACTGAAATCAAAATATTACTAATGTTATCAAATAGGGAAAACAAATAAATTAATCTAGCAGCCATCAGCATAGGTTACAGCAAAGAGGATGCTGTATCAAAAAATGCTAGAAAAACTATGCACCATACTCTTTTCCAAACCAGCAAAATCTTACTGCATACAATGCAAGTGTAAAACAGAGTAATTTCCTGCAGGTACAGAAATGCAACTTTTTTTCTGAATACTGTGGATAAACAAATTACTTTTTTGCAATAGTAATGTTTCTACCAAGCTATTACAGAGTGGGCCAGAAACACACTTATGGATTGGGGGAGGGTGGGGGTGAAGTGTACTAAAATTCTGATTGGTAACGGTTACTTCGGCCAAAATAGAAAAACTGAACATAGAAGTACAAGACAAAGGCGAATGAGACTTCTCACAAATCTTAGCAACATTTAGATGGCAATCAAATTTAAATGTAGTCCACTCTGCTTTTGAAGAGGCTTTGGTTCAGCTCCCAATCTCGATTGCTTGACGCAGTCTCCTATGAAAGAATACTCAGAAGGTGTCGTCTTAAACAACAAACCTATTTTTAGTGGTGGAGCCGCTCTTAGTAGCTGTGTCTGCATGGGACTGATAACCAATCACTATCTTTGGAGGAAGTCCTAATCTTTCCTTGTATACTCTCCTGGAGAGGAAAAGAAATAAAACAAGTTTAAGCAAAGTCCTTAGGAAAGAATTAGGATCAGGACACCTGCTTTTAACATCTGTGGACAGCATAAAAAGAAAGCTGCCTATTTAGAAACAATTTCTCAGATATGAATAAAGGACTTGAAATATGCTTTTTCTAGTGTATTGCATCTAAAATCCACTTACAGTTTTGTAAAATGACTTACCACATATAGTAGGACAAGCTCTTGCAAAAATAATTAACAAGCCTAAATAAATGCAAAATGCAGAGACTCTATACTGCATTCATGTGAGTATCATTAATACCAGAAAGCTGTATTTCCAAACACAGAAAGAAAACAGCTATGAAGAACTCATGGCTCACAATTCCAGAACGACTGAGATGATAAAGTCACCTGAACTAAAGAAAACAGGAATTCCCTGGGACAGACACTTTTAATCACCCCACACATTGTGGCTGCAGAGTTGCTGGTCTTTCCTGTAACTACTGACAGAAAGCAGACCCCCACAGAGCTGGTGATGGGCACCTCACCCAACAGAAGCTTTAAGGAAAACCAGCTTGGATCTTATGTCTTAAAAGAAAGAAGCAGCAGAACCTGCTTCAGACACAAACACACACAGTGTTCCTTAGCACAGAGTGAGATGCAACTCACTAATGGCCACTCCTGTTTGGAGTTAGCATAATTTGGAAGCCAGCAGGCAACATAACTTACCTTGGTCCTTGTGTCAGTTTGCAAAAATCTTAACTTCTTCACAGCTCTCTAAAGAAGTTAACTCCTTAGTTAATGGTTAATACCATTCTAAAATGCTGTCTGATGCCTACTAGGTTTATTGCAACATTCTGGTAGCAGAAGATGAACACCATAGTTTTCCTTGTTTATTATTAAACACTTATCATTGAAGCCTGAAAACATGACTTACAATAAAATTATTAGTAGAAGGCAGACAGATTCTTAAAGGCCCTAAAGGGGCATGTGTCAAAAGAGCCATCTTAGTGAAACAAGTAAGCTGCTATGCCTGACAATTCAAGTTTGGCTTAAGACAGAGGCACTAAGCCAGGAAGATAAGTATTTTCATTGGTTTGCATAAGGTAAATGGCCTACAATGACAAATTTAACAGCAAGTTACTCCAAAGCATCAGTATTATAGAATCCAATAAATACTTGTGTAGTTAGGAATTGTAATCACACAATTTTGTAAGTGGTAACTGTGTAATTAGTAATACTTGCTACACACTAGAACAGCAAGTTCCATAGACTCAATCTGAGATAACTACTGTTGCTTACTTAAAGAGTATAGCATGCTATTACCCAGGTCAAATAACCCATGAATCTCAGCATTGCTTTATCTGTACTTAGAGGCAAAATGTAGGAAAACACCTGTAAAGTTTTACAGCACATCACTGTACAGCTTTTTTTCCCCCCAAATTTAACAACATCCTTCTGTGCTCAAGATTTGCAGCACCTTTCCTTTCCTATCTTATTTGCAAGCACCACTTTTCTTGAAAAACTCTTCTCAATGCTCTCTGCTCTTACTGACTACTCACCTTTACAAACTGGCAGGCTGCAACAGGTTGCACATTACCTACAGCTGTTAATTACAATGCCTCAGTGTGAAATGAGAATTTCTGCCAAGATTTGTGTACTGGCACGTGTTAGTACCTCCTCTGTACTGCTGCACTACCTTCACTGTGGTTTAGAAATGAAGAATTGAACACAATTTGGCACAGTTACTTAAGCCTGGGATCCAGCCCTGCACAGGCTCCACTTGCCTGGAATGTCTCTGTCTAGCCAACTGGCTTTACATGCATGGTCACACTTGACACAGCTGAGGCACCAACACGTTACTTACCCTATATGCGTAACAGCATCCCTGTTTTCACATTCAGTTGTCCATATTGCTATTTTATCACCCTTAGTTCTAACATTAACAACAGCACCACACACATCATCACTGTAGTCATCGAATGACTCCCCAATAAGGCACAGCAGCTGTGAAAGAGAAAGCAGTTCAGAGTCAGAATCCTGTTCTGTAGGCAAGCACTCTGTGTACAAAAGGACTGAGGAACACATTTTACAGCCTACAGACACTTGCCATACAACAATCATTTTCTATTTATTGCAGTGTCTTCTTGAAGTTCCAAATATTCCAAGTGAACATACTCTAGTAGGGCATCTTCCTTCTATTCTGAATTTTCCATTCCTCCTCCTCTGCCACCTGCTGCAAGTTCTGACACAGCTGATCACTTCCACAGTGTTGCCTTCCACCCCTTCCTCCCAATCCAAAACAAGAGAAGAATTAAAGCACTATATTCTTCTTTCTACAGTACACTTAACACAGATGGACCAATCTGAAATTTTAGGTGTTTCCATCCATTATCTAGGAAGAACCTGGTAAGGACTATGTGCACAACATCAGGTACATAAGGTTTAATTTCAATGCTGAAGTCTGTTGGTTCAGAGGTCAATCTGACCGCAGCCAGGTAAGTGCTAGCCAATGATATGTTACTTTCTATTGACACAGGAAGCTTCAGCATTTCCATAAACTCTAAAGTGGGCATCAATGATCCTGAACAGGGTTTAATACAATGCACCAGTGCAGGTGCACAAGTAACTCAAGGTTCTTCCTACCAGGTTTCTAGCAGTGAAGCTTGGAATTGGCCAGGAACATCAGACTGAGCAGGGTCACGGCCCCATGCAACATGCTAACTGGGAAAGTGGTATGTAAAACCTTCAGCTTGCCACTTGTAAAACAAGTAATCCTGATATTCAAAACTTCATGGTTTCTTGAGCTTGAGACAGATTCACCTGGACTATGCTGAATTAAAAAAATATTTCTGCACACTCAATCTGCAAATGGACACTTGTTTCCTTCACTTCCACAGTACATTAAATACACTGCTGTTATATCAGTTTTCTGGTATCACTTGTAACATTCGGAAAATCAACATGTTTGCAACATTTCAAACAAAGCAGGACTTCCAGTACCCATCTGACCCACAAGGGCTGGCTTACTCAAGGAAATACAAGAAGGACAAAGTGTGCTAGCAAATAAATTGGGTATAACTAGACATGCTTTAAATGTTACACCCAACTGCAGGCTGCACACACTCACTGAGTCACTGAAGCCATAAATGGTTAAGATCAAACCACACACAATCATGCAAAATAACCATCTTAGTTCACAAACAAGCAAAGATGACTACCATGCTCAATAAACACTACTCAGACACGTTTCTCATGAACATTGCACAACAGGAAAAAGTCTTCTCAAATGAAGTTTAGTTTACAGTTCAGATTATATTACAATTAAAATTTGTTCAAAAGGGGAGTTATAAAGGCTTTGATTTCTACTGCAGAAAATTGGTTGCATATAATTACTGGAATTGGAAGTGACAGGGTTGTATTAGGGCACATATCACAGTCACCTGGGTATTTAGGCTCTGTGCCATTGCTCACTGCTAAGCAAGAAGCAGAGCCCTCTAGCCTTCAGTTTACACAGTCTATCTACATGTTTCCAAGCCATATGTCATGGCTATTAGCAGTCAGGACTCACATGCATTAGGCCAAGTACAGGTAGCAGGATGTTAATTTCCTCACTTGCAGTCACGCTGCCCAATACTATGTTCTCTTCAAATCACAACTACAGTGACTATAAAGATCCTGAAAGTTCTGACATTTTGGACACCTCTGCTTTGATTCTGAAGGCCATTTCTCCCTTTCAAAGGGGTGCAGTACTCCTTGCCTCTCACAAAAACAAGGAGAAAAATGAGAGATTTGACGAGACTGCTGTGTATTGTCTTGTCTGTAATCCACATCCCTAAATCTTAGATCACACTAGACTGTCTCAGGCTATTCTGAGTCAGTTCCTAGACAACACATTTGTCTGTACTGCAATCCACACCAGAAATATATTTACCGTTCAATTCTATTCCAAAAAGATAACAGCAATGGAAAAAAAAGGTATTTTTATCGTGTGTGTATATGGAGGACAAAAGTGCTATTATTGCCTATCCCAGCATTAACATATAAAGAAAAAATCTGAAAGTCCCTTGTTCAAAGTGAAAACCTGAAAACTATTCACTTTTTTAAAAAGTATTTGTAAAACAAATTGTTTTATTAATTGAATCAGCAAGTTGCATTCAAGACAATGTATTATTTTCACAGTAGTTCAACAGTAATGATCTGTACATTACAAGGGAAAAGCTTAATCTATTCTGCAGAACTCTCCCTGTTGCTGCCTATTACAAGGAAGTATTAAACAGAATACACCCATATGAAGGATCACTATTGAAAAAACATGTTTCAAACAGCCTGTCAATAAAACCCTACATGACACTGCTGCCAAGTTAGAATAGTGTAGCACACAAATATCAAATCAGTGAAATGTACTTTCACACAAACACAAGACTCCTCAGCTGCCACTGGTGCTTACTGTCTCTAGCCAGAAGCGATCAAGGTCACTTCGTCTCTGCTGCTTGTTTAGTGTAATTAGCCATCGGCCTCCTCGCTTGTTCTTCTCATCTTCCCACATGGGCTCAATTCCATCCTGCAAAGAAAGGCCACAAGTTCAATCAGACTCCATCTCTTTTTCCTAAAGAGCCACAAAAAGGCCAGTGATAACTGGAACGGTAAGCTAAGGAAGAAGTGTACAGTTTAAGATACATACCAGAATGTCCAGAAATAGTCTCACACCAATATGGAGCTTCCAAAACAACAAGTGCACATTCTAATGAATTTTCAGTTCTACAGAAGCATTACAGTCCAGCAAAAGTCTTAACTATATATTACATAAAAAAAATCCTGAGGCAACAGGCAAAGAGACCTTTTGCTTTGCCCTGCATGAAACCAGAATGCAGCTGCTAATTTTATCTGGAGTCCTTATTTTATGTCTTGCACTCAGTGCAAGACTAGCCAAGTGCTTCACTTATGCATACAGATTATTTCACTGAAACAGCCATCTTCGGCAGTCTCTCTCAACTTTCTTCACACAAAGTGAAAATAAGAGGTTTTCATTGTTGGGGAGGAAAAAAAAATAAAAATCAAGATACCCTTTCAAAGCAAGATCTGATTCACATTTTGCCAGTGGCCCTGCACTGAATTAAATGATTCTGCATGTGCTGATACAGCAAAGCAGCCAGCTACTACTCCCATATCAACCAGCTACGCTCACTTCAGAAAGTCATTAAAAAATTAAGCAATTGTCTAGACAGAGGAATTCTGTTAAGAACTGCCCACTAAGAACTGCACTACAGACCTCATGGCTGAAAACGAAGTGTTCAACACGCAGGATGGAGTGGTGTCAACTCACTTTAAATATAACACCCTGACTGGCAGCTGCAGAGCTTAACTTCATCACCTTTCAGAGGACCTCTTAACAGGTCACAACTGAAGGACAGCAGTTAGAGATTGCCCAGAACCCTGAATCAGTTGCCAATTCTATACCTGTTCCATGAAGTTATATAATTATTACTGCTTGATGACAAGCAAACACCAAACAGATACATATTTAAAACACAAATTAAGGATTCATGTAAAAGACACAAGTTTTATCCATAGATATCCTAATCTCTAAAGGGCATATAGCTTCTTAAAATTCTAGTAAAGTTTCTCAGTCACTTAGAATACCATCACCTTCCCAAACCCAAGCAGCATCACCTCTTCACCACAAATGCACATGCTGGGTCTACAAACAGTGCACACAGCCTGCTGAGGAGCCCCAGCATGGGGGTATGTTTTATGAGCAAAGGAGGAACCAGGCACAACTGAGGTGCTGGAATCCAGAAAGGAAGCTGCACAACAGGAGCACTACCAAGAGGTTAGGGTTTAACTTACAGCCTCAATTCAGATCTCCACCCCAGCTGAGGCATGATCTCACTTTCCCATCAGCATTTCCTATTCACTAGTCTGGACACTTCCTCAGCATGTTCTAACTGTCCATGTTGGGTGCACTTTTCTATTTCATGCTTAAGTAACACAGCATTTAACTGGTAGTATAAAAATTAATAGGAATACCATGCAACTGGCTAGTAGTACCCATAAGGAACTACCCATAAGGAATACTGGACAACATTGCTGCCTCCCACAGACATTTAAAGTCATTTCACATCAAGTGACAGAGCTGGAAAACCTTTCATATTAGAAAAATGTACACTTAATTGTTTGCACAAACATCACAAACGTAGAACGAAACTAATAGTCACAGATTAAATTCACTGTCTGACATGTTAAAGCAAGTGCTTGCAGTTTCAGAAGTAGTGACAACCTGATTTTCAGGCAGCACATGTTTGGGACTTCCTCAAAAAAAAAAAACCCCATACCTTTACGACATTTCCAACCAGGTTCCTAGAGGTCTTAAATGAAATATTTGGACAGTGTCTTGCTTAGTCAGGAAACCATCCATCAACATCCTTAACTAAAGAAAAAATATTAGCGAGCCTACCTTAAAGAGCGAGTAGTCACAACCAGGCATTAAATTACTAGAGAGCTGGATATGGTTGTATAAACTATTGGAGGGAAAAAAGCAGGATTAGAAACTAAGCATTGTTTTAAGGTACAAAATTCTTAAAGAATTTAAGACATATGACCAAACAAAGCCCAAAAACTAAGAAGCAATAAAGTTGTCTCAGGAGCAACCCTATTTCTTGAGGGTTTTTTTACCAATCTAAAAGTATCAATATTAAGATGCTCTAGCCTTAAAGCAGCAGAATGGAATAGGAACCCCACAATTGTTTTTAAACTAATTTCCAATGCTTCTTTTAAACCTAGTTCTAAGGTTTAGAATTCAAGTTCAAAGTTATTAGGAACATAACTCACTGAGCTTTCATGACAACAGATTCTGTGTCCATGTGCATTCTATACATTTATGGAATAAGGATAATTGTTTATATTTGTAGGGATACTCTCACTGCTGAGAATGTTTCTTAGGAGGAATGTTCAACCTACTATTTGATACAGTACTCTAGGTATGAATGCTCTAGGCCTGATAATTCAAATTAAGGACTCAAAAGGCAAGAACAGATGATAGACAACAAAATATATATTCAGAATTAAATTTACAACTGTGCAAATGAGAAAAACAAAGGACTACATAATGTCTCCTCCTCAAACAAGGAGATGGATGCCTGTTTTCATCCCTGCACTGTTAGGGTCAGACTTCAGAAAGAGGCCTGCACATATTACAGCAACATGTAACCCCAGAACAACTAACACTGAGGCATTGTTCAGCATCAAAAAGAAAACTGATTACTGTGATGTTCTAACAATGAGAAATTACACACAGGAGCTTATAACACGAGTTACAAATTTAACAGTTTGCCTCTTTCAAGTTTACATTGACACTGAAATTTTCTCCCCAGAACGACACACCTGTTTCCCACTCCAGCCACAAAGGAGGGGTAACTTAACTGCTGGTGGCTGATTTTATACCCTCACTGCAGACATTCAGATTAAGCACTTTTTAATTACCAAGACTATCTTGGTTATAGAAGCTCAAAAACCTACCCTTAACCAACTTTAGTAGCGAGTCTCAAACAGTTCAGCTGCCCATCCCATACCCCACCACCCTCAGCTGAGTGAACCCAGTTTGCAGCCATCCCACAGCAGGAACAGCAAAGCTGCTTACAAGCCCAGAACCCCATTTCCCTGCTAGAACTGCACCAATAAAGTTACTGAAAAGGCTGAAGCATTTTTCCAGTGCTAATGGGTCACTGATGGGTCATTTCTTCTGTAACCTCTAATGAATTTTTTTTCAAGGATGCCATTAAGCTGCATGAATCTCAAGTACTATGCTCCAGATTCAGGCACTCTTGAACACGTGACATGAGCCAGCAGTCATATTAATCAAGGAGGAAAATGTGGGGCCATTGAAGTGGCAATCAGCTGGCCACCAGAACTTACAGGCTCCTGTCACTATGAGATAGCTACTGCACAAATTAGATGTCCTACATGTCTCTTTTGTACACATGACAAATGTCCTACATGCCGCTTGTTCACATAAGCAGTGTTTCACTAAGACAACGAGCATTTGAAGGATGAAGAGCTCCATTCACCTTTTCTTCAACAGACTTCACCTTCAGTTTTGCAAACATTTCAGATTACACAAGAATTTGCAGTTAATGGAATACTTTGTAGCTTTTTTTGACTTGGACATCAGCTTTACAAAGAAATCCCAGAATTATGGTGCAGATTTACTTACGCCCAAAAATCTTCAACAGTATCGAACTTTGAGATAAGACGAAGATTTGCTTGCCAAGTTTTGCTCTTGTCATTTTTAAAAAACCAGAGTGCCCATCTAAAGGAGAGCAAAATAAAAACATCTAGAAATTAAAAGTATATTAAAAATGTAATTATTTCTATTGTTATATTCAAACTAATTGCAAACCTTTATATATTAGGAGCATGGAGGTCAGTTTTCATCAGTAAGCTACCTGATCAATGCTTTACAGACCAACAATGTTTGTACTTTTAATACAAGAGTCATGGCAAGCTTATCCATCCCTTAGTTAAACATTTTAAATAGCTTTGGAATTCTTTTAAGATTCTAAACCTCAGATGTTTCTCCTTGCTGTCACTGCTAAACTGCTATCCCCTACCACAAACAGCTGATTATGGTCTAAAACAACACCAGCTATTCAAACTGGGCTCCCCAGCCAGTAATTTCCCTGTAAAAGTTACATAACCAATTATATCACTCCAAAGCTATGTATGACATGAAAGCTTCCCAAGCACTCACACACTAGGAAAGCATAAATTTGAATGGAAGCTGCATTAAGCTTACTAATGGCAACCACCTCAAATCCCCACAAATTGATTGTTTCAAGGTTTAAAATTAGCATATATAGAGACAAGACTAAATTTGAAAAATCTCTGCTGAGTACAAATACTGAGACAAAATTGAACCTTTCACACAAAGCTGCTCTTTCTGAATCTAAAAAGCATCATTGCAGCAATTTAAAAGGCTGGAAGAGGATACCTAACAGGGCATTTAATCAAACAGTTGGTTTTTATTTTACTACTCTGATAATTTCAGTAGTGTTGAAATACTCAGGTTAGCACTAGACTAGATTTATCTTCTCTCAGCAGAGAGCCTTCAGTCACTAAGTGTCAATCTACTGTTTTGAGACCCTTCCTGACATTTCAAACCTAGTCTTAAAAGTTTATTCCTCTCCAGTAATAGCCTCACTGTCACTTGTAAAGAAGTGTCAGCATCAATTTAATCAAGGTGTCTAGAGGAAAGATGAGGACAGAAGCTGAAAGACAGCAAGGAGAATGGGATACATGCAGCAGAGCACTACAGGGAAGCATTGTTTTCCACACTTGCTCAAAACTTAGAAAAACAGTAAGGTATCACTAGGTAAAAGGTACCTGCCAATGATAAGGACTGAGCATTCCACAGTAACTCACCAGCTCACTTGGAGAAAATTATTTCCAAGCTGCTCTTTTGGAAGCTGTAAGAGCTTGAATTTTTCACTAACCTTGAAATATAATTTTAACTAGAAGTTTTTACCACTGGCACCTTATTTAGCCAAGTACAAGGCAGAATGGAAGGTTTTCCAGTTCTAGTGGGCAGCAGCCTCACCTCAGTGTCAGTCTCTTAAAATACACCAGACAAAAGCAACAAAAGCTCTGCCTGCCTCCAGCGAAAAGCAAAGCCATGCTCTTTCAAAGTACCTGGCTGCATTTTGAAAACTTGCAAAGATTTTCAGCTTCTGTAACTGCCTGAAGATGACCCTGAATATTAACACGTGGATCCGATTCTCCTTACTCTGCAACCTCGCTGCAAAAATCTTCAAAAAAACCACCTGAGAACTCCCAAAACACTGCTAGAGAATGTAAGGTCAAGCACAGCTGCAAAGCCACAGGCATTTTTCTATCCCTGGAAAAGCTACAATCACTTTTCTGTGCCATTTACCTGTTTTGTAGTGGATGTTTAATATACTGTTCAGGGTTGGCAACCTCCTGACTAGGTGCTGGCTCAGTTTTCTCCTCTTCTGCAGGTTGAGGGTTGGGAGTGGTTTCCTGTTTGAAGAAAGGAGTTATTAATACATTCCTTCACAATTTTTATTGAAGTCATTTAGTTCCCTGAAGTTACCTCAGAAAAGATGAAGCTAAGAGTTCCTATAATTTATCTTAATTAAGGGCCCAAATCGCATAATGGAAGCACAATTTGTATCCCTTTATTCTTCAACATCTGAACAGGTCCTACAATAAACTCTAACTTCGGGAATTCAAATTCTGCTGGTCAGTAATTTGCTTCCCATGTAACTTGTTTCCAAAATGGTTTACTATACACACTTGTCTAATTTTGCAATAGTTTTGAATGCTATTTCAGAAATATACAGTCTATGTTATCTAGAATATGCACATCTGAAATTCAGAGTAGTAATTTCAGAATGAAAATTATTCTGATCAGCTTCTGACAGTATCATTTGAAACAGGCGTACAGGCCCTGTTACATAGAAAAAAGTCTATTAATACAAGTAGAAGATAAAACTAAAATTCTCAGATCAAAATCAGCTAGAAGCCGAGCCAGTGCGTAGTTATCTCTGTACTGGCAACATCATCATGAACCAAAATGCAGAATTTAAACACACATCAGGTCTCAAATTTCCAGCTGAAATAAATGTACTTACTATTTCAGTTACGTATTAGGTTGATCCCAAGAGCTATTTTTTCAACTTTCTAGATAGAGCTCTAGAAATGTTAAACATACCTAAAGTAGTAAATTCTATTCTCTGTACATGCAAACTCCCTCAGGATTGCCATTCAGTTGGAGAAGTCACTGTGTCAGGTTTGAAATTCTAATGCCTTTCCTTCAAACCAGAGAATACAAAGCTTTATTGTGAGGCCAAGTGTCCCTGCCAGTTACCACCATCCCTCCCTAATCTGCAATCCATGCTAGAATATGACAAACACAGAATGAGGACTATTTCCTTCCCATGACCTGACATCAAAATGCCTATAAAGCTGACCCTAGGAAAGAAAAAGCACTTCAATAATAAAAAATAAAAGCTAACTACAGCAGACCCAAAGACTCCAGACATTTCCAAACGTGGCAAAGTAAGAGTAGTATTTAAAAATTTATTTAAACTTTGTGGTTTTAACAGAAAAAAATTACATAGGAATGAATTAAGTAATGTTAAGTAATTTAATTAATGGAACAGTTTACTCCAGGCTTCCACATACATTTTATCACACCAAAGCTGTTGAAAAGTGAAATGGGTTTGTAGTGATAATACTGTTCAGTCTTCACAGACCCAGCTGGAAAACCCTTCTGGATAACACCTAAAGATCTGTCTTAACAGGGATTTTCTTTTCATAATCAATATATTTAGCATTAAGCATGATATTATGTTTTATATCAGAGAAGTTGCTCCTTTATGGTTGAAAATAATCAAGCATGTTTTAGTTTAACAGCCCACCCAGAAAAACACCTCATGACATTTCAGAACACTCACATTTAGAGCAGAGATCTAATAGGAGCACTTGGCCAGTGCTTTGCTTTACACAGTATAACAGCACAATTCCCTTCCTCTTAATAAAATTAAATGCTTTCTGAGGCTTCCCCAAAGGGATCATCACTAACAAACCCACAGAAGCAGTGTTGAACAATCTGTCACATCTCCTCCAGTGTAATACTATAAAAAGCTAAGCAGACCTTCAAAAAAACTTAGTAAGTTCTTCAAATTCTATCTATTTAGAATAGAATTTCTAGTGTTTCCCCCACTTATTTTTGGTATCATTCATCTTTAATCACACAAAACCATCCCACTGCACAATTCAAGACAGTGCACAAAAGCTGTAGAATTCAGAGAAGCACTTTAATACTTCCTCCTTCACATTATCTGTATTATAATACAAAGAAACAAGTACAGATAACTAAAGTTTAAGTGTAGCCCCTTCAGGGGCTTCTAACTAGAAAATTCAGAAAAGTTCCATATGCAAATACAATAACCCTACAAGAAAAATTCTGCTGATGTTCTGGAATAGCACTAGGTTTTGTGAGAAAGCTGCTTTCAGTCACAATACTCTGCAGTTGTGACGTGTAATATTCACAACTGATTTACAAATACTATTGCACTAGGAATTTTAACATCAAGCACACTCACTCTTGCTGAATGCAGATGCAGAGCATCTTCCAAAACCAATTTCAGTTGAGAATCTCATGTTTGCTCAACAACTAGCTTTCAAGATACAAAGAGCTAATCCCCAAGTCCCCCGGTCACTCTTCCAGAATTATCACAGCTACAAAAAACAGAAGAATCAACACAAAGCCACTGAGCACATGCACAGCTGAACAGTTTCATAACTTCTAACAAAAGACAAAAGTAGAAAGGATTAAGGTAGCACATCCAGACAAAAAGAAAAATGCAATGAGCCTCAACACCTGTCTGGTACACTGACAATTATCTGTCACACAACTACGTGAAATACTGGTTTTGGGCAAACAGAAGACATCTGACTCAGCACAAGCATTTCACTTAAGCCACCACAACATCATGTCCCTTTAGATGTTTTGAAATCTACATGGCATTCTTGAAACTTGGACTGACCATTATTCAAGCTCCTGTCCAAAACAGAAAATGACAGCTCAGCTCCAAGGCCCAGCTAACTAGGACCTTGACCCAGAACTGTGCCACTCCCCTCAAAAACAATGCCACCAGAACAGTTTTTTCAGCACCAGGCTGCCCCATCAAGAATAGCTACAGGTCTACACACCAGGTGTAAAGTTGGAAGCAGAACTTATTATTAAAAACCATTATTTCTGGCTGGTCTCAGAGAGAAGCCTAAAGCAGCTTATTTTTACTTCCTTCTATTTCCCACAGCCATCAAGGTAAAAAACATTTTAATTTTTGGCTGGTTAATCATTATCAGTTCCTCTTTCCTTTCATCTTAGCTTTAGCTCACTATTGTGAGCACCAAAATGAAATGTCTGTATACCAAAGCACTTTTCATTATAAGTCAAATAGAAACTATGTAAGCTCATTAATTGGTAATTAAAGTCCTGATATCCAAGAAATTCTACAGGAAATCACACAGAATTTTATTTCATAAATGCTACATTAATTCATGTTACTGTCTACATTTTAGTAATTCACAGCTTGAAACCCTGCAACTGCAACACACACTATTAACCAAAGTCAGGCTGACTCCACCAGTAGTTTCTGACCTACTTCATTTAAAATCCTTCATAATACTTTACCACTGCTCATAACTAATGTATTCTTTAACCTAAAATTGACTCTACACTAAGTAACCAGTGAGTTTGCTGCTTTTAAAATGTAAGTAATAAAATAGTGTAGTATTACCAGATAAACTGGAAAGTTTCACATGGCCAATCCCATTTCTCATACACAAGACAGCACATAATTAAGTGACATTTATGCACTACCCACACAGTTTTTGATGTAGGAATCACCTTGCAGAAGTCCATGAAACATTTGCCTACTCAGCATTTAATGACTCTGTATATCTGCAATTACTTGGATTCTGACACTTGCAGATTTAATTGCTGTTATTTACTCTTTCTCCACAGCACATAATGACCAACATATCAAAGAAAGGTGTGCACGTCACCAGGACAGGAAACAAAGAGCATTTACAGTAAAAACTGCTTCATCAGGTTTGTCTATTAAGGAGAACAAGCAGCTTGACTAGGTTCTACCAAGGGTTTCCAGATGCTGCCCAGACCACATTCATGTCATTAGCTGTCCACAGAAGTTGTCCAGCAAGTCCAGTTGGAGTGTGACAATTATTGCTCAAAAGGACATAACCCAGCACTATTATGCACTCTTGGTGAAGCCTAAGAGAATTAATTAGTGGAAGAGGCTTTCCAAGTCTTCTTGCACTAAACCAAAGTAAGTTACATTCCACAGTTTTCACCTTCTTGTTTCTATCTTTCCAAAGGAAGAAAAGTGCATGCCCCAGCTACCTGATGTCCTAGGAAAAACAATTTCTACTATCTGTTGGTCCTTATTCTTCTTGCAGGTAACTGCTACTACACTACAGCCAGGATAATTTCCTAGCACAAAATTCAAGAGCTATTTATGTCAAAACACTCTGGACAAAAAAAAAAAAAAAAAGACAAAACACCACCACATCCACAAGCAAGGATCATATCCTGTAAAAAACCAAACCAAGTGATTGGACACATGGCTAAGAGGAATGAATGCACAGAGATAAAAATCATATGTAGTACATGTAATAGCAACTGGAAGAGAGGTACTAACAGGCACCTGTTACCAATTTAAAAGTGTGAAGTAGCTTTCCAGTCACCAGGATAAAGGAAGTATTTCTACTTGGGACACAGCAAGGCCTAATAGAGAGCAACTATCCTAACTGCATTCATCCTTACTTAGAACACCACAGATTTTTAGAAAGGCAATCACTATTAGCACACAAACATGGAACCTGATTTCAGCTGAGTGACATCCCCTCAAATCACAAGAGAAGTGCAACACAAGCACGGGGGAACAGAATAAAAGACTAAGTAAAAGTCACACACTTCCTCCAAGGTCAAAGGTTTTCTAGGTAATATCACCTCAAAAATATTTAAAAGCTATAAGGACTATCTATAGCCCTCTTGACTTCTGCAAAATGGGTAACACACACTTGAAAATACCCATCAGGTTATCACCATTTAACTCACAATCTTCTAACTAGCATTAGCAAACAGCTTTCAAGGAATATCAAACTACCTCAGTATCTTCGTGGTTTTTGTAGCTGCCTAACCAAGCTGCCCTTGTGCTAACACCTCCTACCCCAGTCTGCATTCTGCTGCTGCCTTTGCTACTGGAACACAAAATCTACCCATGGGATGAGTTTCTACATCTAACGTTCTGTCACTTCTAAAGCACTCAGAGAAGAAAACTTCCCAACACTGCTGGGGAGAACAGTTCAGATGATTCAAAGAACAAAAAGCCTCTGGTCTCCTCAAACACTCCTACACAAAAGACCTCCATGTTTATAGCAAGTATACTGAGCCCCTGGTTCAACAAGGCATAGAATTTTATATCCACTGAAAATTTAAGACACATTCAATCTTCAGAAAAGAAGTTAATGTAGAAGGTGTGAATGGTCCAGAGAGAGGTCTTCAAAGAACAAGTACTGGATGAGCTACTGGTATGCCCAGTGATTGCAAAGGATGTCAAACACACAGGATATCTGATGAACAGCACAGAGCACAAGAGAAACAGACCTCTATTAAAAAAGAAACACAAAAAAAAAGATTTTGAAACAGTTAAAACTTTTCTGCCTTACATCCACTATACAGAATCAAGGACAACTGGCACTCTAAGGCCATTAACAACACTCATGTTACAGCACACTTACATTTGTACCTCACACAATTACATCTTCCTAACGTCCATGTCCTACAGAGGAAGAGGTTTTAAACTTCAGGAAATGAGGACTACAACAAGCTAACAAACAGCTTCTAAAATCAAGTTTAACCTTGACTATACAGTATTTCAAAAGTGAAAGAATTTATCTGAGGAAAAAGTCACATTAATACACATTTAAAGTCTGCATTTCACGATGCAGGCATGCCACCAACATCCCTTATTTCATTCTCCCCTCTACCTCTCCAACATCCAAACTAATCTTTACAAAGCTGCCAAAAGGGATACATTTGCTCATCGAGGTTTTCCATGTACCTCCACACCAGCAGGTAGTACCAGTAAATGAAACACAGCTTGATTTCATATGCTATTTTTATGCATTTCTTTGAAATAAGTTTGGTATTTTACATGCTGCATGAAATGTGTAATTATTCAAAACTGCTTTCAGAAAAGTGTTTATCTCAAAAAATTTACAAGATGTGCAACGCATTCCTCTTAGAGGAAGCTCCATACTCAGAAATGTTATTTACAATTCAAAAGCTTATGATAGATATTCTCAATTATTAAAGAGCAGGAAAGATACATTCATCCTGTATCATTTCAGAAAAATGCAATGAGCAAGCAACTGTGTTCACAATATTGCAATTCAGTGCTACAGGGACTTCAAACAGAGCAGGTCACTGACTTGTACAGCAGAAATACCCAGCAACAAGACTAAGTCTAAAGCTGAATTAAACTTACATGCTAACTGTCTGCAAATCATACAAATAAATACCTTTCAGCCTACATTGAATTTTAGGAGCTATTATGAACTTTCCACAATTTTAACAACCTACACCACTGTGTTTGTGACCCCTTGGGATAATAGTTTCATTTAAATAAAGTTTTGATTCCCACCTGTGTATGATTACCTTCTCAAACAAGCACTTTTCAAATTACAGATAACTGAGCTATCACTGCTGTATGCTAAAAAAAAGTTAAATTTACAAGAATTGCATTTATAACAATAACTGCCATTATGCAAAAATACAGAAGAACCGTGATGCCATTTCCAATTTGCACAATGAGGGAGTAGATTTATATGCACCTAGAAGTTACAGCTTTGTGCAGCCACACTTTTAAGTCACATTTGGTAAACTACTGCTTACTAAAGCATTACTACTTTGCCTGTTGACTTTGTGGACTTCTGCATGGTGCTATCTGATCACATTTAATCCTCAAAGGCTGTATGAGTACTCTAACAGGTGACAGTTCTTCATAGTCTCAAAAATTAATCCTGAATATTTTTAAAAGAAAAACCTAGACACCACAAGAAAACCTGAGAGCTTTAACCTGTTAGTGTCACAAAGGCTTAAGTCTCCCCTACAGTGGAGAAGTAAACCCCTATGCAATTGGGCTGCATTTATTTAGAATAATCTTGCTTTCTTTGACAACTATTATGGGACTTTACAGAACTCTAAACTCGAGTTTCCATATTTGTTAAGTCTGAAACATTTTTCAAGCCTCTTAAAACTTTCAACGTATGCTACTTTTGAAACCATGACAGTACTAGAAACATCACTAACCTTCGTAGAAACCTGTATTAAAAAATCAAAACCAAGCCATACTCAGTTGTATTTTCACATCCCAAGACACATTCTCCCACCAGGAAAGCATTACAGACAGCACCTCCACAAACCCAGGTGCAGATTCTGCAGGTGAGCAGCAGAAAGGCCTCCCTATGATCAAGAGGTAATCCCTATCCACACAGGCAATTAAACTGTTCAGCTGCAGAGCACGCAGTATTTCTGCAACACTGTGCACCTCTGACCTCAGTCACCATACAAGTCTAACTTTAGGCTTGGGTAGAAGTGAGCCACCTAGGAGGACAATAAACAAAGACTTTGCTATTTAGTCCAATTTGAAAATAAGCAAGCACAGGTGGTAGCTGGCCCCTGAATGCAAACCTACTGCAGCTACAGCACAACATTCAACAACTGTGTTAATTACTTAAACTGTTGTGAGTTTTGTCCCATCTTCTAGTTTCAGGGGCTCAGCAAAACTGCTCATGGTGAACTGGATCTCGGAAA
The DNA here is from genome assembly GCA_024734555.1 of Trochalopteron elliotii. Classification (NCBI taxonomy): domain Eukaryota; kingdom Metazoa; phylum Chordata; class Aves; order Passeriformes; family Leiothrichidae; genus Trochalopteron; species Trochalopteron elliotii. Next base: position 8,157,854 of record JANPWX010000008.1, read on the forward strand.
TCAATCTTGCTGGGACACAGCACGGCAAAATCAACTGTTTACTTTCTGCTACATTAGGCCCAGATCTACCTCAATGTGCAGGTGGAGTTAATGGAGAAAATGGTGCAAAGATAGTTTTTGAGCCAGCAGCACAGTGAAGAAAGCCACAAGGCCCAGGCCTTTAGAGTCATTTCAATTTCTAACACCCAAATTACAAATTATTTATCACAATTCCTACTAAGCTCCACAGTCACCACAAAGCACTGCACTGAGAGGAAGCCCTCACCTTCAGATGTGCGGGCAACAATTCAAAGGTTAGTTTTTGGATGTGAAAACAAGTGTCTAACACTGGCTGAAGAACATGGGAAGGGTGCTGCTGGTGGTCTGCTCTCCACTCTTAACTGACACTCTCCCTGTACAGAACTGCTGCCACGCAATTTATAAATGCTGACCCACTTCAGTCTCTTCCTCATAGGTAAAAATATGGGGTTTGGTTCACAGAAGAAAACCATTAAGAGAAAAATCAGTGTCCCTCACACAAAAGGGCAAAATTAGTCTTTATTTAAAACCACTGATTTTCAAGCTTTTTTCCACTTTGCCTAAATGTTACAAAGCCTCCCTAAACAGCACACTGGCTATTTATTCACAGCTGGTAAGCACAGCAGCAAGAGACCAGCCCTCCTTAACTGGGTTTTCTTGAAACCCTAACAGAGTCTTCTGCTGTCCTCTCCTCATGATACACAATCATGTGGGATTAGAATAACAACTGTACTTGGATCACTTCCAGCTGCTCCAGCTCATTATGGAAGTACAGGCTGGGGCTACG
>JANPWX010000008.1:8171260-8215803 GCA_024734555.1 Trochalopteron elliotii
CGGGGTGCCCGGCTCTGCCTCTCTGCCCGCCCGCTCCCGGCCAGCCTGGCGCAGCAGCGCCCAGCCGGGGACCCCGCACGAAGTTCCCCCTCGGTTCCTGGGCTGTGGGAGCCGGACTGGCGGCCCCGGGCGGGGCGGGAGCCCCATTTCTCCTCGTGGTCGCGGACGATGCGGGACCTGAGCGACACTAAAGTGCAGCCGGAGCGTTCGTGAGGGGGTGCACGGATGTTCCTCTGCCTGAAGGTGTGGGTGGTCCGTGTGCTGCCCTTAAAAATAAAGGCTTAGTGGGACAAAGTGAGGGACGTGCTCATCAAATTCCAGCGGGTGCGTTTCTCTGCCGGCGTCAGCTCTGGAGTTGCTCGGCTTTGATAGACACCGGGAGACTTGTTGCTCTGAAAACAGATTTTCTTTAAGTTATGAGTTTCTGTAAAAATTATTTGATACTCCTTTTTTTATTTTTATTATTCCCCTTGCATTCCTAACTTCTTTTTTTCCACTATGTCCTTTGATGTTCTACTCTGAGGGTGCCGAACAGGAAGGTTCAGGTTAGGCCACATGTCATAGAGCAGTCGGCTCCCACGTATAAATGTGAGGATTGAACATGTTCTGTAGGCCACAGTGGTAACAGAGTGTGGTCCTTTAACAGAAAAAGCTGTCTGATGACCGCCGAGTGTGTTTTTTTGTTTGTGGGGTTTGTTTTGGTCTTGTTTGGTTAATTTTAATTAACTTTAAGTTGGGCACTAAAATGCATAGCCTGATCCTTTGATCTTTTCGTATGGGTAATTCTATCAAAATCAGTGAGGACATATGCGTTTAGTTCAGAGATTAACACTGGCTTTCCTTGTCACAATTATAATTCAGAGTAAAGTCATTGAACTTTTGTAGATAAACATACAATAATTCAGTCACACCAGCTAGATTAATTTATTAATTGGGAATAAATTTTTTTGGAGTCAGTATGTAAGCTGATAGTTATGGTTTGCATAGGATTAGGGGAAAACTAACCACGTGCTTGTGACACACCCACTGCACAGTTTCTAGTACTTTCCCCTGAAGTCTGTCCCCTATGCTGGGAGTCAATGCCAAATTAGAGCAACTGCAACTCAGAATTGTTCTGACAATTCTATATCTCTAGTTCCCCCGTGGTGCATGTGGTAAACTTCTAGGATTTGCTCTGTGTTTTACTGTGCGTTTTGATATGTCTGATATAAAACTCATCGTAAATGCATCATTGGTGTGTACAAATATTAGTGGGTGATGACAAAACCATTCGTTAAGAGAATGAACAGGCCAGTGTGAAGAGTTCCAGTTACATCTTCACTCCCCTCCTTCCTAACTCAGCTAATTCCGTATAAGATGCAGAGATTCTTGTTTTCTATATACTAATTTTAATTGTTTTGAAATATCTGCTGATGTTGTTAGGTAAAAGGGGAATTATTGGAAATACTTCTTGGCTTGTTAACATAGGCTGCTGGATAACTGACTGCATGCTTATAAAGCAGTCCTGCCTAGAGGATACTGAACTGGGAATCCCAGTCATCTCATTTCTGAGTGCCTTGGGGCGTGTTGTGCCTTGCTGTCCCCATCAGGAATGTGGGTAGGCACACTGAAGGTGCTTCGGAGGTTTTGGGGCGAGGTGTTACAGAGGAGGACAATAGTGACAGCCTGTTTTAAAGACGTGCATGAAATGTCATGCACTGAGAGAATAGTCCCCATGTTCATCTTGTAGCAAGAACCCTTACCTCCCCCTTTAGTACCCTGTGTGGGGACAGCATGGAACTGTCCCGAGGCTCCAGCTCTCCTCATCACCTGGTGTGTGCTGAGGAGGAGACTCACTGCAGTCCTGCCCCGGTGTCTGGCAGGCACAGGCAGGAGGGTGGGTGAGGTGCTGCTGACAACCTGGCTGCCTCTTCAAATAAGCACATGGCAGGTGAAGGACTGTTGTTTTCTCTGAACTTCCAGCAAGTTTCAGCTGACAGCAGTGGACTGGTTAGCATCAGTGAAACTTTCCTGGAGTTCTCTCTTTGGTGGTTTGCTTTCCATTCTGGTCTTACATGCATAAATAACTCCTAGATAAGCTAGTGAGTGGACCTAGGATGTTATTCCACCTCACAGCACAGCCTGTGTTGTAGCTGGCTTGGTGCTGTTCCCTCTCTCTAAGGATGCATGCTTCTACCCTTTCCCTTAGGCTGTCCCTGATTCCTCGGTGAGCCGCTTCTGAGGTCTCAGAGTTTTCTTTTAAATGGAGGAAAAGCAGTTGCATTTTAATTGGTTTGGTTTTTTTTTTTTTTTGCTGGTTTAGCACTGCAGGGTCATGAAACACTTCAGGAGTGTGCTGCTGAAGGGCAGGCTTGCCCAGTGTGGTGCAGTTTGGCCCAGCCATAAAGTCAGCCTGTCCTTATGGAATGTACTGGTGTTAGCCAGGTGTGTGGGCACTTCCTTTGGGCTGAGGGTGGATTGGGAGCCACAAGCTATCTGGTGTCTCCTTGACAGGTAAAAGCATCTGTATGGACACCAGGTAATTAATCTGCTTGGAAGCCTACAATGACTTTTTCATACAGCCAAAACTCCAATCAGAGCTAAAACCAAATTTGTAGGAATTTATTTTCTCTAGAGCAGAGAATAAACAACAGAAAATTGTGAACTGCTGTAGGAAGGTGACCATGTGAAGCCATGTGTTTGGATTATAAATTACTAATGTACCATTTGCTAAGAAAAAAGTGGTATAGGACTGAAAGGTATAGGAGGTATAGGAAGTATAAGACTGAGAATCTCAGTGCAATGTGGAGATTGATTAAAAATTATTTTTCATGACTGCACATAGAGAATTGAAGTGAACTTTCCAAGTAGATTGCATCAAGACAATGATTTCCCCAGTGGATTTATCATTTTTGTTTCTCCTTTCCTGGAGAAAAGGGTGTTATTCTGGTCGCTTATTTTTTTCTCCCTCTCTGCATCAAAATGTGTGCCTCAACAACATGCCCTGAAAATGCTTATGCTGGAGTAATTTGATGTTCTCTGAGATTTCTTTGAGCCAACACTGTTTCCTCTCCGGCTGTTGGGCGCTTTGGAAGCTGGATACAGCTGCAAAAAAATAGTTGTGCTTGTGGGTCATGGATGGAAAGGAGGCCATGTGGCCGGGTTCTGGCCTAGCAGGGAGGTTTTGAACTGGTCATGGAGACAAGGTAAAAATGGCTTTTAGCAGCAGAGGAGCTCTTGAGGTGGTGTGTTGAACCCTGGGGTTTTTTTTCCCTTTCACTTCAAGGTGTGACAGGAGGAACTGTTCTGCTGAGGGATTCTGTCTGCTGTTAACCCTTAGTAATATTTTAGGCTAGTAAATCAAGTACTGCACTACCAGCTACCTTTCTTCACCGTCTTGTTTTCCTTTTTTTAGAGGCTTATTGCAGTGTTGTGTGTGTTTATCATCTTGTGGTGAGATAGACTGAATTACTGTATCTTCTGAATGCAGAAATCACACAGATGTCCAGCATCACATCTCAAGTGTAGAGTTTCTCTTGCTGAGATAAATTTGCTATTGTGAAATCTGCCTTGCAGATAGAGTCACTTGCGTGTACCTTGTGTATTGTACATAAAGAGTTTGTGTTTAAGTAGGCAATTTGTCTTACAACTGGCTGAAAGGTAGAGGGGAGAATAGTGACTGTTGTTGAGATCTTCAGTTACCATTTTTATATGAGCCTTCTAATTGAGTCTAATTGTGATCACTTATTAGTGATTTAGTGTTGCTTTCGTGAAAAACTCCCTCTTTTGTACTACTTATATAAGTGTCTTCCACAAAACAGAATAGGTTTACTGTGGTGTGAACTAGATGCTGGTGCAGGGCCATTTCTTCAGACAAATTCAGAAATACCTGCTTGTAGACACTTACTGGAAACATTCAGACTCAGAAGTCAGTGGCCTTTGCCATTTTTGTTACTCTTGAGAGCTGGTGGCCATGGGTTGTACCATAATAGTAGCCATAACTTACTCAAGGAGAAGTGTTGCCCCTCCCTGTTTTGTGTGCCCTTGTGTTGTCAGCCCCAGGTGTATGAAGTGGTCTGGTTATGGAGTCAGAAGTGAGGGCTGGGGTTATGTGGTGACTCTGCACTGTGTGTTGGAGGTGTTTGAAAGGGAAGCAGTTTCCCTGAACTCTACAGTCGGGGGCAGCATCTCTCTTGCTCTGGTGGGTGCCTCCCAGTATCTCTTGATACCTCTGGATGTCTGAGGTGGAGTATGACTTGTTAAATTCCAGTGACAGGAAAGAAATGCTGTCTTGTTCTCTCAGTGAGTTTATATACAATTTACTGCTTTCTGGAAGGCACATTTTCACTGACAATCAGCCCTGGGCCCTTGACTGCTTTGGATGCTCAAGGTCACAGTAATTTGTGAAAAACTGTGGACCTGAAGAGAAGATTGTTGTCCCATCTCCTGCTTTGCTTTTTCCTTTCACTATTACTGTGTTGGGGATGGGAAGCAGGGAGGAATGGACCTGGATGAAACTATTCTTTGTCCTCTCTCACATCAGATCATAGGACATCAGTGCAATGTTTCATCCTTGGTTCACTGTTCTTTGTGCCTGAAATAGGCTGAAATCAGCTGCTTGGATTCAACTGCAGCACACAGGAGTTTCCTCAGGCATAAATGGCACTCAGCTGATACTCTCTTCTAGAAAACCAGATTTCCTTCATTGGCAAGCTAATATTCTCAATTGCCTATAAATTATCATGAATACCTATGTGTGAGGTGAGCACCTGATTGTTGGTGAGGTATAAAAGCTGAGCCCTCGTGACTTCCTGAAAGTAAAACTTCAGACTCTTGTAGGCAGACTTGCTGAGCTAGTGTTCCATGTACTGACAGGGTAGTCCAGATGGAATTCTTCTGGTCTGTTGTTCCTTCACTATTCTCAAAAGTCAGCTGTATATTTCTGTAAATCTGAAGAGCTGCAAAATGCAGCCCCTTCCTCAAAGGAAGGTCAGGAGGGACCCAAGAGTCTCAGGGTAAGATCAGGTCTTAGGTGAAGGAGAAGGTCAATCAAGCCTGCTGATACCAAGGTTCTGCATGTAGGTACTTCTCTTGGAGTGGAATCTGCAAACACATAGTTGGCTCTTTGGAAAACGTGACTATTCATGTATGCTGCTTAGGCTAGTTTGGGGATTTTGTACAGAGTTTTTGAGACTGGAGGCTGGAAAGTCTCTGTGGGCTCGTTCTGCCCTAGAAGGATTTCAGCATGCTGAAAAGAGTCAGCAGTTTCATCTAACATCAGATGTATTAACACCTCAACATACTTGTACTTACGGATAAAATGTGAGTTAATCTGTACTGCATTATATATATATATTTATTATATATATATATATAACTGATAGCCTGGTATTAAGGTAAATGCTGTACTTCAGGGTTTTTTTTTTTTTTGGGCTTCTGTTTTGCATACTTTTAGGGTATTTGGTTAAAAATGAGTTCTCATTATGCAAAATGACAGTCTCAGGTTAAGCCCCAGACAGTTTTACATTCTAAAGGACATTTGTAAATTCTGTTAAAAAGATTGCTCAGAATATTTTTAAATACAGTGTGCCTCTTGGCACTGTTTCCTAGATGTTTGTCCATTGCAATTTGGGGTATAATGACATGCAAAGAGACAGTCTGTCCTCACAGTCTTGATTCCAGCTTTTTTTTTTTCCCCTGTAAAGTAGGTAATTTTTGAAATTCATCACAGTGGCTCTAAATGGTGACTATAGAGGATGGAGGGAGTAATTCTGTGGAGGTTGGACAGAAGTTGGAGTGCTGACAGAGGGGTTGCCAGAGCTAGCTTGAAATGAGCTGCTCCCATGCAAATACAGTTCAGAAACACAGTCTATCAGCATGCCTTGAATTCTGTGCTGTGGTGCCTGTGTAGCTTCCTGGGCTTGGCTATCATAGAGTGGCCTGGCTTGGAAGGGACCTTAAAGACCATCTAGTTTCAGTCCCCTGCCTTGGGCAGGGACACCTTCCACTAGACCAGGTTATTCAGAGCCTCATCCATGCTAGCTGTGAACACATCCAGGGATGGGGCATCCCTGTCTCTGAGTAGCTTATTTAAATCTAGTTTGTTATATCTGTGCTGTACAGAGGTTTGTAGTGTAGTAATACCCTAATCTTGGTTGAGCATCCTTTTCTCCTCTGGAATTTGAAGTTGGCTGTACTTTCCCACCTCCTAATCAGATTGTATGCATACATAAACTGAACAATTAAGAAGCTTTCTGTTATTATTTTAAAGATTACAATAAACATAGCACATTTTTCCCCTAATTACTCCAATAACTGTTTTAAAGGGTCTTGTTGTTTCAATGGTTGATTAAAAAAAAAACGCTGAAGGTATGTGATAGTGAGCAGTGTGTTCATAGTGAAAATGCACCATACTATAAAACAAATGCTGCTATGTCACATGATTCTGTTGACACTGGATAAGTCCTTAAGGTAAAAATCATTTTTAGAAATAACACTGCTTCCACAAGGGGATGCAACAGGAATCTTTCCAAATGGTAATGCTGGTTGTGCCTTTGGTTACTTTTTTGTATATTCTGGTGAACATGGGATTGAACTTGTCTCTAAACACAAAAGCACTGGGATTGGCTTAAGAATGTCTTGAAGCCAGAAATGTTGTTAAAGGTTTCAATATATTGACACTCTGTCTAGAGGACACATTTATATTTTTCTTACTGATAGAATAGTTGTACCCAGGATTGCTCTAAACAAGTCAAGGATTATCCCTCTGCTTTCTTTCTTGTCATACATTTGACCTCTCTTCTTGTACAGTCCTCTTCAGCATTTCCATGTCTATCTTAATTGAGGTGTAAAAGTCACATGCAATAAAAAGAAAAATGCTTTAGGTGAGAAGGGTGGGGATATTGATATCAGGCATGCTAATGGATAATGTAGTGCTTGAAATGAAACCCAGGAAGTCTTCCAAGAAACTTGAAGCCAAATTCATATTGTTCCTGTGTACTTTCTTCCTGAAGCTATTTAATGTTTTAAAATACAGTTACGCAGTGTTACATGTTCCTTTTTTCACTGTATCTGGAAAAAAGCCCACTTTATTTTCTTTATCGTAATATTAAAAATCACCCTGGGTATTTTTTCCCTGGATTTTGTTTATTTAGTCATTGAAAATTTTCTATCCTGACCTGGATAGGGCATAGGAAGACAGAAGAATTGTTAAGAGACAGGAATGGTAATAGCAAGATTGAAGTAGATGTTTCAGGAGAAGGCTCAGTGAAAAGCGTAATTTTCTCCAGAAAATACTCCAGAAAGTGGCCCAGATGGAGAGAAAGAGGAGATTTCTTCCGTGACTTGTCGGGAAGTCTGTGGTATAGAAGGTGAGGGTGTTTGCAATGTGCAGTGCTGCTTTGGTAGTGCTTTGTTGCCAGAGCTATGGTTCTCCAACCTGTGAGATGACAGCTGCCACATTTTCATGTGGCATTGCTAAGGCAGAGCTCTGCAGTCACGTGCAGTGTGGTGCTTGTGCAGTCGGTTGTTGGATATAAATAATTTGTGTGTACATGGTGAGTCCAGTGCTCGCAGGACGCGTATGACTGATCCCACACGAAATAGATGGGCTGCAGGTGGCTGTGCAGCACATCCTTTGGGTGCCTTACACAAGTGTCACACCAAGGCAGAGAGATTCATTGATTGTGCATTGCACTTGCTGACAAACAGCCCCTGCTCACAAAAATGCTTTAGACTTACTGTGTGTGCCTGTTGCAGTTGATGGATGTGCACATGGTGCACGTGTCCGGGTTGTCTTGGGGTACAGCAGCTTTGGAGCTGTGCCCAGGAGTTCTGGCAGAGCTACTGCTCCTCTGGAGATAGAGAGCAGGTAAAATCTGGGAAACATGTTTGGGAAAACTTAGCTATATGGCAGCCTTATGCAGAATCATCTTAGGTTGTCCACAGCTGCAGGAAATAAAAAGCCAAAATGGAGCCTCTCAGGTTGTGGTACTATCCCTGGCACTGTGTTTGCCCAGTGTTTTCTGTTTGTGGGCCAGCAAAGAGGAAAGGGTGTTGGTGTAGGACAAAGCAAGGGCATTGGAGAACATCCCCCAAAATTTCATGGGAAAGCAGAGAATGGACTATAATCAATAATTACCACAGCTGATGTATGTCTTCCTTCCCCAAATACTTCTTTATATTCAAAAAAGTGGATTCTAGCTTTGCAGACTTGGTAGCTGCTCCAAGTCCTTAGTTGTGTAATCCTTCTTATGCTTCAGAACAAAGACCTCATGTTTGAAAGGGGATTAAAACCATGCTGGTGCTTCTAGTGTCCTTGAAATGGCCTTTTTAGATTTTTTGGTTTTTAATTTTCCCTAAAGCAGGCCTTGGTTAAAACCTGCTCCTTTTCTCCCAGCTCCCCAGCAGAGAACAGTGCAGTGCAAAGGTCTGTGTGTGCAGCGGGTTATATAAGTGTGACCAAACCTTGGGCTGCTGTTGGAAGTGATGCTCTCTCCAGTCATCAGTGTTGGTTTCAGAGCTCCTGGCAGTGCAGTCACTCCTGGTGTTTGGGGTGGCAGAACACAACGAGCAGCTGGTTCTGGTCATGAGGGGAGCAGCACACACACAGCAGGGTCTCTTTGAACGTGGGTGTACTTGTGCACCACTGTACTGTGTGTTTGTGGGTGCCCTTTGGTAACTGCTGGTTGTAAGACTAGTGAGGGAGAAGGTGGCTCAACAGGAGCAGACAGCTCAGAGTGCTCAAGAGCAACCCTGAAGCAAGGGTAGAACGTCACAAGCCGGGCTTAGTTTGCAGATGTGTTGTCTTGGACTGGTTGAGTGTTGTAAACTTTAGGTTGAATCAGTTGTTGGCTCTGGATGGTAGTTTTACAGTGATGATTCGGCATTAGTATTGTTTTTCCTTAAAAAGAAAAACAGTTTGCTTCCTGCCTCTTTCTTCAGAAATTCAGTTGTAATTGTCAATGATTGGAATTAGCAGTCTCCTAATGGGTGTTTTGAGTGCACGTAGCCATTGATTTAGAATTTCTGCGACAAACCCAAGTCATTTGCTAATTAGCGCCTTAAAGGATCACCTTTAATGCTGCCTTCTTCGGATTTTCCACTTAAATCTCCTTTCTTTCATGTCTTTTCTTCATCTTAGTCCTTCTTTATTCTCCAGCTGCTGGCCATTTCCATCTGCCCCTTTCCTGATTCTTTGTTCCTGGCATGAACTGCTCTATTTGTGCTTGGGAAGAAGAGAAGAGACCAAACTCCTCCAGAGTCTCACTCTTTCCTTGATTTCCGTTTCAACTTTCTCAATACTTTTTTTTCAATTTCCTATTTTCGTTCAGTGGCCTTCATTTCCACCTTTTAGTCTACTTCATTAGTTCCCCTGTGGTTGTGCTAATTGGCCTCTGTGCTTGCCTGTGCTGGAGCAGGAGGCAGAAGGGATGCAATTAGCAGGAGGAGATGGCTTCTTGTAGGAGTCAGGGGAGGACCTTGCTGCTCACTGCAGGGCTGTAAGATCAGGTACAGAGATAGACTCTGTTTCAGCCAACCTGCAGCCACCATGGTGTTTAGTTACTCATTAAAAATATAAGGGGTCAATAATATTTAGGATTATATCAGTGTATTTCACTGCCATGGGTGTTGTCTGTTTGGCTGTGCTTTTTCTGCCTATTTTGGTTTGTAAACTTTTGAATGTAATATTTTCTATTGCTAAGACTAGCAGTTCAGACAGTAGCATTTACTGCATATTGCTACAAGGGTTAATAAAAACTGTCTTCCAGTTTTCTTTTAAAATACATTTGTTTCTCTATTTTGTCAAATTGGCGTATCTATCCACGTAAATACTGCTTAAAACATGTATTTATACATTTTGTTTGCAATTCTAGGAATGCTTTAAGGGAAGCTGGGCCACTCACAAGTTATTACACAAGAAAGCAAGTAAGTACATTACTTTTTAAAATGGATTTTCATATTGCTTTGAACTGATTTTGTCCTGTGCAGTGAGCTCCAGTTGGCCTTGCTTGAGCTGGGGATTGGACCAGATGACCTCCAGATCTCCCTTCCAGCCTCAACTTCTGTGCTTCTCTGCCTAGGAATGTATTGGGTTGTTTTCCAAGATGCCTGGCACTGGATGATGCATATCTGAAATTTTGTCCAGTTCTCGACAATCTAAGTGCTGTGTAAAATTTTGGAGGCAGAGGTTCACAGAAGTGTTTGTTTCTGTTCACTTTTCTATTTGCATGAATTATTGCTTGAGCTACAGTGCCAGGTATATGGACACAGCAAGAGGGGTGCTGAAATAAAGGGCAAGGAGAATAATAAATCACTATTGTAAGGCACTGTTCCTTCATAGCATTTTGATGCCTATTGCAGTCAAAGGCAGTACAGTGGGAAAGGTTCTTGCAAAGTCTTTGTCTTGGAACACAAGTGAGTCAGAGTACAGCTGTTCTGTACATTTTGGGGAATAAAGGGAGACTGCTTGTGTGCATGGTGCAGCCACTGATAGAGGATGTATCATAGCTAGGATTTTGCTGAGTTCAGTTCAAGGTAGTAAGAGTATCTGTGTGCCTTAGTGACAGCTGGTAGTCCTGGCACAGAAATACCAGGAGACTGGTAAATTCTACCTTATCTGAGTAGTGAAAATAACTCATGAGTTTAAAACCAAACAAGAGAGGGCAGACCTCAGTTCTGCCCCCTTGGTTCCTCCCTGCCACCACCCTGCCTATCTTCATTAAGCCCTGCTAAAAAGAGAGGTGGGATTAAAAAGTGATATGGCAGAAACTCAAATCCTCAAATAATTTCCCTCCTTTCCTAAAACCCAATAAAGCGTCTTTTTCCATGATAAATGTTGAATGGTAAATAGGTTGGAGTAGTACAGACAATTACAAATGGCTTCCTTCATTCTGCCTTCCCAGTGTAGGCATCTAATAGTTCACACTTGCATTCTGTATCCTATTAATTTGTGTGAATATGAAAAGCTTTGGACATTTAACTTGATATTTCTCAGTTTCATCTGAACTGAATGTCGTTTGAGCAGATGGCTCAGACATCAGCCACAGAGGCTCTGAGGAATTGACATTAGGGCTTGCAATGGCAGACCTTTTGCTACTTCTGCATCCTTCTGAGATATAAAAAAATAAAACAAAAAAGTTATCAGGTTATGAGTTAAAGATTAATGTTACCGTGCTCTTTCTTAACTCTTGCCTTCTCTTTCTGAGTAAATACTTCTCCTTTTGGTATTGCTCAGGATCTGCTTGTTTCAATCCTTTATGTAAACACCTTCAATTTGCCCTCATAGGAATGTGTTATTTGTGAAAGAAGTCAGTCATTGGACCAGGTCAGACACGAGTTTCACGAGGTTTGGAGAGCTGGGAAGCTCCAGCAGTTTGGGACCATCTTCTAAGGTGTGAGCACTGCTTGTCCTGAACTGCAGAAGTGGTGGGACCTGCACTCTCTTCATCAGCTCTAGAGGGATAGCAGCCTCCATGTGTTGAGCCTGACAGTTGGATGGCCTCCCTTCCACCTTTGGATGGCCTCCTTCCCACCTCAGTCATTTCAGTCACCGGGTGCTGAGGGACATCACAAGAAAGGAACGTTCATCTGCAGTGCAAGGGTGTTAATTGAAGGGATAGTGAGCGCCTCTGTAGGAACAGGCTTTTACCCGGGAATGAAAACAAGCACTGTGTTATAAAACTACAAATGAAGAACAACTTAATTGCTACACTTCCTTTGTGCATTCAGTCCTGGCATTCCCCAGTTTGCTATTGAATAGGGTAGGAAGAATGTGAATTTGGAATGGACAATACAAAATGATAACTGCTACTTACACTTTCATGTATCAGGATCTAAAATGCCAGACAGAGTCGGGTCTAGACTTACACACTTATAAGTCACTTTCTAGACCCCACAGTTCTCATTCTTAGTAGGACAGATTTTGCTGCTGCAACTTTTCCCCCCCCTTTTTTTTTTCTTGTCTTTTTAGAAGATGAAAAAGCTAAGCGTGAAGTTTCCTCCTGGAGCCTGGAAGGCGACGTTAACACAAATCCCTGGTCTGGTTATCGATACACTGGGAAACTCAGGCCACACTATCCACTGGTAAGCAAGAGGTCCCACTCTACTCCAGCACTGCTACATTCTGTAGCACCTAATGGACCGTTCCTGACCTCATGACCTCCCACATTTTAGCTGAGAGAGGACAGCTTCTTGATCTGAACCCAATGGCAAGGACATGCATGGCTGTCCTTATCGTGGTTCATTTTAGTTTAACTTGTTCTGTCTTCTGGTGTATTTATAATTAAGGGAGTGCCTGTGAGCATCAGTAACAGGCTTAAACTCACACCTTTTGGATGTACACTGTGACATTTATTCTGCAAAAAAGCTACTGCTAGTTCAGATGATGTCTCCTAGCTGTTTGTTGTCCTCGCTAGTTATGGAGCAGTCTGTTTCTGAAAAGCTCAGGTGAATTAATTTAGAATTTAAATAAATGGTTTTATATTATATTATGTACGTGGTTTAGAATAACCTGGTGAGTGAACTGGTGAACAGCTGAAAGAACAGAGGTTACAGTAATCTCCAGCATTGGAATGGTGAAAAAGCAATTGAGGTCAGTAAGATCTTTGGTTGTGAAAGGTGGGTTTAGAAGATGATGACATATAACTGTGTGTGTGTGTGTATATATATATATATATATATATATATATATATATATGCACATAACTGGATTTTTAAATTGGTACAAGTTTATACATGGAGTAAGTGGCAGCTTTTTTTACAGCAGTAATGACATTTTCTTTACATTTGTCTTTTCTAATTGGCCTGTGCTAGAAAAGCTGCCCCAGTGGCATCCTCTCTCTAGTCTTCTCCATCTGTTACAGGCTTATTAGAGAACAGATTAGGAGAGCCCATGTGTGTTTGTTACTGATGTTGGGGAAAAAGGTGTTTGGGATATTTCACTGGCTAAGTAATTTAGTTGTGTTATCTCTGAACATTGGCATTTTTGTCTTGTGACTGCTGTGAGACTGATGCAAATGAAATTAGAGATTTTGACTAAGGTGATGATCAGAAGTAGCAATCTTGCTAAAGAGAAGAGGGATGTATTTGGAACCAGTGCACTTGCAGTCTGGAAAGCAACAGAAGAAACCACTACAATAAGGCATAATACATAATAAAACCAGTTAGATTCACTTGACAATGAAAATCTGATTTTTTACAAAGCTGTGCAGTTGGCTATTAAAAGTTGTATAATATGATAGCGATGGAGAGTAACAGCAGGATGTTTGGGAATTAAACTTGGAACTTTTGGAGTGTTTACATACTGTGCTACTTTTTCCAAATGGGCTTAGCCATATTTCACATGAAATATTTCATATTGTATTTAATTTTGCTCTGTGGCTCTGTTTTTGTGACTATTGTTCTTGCAACCTAACCAGCCTTGCCTGTGATTTATTTAGACGCCAACAAGACCTGTGCCAAGTTACATTCAGAGACCGGATTATGCTGATCACCCTCTAGGTAACAAATCACACTTATGGGTGTTATGTTTGCTCTCTATTTTCCTTTTCATTGAAAAAGCCATTAAAGCATCAAGGAGATACTGGAGAAGGGAACCTCTTTTATCTGTTCTCACTTTACTTCTTTCCCACAGTAACTTACTGATTTTTAAAACATCATGGTTGCAAGTATCTTTTGGAAGTCCAAAGTTTGTAATGGGTTGTCTTTCAAAGCTGTACAGGAAATTAAGAGTTAGTTAATTTGGCTTGGGTATTTTTAATCTCAAACATACAAGTCCTAGTCCTGTTGTTAATTTGATAACAAACCTCAATCAGTTGACTGTCACAGATAAATTTTGCTAGACCGTTCTCTGTGGCATCAGTGTATCTGTTGAAAATGTATTATTTTATAACAAAATGAAGAAAACCTTGCAATATGCATCCCCCAAAAGAAAACTGGTGTATGAGTTCCAGCTGTTTTTGGACAGAGAGGAATGCATTCAAAATTACTCACTCACTGGATTGTTCTGGTATTTTCCCCTTTTTATACCAGTATTGGAGCTTTGCATTTCCCTAAAAGGCTGCTATAAAGTCTGTTAGCATTATTTTTTAATATTCAGATGTTCCATAGTTATTTTTTAAAGAGTGTAAATATTAAAGCAACACAAAATACTGGATTTTAGGGGGTTGCTCATCTATAAAGCTGAGATTGCACAGAATTTGGTAGGGAGAATTGACATGTTTTTGTCAGCTGATTATTGCAGTAGTATAACCAGATATATTCCCAAGCTCATGTAACCCTTTATGACTGTTTTAGAATGTAATTTTCACTAATCATTTTCTAAGAGCAGCTGAAAAAATGCTTTTCTATGAATAAAATAACTTCCTTGTAAACCTGATATTTAAGGTTGTGTTTTGACTAACTGGACATGATGGTTTTATGCAGCAAGTGAATGGGCTTCCTGAGCACATGGGGCATTATGGTATTGTGGAAGGCTTGTGAATTGTGAATTCCAATTCCAATTAATCTGAATAATGTTGATAATACTATGGCTTGGTGGGTTTCTTACTTTAGGCTATAGTGAGAAAGTCTGTACTTCTATTGCTCTTGGTAAGCTAAGAAAGTTCCTTGATTGGATATGTGTAGCAGTCATCACCCTATATAACATGGGGTTTTTTCTTTCTTCTTTTAATCTCTTCCCTTTTTTCTTTTCAGGAATGTCTGAATCAGAACAAGCTTTAAAAGGAACCTCTCAAATAAAAATATTGTCATCTGAGGATATAGAAGGGATGCGAGTAGTGTGTAGGGTAAGGGGATTCTGATTTTTCTTACACAAGGTGCCTTTTTATTCTTTAAAAATCTATAATGATTTTACCACATTGTCACAGCACATTTGAGAGTACAAACTTTCAAACCACTTAGAGCACTGAAAAATAGTGTGGGAAGATCGATATTTTCTGCCTTTTTCTCTTCTTGTGACCTCAATTCCCAGTAAAGTATTTTGCAAGCACAGAAGGATGATTTTTTTATCTGTTTCCTGCATTTGTAATTAGTAGTAAGACAATCTGTGCCTGACACCTAGTTACTGTTAAGAATATGTTTTATAGTGCATAAAATGAGAATTTTTCTTCTCCTGGCATTGGTACTAAATAAAAACTAAAAAGCAAAACAAAGCCCCATCCCTAACAATTTTTGAAAAAGAGCTGTTCAATTGTAATCACTTCCTTGTGCATAAAGTCAGACTTTAAAATGTGTTTAGGTGGTCTGATTTAAGATTATGGCAGTCAAGGAAAATGTGGTCCAAACCTTAATTGGGGTATTTTCAGGTCTCACAGAGGTGGCTGAGTACATGACCTGGAGACATCTCAAAGTCTTTCTAGAGCCCAGCTCCACACAGCTTTCCTGGTGATCTCAGTGTAGCTGTCAAAAATTAGTTGTGAGGCTTGTAGAGAGTAGTCCTGGCCTATTTTAAATCAACTTAAATTAAGCCAATAGATCAATTTTAAATCTATTTTAAATTTTAAATTGTTTCATTTGCAGCTTGCTAGAGAAGTATTGGATGTTGCTGCGATGATGGTGAAACCAGGAGTAACTACTGAAGAAATTGATCATGCTGTCCATTTAGTAAGATTAGTTTATTATTCTTCTGGTGTTTGTAAGTGTTAAATTATTGTGTGGTTTTCTGTGTTGCATGAATTCCATTTCTTTATTTCAAACTGTTTCCCAGTTGGAAGCTGGTGGGTAGTGCAGATGGCAGAAGTGTTCTGCAGTGCAATGGTAGGTTCAAAGTGATTTAGAAATTCGTGGGCCTCTCTCTGTATCAGCTGCTTCCATGTTTCTGGCTTCAGATTTCCTCTATGTTTCTTCACTTGCTTTCTCAGTTAACATCATATTATTTTCTTTCTTCTAAACCCTTTTTGCTCCATGGATACCATTATATAAAGAACATTATATGTAGGCCATGGACTTCCTGTACTCTCTGTGGTTGGTTAAGACATATAGAGGAGAAAGTTAAATTATTTATGATTGGGAATCAGAACTGAGGTGTCTCAGAGAAAACTGGAGCAAGATGTTTGATGCAGTCTGACAAAATAAAGCCACAGTCCAGTGAAGTGTTTAAAAAACATGCTCAAGAATCTTCCTGCCTTAAATTTCCATAGATATTTGAATTGTGTAATTTTTTTCTTTACTGTCTTCTCTATGAATCATGTAATCTGGTACTTGAGGCTAACTCTGTCCGTTGTGGGAAAGGAAACAATTAAGTTAAGTTTATAATATAGTTAAGGTTGTTAGAGAGCTTTCTTTTTATCTGCAGTGGTTGAGCCAAGGTTGTCTGCTTCCATTAGGCTGGAGACCAAACTATTTGCTTAGGCATAATGTCTAATATAAAGAGCTAAGTAGTTAACATGGAACTACCCCTCCTCAGCGGTTTATGGAAACTTTGGCAGGTTGTTGGTACTGACTGATATCCTTCATTGATATTTTTCAGTTTTAAAAACAGTATTATTTTTTTAATAAAAAAAAAAGTTAACACAGTATTTTTTTTTCAGTACTTTGCTCATTATGTCACAAAGTATGTGTGTGTATGTATGTGTAAGTATATATGAAATGTGTCAATTTTGCAAAAATACAAAAAGGTTATTACAGTGCAAGGCGAAAGCAGCTAAAGGTTTTAAAGCTGGGGGGAAGAGTAGTGCTAAATACTGTTTTGTTCAGCTTGTGTGTCTTGCAGATGTCTTGGACTGGGTGCTTAAAAGCGGTAGTTGAAAATGGCTTTTTAAAACTGAATAAATATTGCCATGCATTGTTTCAAACCTGAATATCTCAGCATTCGCAGTCAAACGTGAAAATTAGTAGAAACAAAATTAAAGTAGCTTTAATTTCTTCCTGGCAAGAAATGCAAGACATAATGAAAAGACTGCCAAGAAATGCTTGAAGAACCTTATTTTCAAGAGTCAGTGCTTTTCAGCCTATCATTCTTACCGTAAAGCCATTGCACGTATGTTTTCTTCTGTGTTTTTTCTTTGTACAAAACTGATTGGTGTAAATTGTATCTTCTCTATTTAGGCTTGTATTGCAAGGAATTGTTATCCCTCCCCTTTGAATTATTATAATTTCCCCAAGTCGTGTTGTACGTCAGTCAATGAAGTGATCTGTCATGGAATTCCTGACAGGAGGCCATTGCAGGAGGGAGATATTGTTAATGGTAAGTGCTGTGAAAATTAACCTTCAACAATTCTACCTTCTATGCACTTAAACCATGCAGTAAGGTGAGGTTTCAGAAGCAGGCAACATCATTTGAATAGCTTCTTAAGAGAGGCTTTTGTTCTCATTTACCAGTTAGGTTGTTCTCATTTACGTCTGCTCTTTACATACTTTAATTAACGAATTCATTTAATAAAACAATTTCAAAAGTTCAGTTCACTTTAAGAGCTTTACAATTCTTCTGCCCTGACGTGTGTGTTAGGGTAGTGCCTGAGTATTCCAGTTCTGGGGTAGATTCCAGTAGTTCCAGACTGTGTGTATATATAGTGAATAAAATGTATATTGAATTATTCAACTGGATTAGTTCCGTGTGAATCCTTGATTAGATGGCTCTAGAGTCTTACAGTTTTGCTTTGCTCATGATGATTATGACTGTAAGGGGTCCTAATGTGGAGGCATTTTATAGGTGCATGCTATCTTTTTTTTGAGAATCTCACAGCCTAACAATACCAGCTGCTTTTTGTTCTTGGTACTCAAGGTACTTAGGCCTTCTTGGGTGGTGAGAGATACTTTTTATAAATTATTTGACCATATCTTGTTTTAATTTGCATTTCTTCTTGGTTTGGCAGTAAAAATTAATGATGCTTTTCTTGTGCAAATTTTTGCACCTTTGTTTATTGCATTGGTTTGCTTTTCTCTTACCTGTAAATAAATACACAGCATATGCTAAGGTTCGACCTGCCTGTAGAAGCAGGTTGTAATCTTTTTAGATTATCAGATACTTGATACATACTAGCTTGTAATAATAGTTACTAAGTCTACACCTCCCTGCTGTGGGTACCAGCCTTTTCAGAACAAGTCTCCTGATTGCTGCCCCTGTCTAGGTAAGGTGTGGTCTGGCTGCAACCTCTGAGCTTGTAGGGTACAAGTAACTATGTATGCCAAAGCACTTTTATCTTATTTTAATTTCAAAGATGATGCTTTTGCACAGCTCTATATTATTGCCAGCTCTTCTGGCATTACTGGCGTCCGATTTAAGAAGCCCAGATCATAGAATCACGGTTTGAGTTAAAGAGGACCTTAAAGATCATTTGGCTTCAACCCTTGTGCTGTGGGCAGGGACACTTTCAATATAAGCCAGGTTGCTTAAAGCCCCATCCAGCCTGGCCTTAAACATTTCCAGGGGTGGAGCATCCACAATTTCTTTGAGCAACCTGTTCCAGTGCCTCAGTACTCTGACCATAAAGAATTTTTGTTCAGTATCTAATCTAAACCTACTCTCTTTCAGTTTGAATCCATTCCTACTTGTCCTGTTCCTGCATGCTCTTGTAAAAGTTCCTCTCCATTTTTCTTCTTGGCTCCCTTCAGGTGTTGGAAAGCCACAATTAAGTCACCCCAAAGCCTTTTCTTTTCCAGGCATAACAATCTGAATTCTCTCAACCTTTTCTAACTGAAGAGGTGCTCCAGCCTTCTAATCAGCATGGTTGGCTTCACCTACATGGTGCCTTACCTCTCTGCTGTTTGCATGCCAAGGCTGTACCTCAGCCCTAGAGAACACCTTCTGTAAGAGGCTTTAGTCATACCTTTGTCCACATTCCTGCACTTGATCAAGCTTGGAGCCTTCTGCTTTGTTATGATGAGAAAGAACTGGGCTTCCTTTCTGTAAAGCAGTGGCTCAAAAGCCTCTTGAAAAGGAGGACCAAAACAGGTTACAAAGAGGGAAAGGAAAGCTACCTTGGAGGGAATGTACCCAATGAACCATTAAAAGGACATGTCCATCTTTTTCTTTATTTGAAACTTTTTAGCCTGGAAGCCATGCTGAAGTCCAAAACAGTTTTTTTGAATCACAGGAACATACCATCCAGAAGGTACTAGCAAGCGATATCTAGTTGTTGACACCGAAGTGTGTTTTCCCACATCTTCCTATCAAGATTGTATTGGTCTCTCTCAGCAGCTCATGTATGATATTCCTAAAATATTATTCTGCACTGGTTTCCTTCATGACTGTTTACCTGTGAGAGGATTTGGGTGTGGGTTTCTTCATGAATAGCAGAGCAATAACTCTTCCAGTGGGTTTGGTGATCTAGCAGCTATTAAACCTACCAGCTGACTGACAAAGACTTAGAAACAAAAGTTCCCATTCTGCCACAGCAAGACAACTTGGTATGTAAAGCTATGATTATATACCTTTTAAAGTGTAATTTTCCCGTATTAGTGCTGGAATTAATTCTAAGAAAGTACTTTAGCCAGGTAAATCACCATGGAGCAAAGAGCTTCTCTTTCCCGTTTTAGTATTTACCTAAAAAACCAATGCTAGCTTGCTGTGCCTCTTTTGCATTGTTGGGGGATTTTTTTCCTCCCCCTTTTATTTCATGAAATCAGACTGTTCACCAGTGAAACACTAACTTACAAATTATTACACAGAATCTACAGGGTAAGCGTGAAAGAATTGATTCTGCTGGAAGAGTCTTCACATGGAATTGTTGTGAAGTGATCACTTCACAATTAGAATCCCCCATTTGTACGTGTTGGCTCTTTCCCAAAGTGAGAGGCAGGAAGTGGGGAATGGAGTGGTAATTTCCCATGTCTGCTGTTGTTTGCAGTGGATATCACCGTCTATCGCAATGGCTACCACGGGGATCTGAACGAGACCTTTTATGTGGGAGACGTGGACGAGGGTGCCAGGAGGCTTGTCCAGACAACTTATGAGTGCCTCATGCAAGCCATTGATGCAGGTAAAACACGTCTGAAGCACCAAGAGTTTGGTTCTTAAAGATGCTTGCCTGTATTGCCACTGCTCAGAGTGACTTCTGGTGCAGCACACAGAAGCACTGGTGTGTTGTCACCAGCTGATGATGGGCGTTGTGTAATGCAGTGATCCTTCAAATGGCACAGCTCTGTGAGTGGTGGCCGCAACTTCTATTTAAATCTGGGCTGGTGAGGAAAATGTATTTGCTGCTGAGCTGATCTGCAGATGATATTGACATGGAAACAGCCTTTTTTTGACCATTGATGAGTAAGACATCCTTGATCTGAGTAACTTAGAGAATGTAACAAGCAAAGTATGTTTTGGAGAACCCTACTTTTTTAATTTGTATGGTGTTGCACAGTCAACTGGTAAGGTAAAACACTGTGTGAACACCTTAACATATCTCTTTAGCCCTGCCAAACCTGATGTTTATTTCATAAAACTAGTTTGACCTCTTGGTTTTCTGTGGGAGTGTGCCAGAGAAGACAGATCCATATCCTCGAGTACATACGGAATTTTAATTATCTTCCTTAGTTAACAGTCAGGACAGCTGCATTGAGACATAGAATGAGATAGAAAGGTAGCTGCAGAATGTTATGTTCAACTTCAGAAAACAAAAGAAGATTTTCTCAAGTCCCTGGAAATACTTTTACCATCTGTATCTTTTATAGCCTGCAGCTTCTTAAAATCCCCATTATAATTTCATCATTTCATGGCCTCTACAGATTGAAGTTTAAGGTGCCATGTAGTAAGGCTTCAAACTTGCATTTAATCAAAAGGAAATGTAAACAAAAGAAATTAAAATGAACATAATTTGGGTTAATAATTTGGAGATAGCTAGTCCAGCTGAAAAGACAGAAATCCATAGGACTGATGTCTTGTGTATCTGTTGTGTGATCAAGAAAATACTGCCAGGTTGAGCTGTGAAGAATAGAGATTACCTCTTTCTGTGGGATTACTGTTCTGAAATGACTACCTTGTTTTCCAGAGCTAAACCAGAACAGTGTGTATCTTTGGTCCTGTACATTTTTATAGCAAATGTTACACATGTTGTCTCTTATCCTTTGTATCCTGGTTTTGATGTAGAAACTGTGACAGAAATTTCCCTGTGTTCATTACAATGAGATTAAAAATCTCACTGTAAGTCTTTTAAACCAATTTTTAGATGCTGTAACGTGTTTTAAAGGGTTTTAGACGTTGCATGTGACTAGGAATTCTGGCAGCAAGTGTCTCAGCTGTTAAAAGGGGGTCACCCTTTGCCTCTTAAAATCATCTTAACGTCCTGGTGTTGGACCAGGAGAGCTCTAGCTGGGAGAGCTGTATGAGAGAGAAGCAGAGGGCTCCTTGCTCCATTGAAATGAGTTGCACGTGCTGTCAGGCCCATACTTCACAGCTGTTTAGCACAAATGCAACAGATTAATTTATTCCCCACCACGTCCTTTTTTAATTTTTGGAGGAGCATGTATATTTCAGTAATATAAGTTTCTTGTTACTTTCTGTAAATTCAGCTTAGGGGTTTCACTTGTAGTCGCTTACATTAGTAGAGAATTGAACTAAATGGTTGCTTCACATAAAGTTTTAGCTTTATGTGAACTCTGCTTAAGATGGCTCCCTACAACCATACATCTGGCTCCTGAAGGAACAGCAAATATTCAGGGAGTTGGGAATAGTCTTGGGAAAGCTTGCTATTTTGGTTTAAGGGGGTCAAGGTTATTCTTGGGATGAATCTTCATTAGCTGAATGATGAAACATTGTTGCTTTTATGGTATTGTTACTCCCTTGTCCAAGTGCTCAAAGTGAATTTCTCACACCATTTTCATGTGTTTCAAACTCTAACTTGTAAGGCTTCCTAAAGGGATTGTCAAAAAAAGTTAAACCTGAATATGAACATCCTTATTTGCTGTAGTGTTGTCAGTGAGAATCTCGTCTAAGAGCAGAGATAACCATTTCCCCTTAATTTATTTTTCTAAATATTGGTCCTTTGTGTTCATTCTTCACACAACAGAGGGAAAATTGTATATTAAAATGTAGTTCATACATTCATTGCAAGAAGCACTGCACCTCAGGGTATGAGAGCTCACCAAGCACTTTGAAAGTCCTTTATTTTTAATTTCAAACTTCGACATCCTTTTAACATGAGCACTTGCATCCCTGGAAGGAAGGAGGTAGCATTCTTGTGAAAAAGGCATTTTCTTCTGTCTCTCTTGGGTTTTTTTAATATGATGCAGTTTCCTCCCTCTCTCACGTTAGTGGACACACATACTCAGTGGATTAAGTGATCATAGGAAGCTGCATGCTGGAACAGATGGACCCACAAGTCATGAGTGCTGCAGAGATGGTGTTCAGTGGTTAGTTGTGTGTGTTCAAAGAAAGCTCTCTAAATTTCCTTCTGTATCTCTTTAATTTTGCAGTAAAAGCTGGTGTTCGGTACAGAGAACTGGGGAACATAATTCAGAAACATGCTCAAGCAAATGGATTTTCAGTGGTTCGGAGTTACTGTGGGCATGGAATCCATAAACTTTTCCATACAGCTCCTAACGTGCCCCATTATGCCAGTGAGTATTTGTTCCCTTTGTGCTGTCCTGTAGACAAGAAGTGATTTGCAGTGAATGCACCAAATTTACTTGAGCCATCAAGTTGACATTTTGGCACTTGAGAAATAATTTTTTTTTAAACTCTAGACTGCAGCATACTTTATGAACCTGTGCTTGCATTATCTGCCTGCACTAATGGTTAGTGTTAGCTCTCATCAGTTCTGGGTAAGTGCTCAAAGTTTTATCCTGAATTCCCAGCTGAATTCCCTTAGACAGTCTTGTCTGACATGAACTGCCAAATGTTTCTCTCCTTAGAAGTTCTAAGCAAAACCTTACTGCCATTTACAGATGCAAATTATAAGCTCTTTGAATAGTATAAATGGGTGTTGTGCCTAAATCTGGATCCTGTTTCTTTCACTTTTCATCCTTTGAGTGTTGTGATTTGGTATTTCTGGCAACTTCATCCTCGTGTGTGGCAGAGGAGGAATAAACATTCCCCCAGTAGTGGTAGTTTTTGGAAATGTCCATGGCCCCGTAACAATTTTTCCAGCAAGACTAAGAAACAACATCCACAGAGGCAAAGGACAGAAGATGAAGTGCCAGTGGACAACCAAGGGCAGAGTAAACATCATGAAGCAGTGATGAACAGTTCACACTCACTGCAGCTGTAAAGCTGCCCTGATAATAGGACACTTATTTCCTCAGACCTGACAGGTGCCTCCATCTTCCCATCTCCTAATGAGCTTTAACACGTTATGGTTATAGAATATAGTCTAGCAATTCCTGACTTTCCATGTCATCATTTCCCTAAGTTATTTTTTCTGACAACAGAGGAAATCTGTTAATTGCAGGGTAAAAGGGTATCAATTCCTGGTAGGTAGTTTTTGTTGTGTGAAATGAAGAAAATATGGATTCTTTGGAGAGCTTTTTAGACCCATTAAAATCCAATCCAAGACAAAGGAAATTTCTATCTTTCCTGGCTATTTGGAACTTTGAACTTTTTTTTTCTTTGAGCAAATATGTCTGTTCCCAGAAAGAAAGATGCTGGGTGTTTTTTCTGGTATTTTGAAATACAGAGTCACAGCAAAAGCAAATTGGAAAGATCTGAGGGACTTAAAGCCTTTTGGAGGAAAAGGAATGCAGCTGCTTATTTTTAACCTACTATGAAAGGAGTTTGAAAAGCAAAAAGCTCATTTTCTAAGAAAAATGTTCTGTTGCTGTTGTGGCAGCTTGATGTCTGAGATTTTTAAAGCCTCGAGGTGATTTAGGCAGTGTAATAAATTTACACAATTAAGGTTAGATGGGGGCATGTAAAATGAATGCAGATTGTCCACAGCAGCAAAGTAGCTGGGAGCTAATGGTTCCTGTGCAGTTCTGAGTTCCAGCTCTCAGGCTCAGTTCCATCTGAGCTGTGCTGTCCTTCCAGGTGAAACAGGGCAGAGGAAATGGGCTGAAGCCTTTCTCCAGTCAGACTGCACTCCTGGAGTCATGCTGTCCATCAGTTCACGTGCCTCCACATAAGCATTTTTGGTGCATTTAACATCAAAAAGTTCCTGTTACTGTCCGGGATGCCTCAAAATGCTATTTTATGTTAACTAATGAACACAGCATTATCACTCTAACACTACTTATGACCCCATTATTCAGGGTAATTAGGGGGCAAGTGTGTCTTGCATAAATGAAATCATGGGACTAGTTAACCACTGTAACATTTTGACAATTTATTGAAGCTAATGGCTCCGTGCAAAAAAATAAGGAGATTCCAAGCCTTCTGTGAATATCTTAGGTGCTTCTTACTTCTGTTGTTTTTCATTATGATTTTCCATTATAGAAGTGTGCAGAAATTCCTGTATTTTATTTGTTCAGTGTTTTTATAGAACTAGAGTTGAAATTCCAGTTGTAATTGGAATTACAATTGGATTGTAATTAAAAGTAATTGCAATTAATTTTAAACTGCTTGAGTAACTATTACAGTGTTGGTGGATGGAGAGAAGGAAAGAACTCAGGGAAATCTTTCTGTATACATAAAAATGGAGAAGTGAACAGATCATCTCAGAAGGGCTCTTCTGACTTTACTGTGTTTCTGTTGTGTTCTATTGGGGCAAGGATTTGTTCATTTACCAAGATGGTATTCTTTTATCTAACTCGAGTGTTTATTTTATTGCAGAAAACAAGGCTGTTGGAGTCATGAAGCCAGGTCATGTATTCACAATCGAACCAATGATCTGTGAAGGTGAGCAACTGAGCAGCAGAGTAAAATGGTTACTCTTGCTTGCTCTTAAGTAGCGATGGAACAGGCTGCTGCTCTGTCCTGCAGAGCTGATAGATTTTCGTTTCTCTTTGGGGGGCTGGTACCTGTTATTTAAAAGCTGGCAGGAAGTGATGCTGTCTGTTTTCAGGCGGGTGGCAGGACGAGACCTGGCCGGACGGCTGGACTGCGGTGACGAGGGACGGGAAGCGCTCGGCACAGTTTGAGCACACGCTGCTGGTCACGGACACGGGCTGCGAGATCCTGACGCGGCGCCTGGACAGCATTCGCCCCCACTTCATGACCCAGTGACAGCCCACGCTGAGCAGGTGCAGCAGAACAAGAAATACAGATATATTTTTTGCCCCTGTACTATGCATTTTTTTAAGAGTACAGAGTAGAAAGATTTCACCATTTACTTTGTTCTCAGTGATTGTAGATAAGAGGAATATCTCGAAGAACCTGACCCAATGTCTGCAAAAGCAGAGAAGAATAAAAGAATTTCCTGCTCTCCTCCTACCTACAACACTCACGCTGTACTTTCCTTTTTTCTTCAATTATCTCTTTAGCACCTTTCTTCCAATTAGACACACAATTGCTTCTGTTGCTGCCGTGATATTATGTAGAAAAGCTTGGGTAAGCTTTCCCACTGGGACTTGATATTTTGGGATCCAGGTTTTTTTCACCATTTCAGTGTGCCCTGTCACTCTTGGTTTGTGAGTGGCACCTGAGATTTTAAGCATTTCTTATTCCAAAGACTTGGTCTTGCTTCTGCAGATACTATTCTGGGCCTTGTTTGTTTATCCGTTGAGAAGGGGGCAGAAGGGAGAAAGACATGCACCTACAAGAGCAGGCTACCTTTAATTCTGCCCCATCTCTCTGCTGGTGGCTTCTGTGGTGATTGTCACTGTGGGTGGCACACTGTGTTAATGGCAGGACTTGTTTCTCTTGCTGGAGATTTGATAGGATGGGAAGTTAACAAAGTCTATCTTAAATGCAGCTCCCTGGAATAAGCTGCTTTTTTGCAAAGCATTACTTGCAAGCAGCCTCCTGCACCAAAAGCTTAGTGAAGCTGATGTATGAGACTTGCCTAAGTAAAGGAATGAAATAAAAACCAAAAAGATCCCATGATTCATGGGATCCCTGCATGTGTTAACTGTGGGGCATTTTTTAAAAGTACATCCACAGTAGCTCTGGGGGATTGGATTTGCAAGATTTACAGTGAAGTATCTCAAAACAAGTCTGAGTGTGTGAAAATGAAACACTTTCAACACTATTCATTTTCTTTTGGTAATTTTTAAACGGGTCATTTTCTTTTTCCTCGGTTGAATGAGTTTCAGGCTTTTGGAAAGTCTTAGGGGGGCAGCTATGAACACTGATCTTTTTTTCCTCAGACAGGGTATAGAGTGTGCAGCGTTGGTATATATACCCCTTTATATTTTGTTAATGGGTCATGGTGAGCTGGAAATGGTTATGTTAAGGAGTGTAGATTGATTAAGCCTCTCTTCCTCTCTACCCTTTCTTTTTCCACGCCCATTTCCCTTCCATCATCTTTGGTGTCTCTGCTGAGAATTTATTTTCTTCCGAATTGTAATGAAAAATTTTTCAGACCCCATTGTAGACTTCATCTTACACCACTGTAAAGCAAGAAATACTTAAACCAACACAGACATTAAATCATACAATCATGGGCATAAGATACACCTCTTACAAAATATCTGGTGAATTTGTTGCCACATGAAGTGCTGCATACCCTTGGCTCCCCTTGGCACTGCAGAATTTAGGTGGGGAAAAGAGGTTAGTGCTTCACAGAACTGGACTCATCTACTCTCAAATTTATCAGAAAACGTCTTCTCTGCCCTGAGTGCCTCAGACCTCTGTTGCTGTAAGAGTATCACTGCAATGTTTTCATTACCTTTATTTTTGTTTTAATTATGCAGTAAAGTGACCTGAAACAATGCACAGAGAGCGCGTGTGCGTGCGTATGCGTGTGTGTGTAGAGATTTTTAACAAAACAGACTGCAGTACTTGAGTGGGATTACCTGTGCTGAATGAGTTGTGTTGAGGAGATGCCTGTCCTGGAGGTTTGCCCACCATATCCTTCACTTGAATGGTTACAATGGTCTTGCCTTTTCTATGTGTGTGTATGATGCGAGGGGTGGGGGGCTTCATTTTCGGTCTATAAAATAAAAGTTGCAGCTGCTTTTAACAGAAATAACTTTTTTTTGGTCTTGTAATCCAAACCCAGACATGGAATTTTCAATTACATCCAGGTCTGCTTGCAGTAGTGCAAGCCCCACTGCTATGCATGCACCCAATTCAAACTTACCCTTAAACCCACACGTGTGCCATTTGCGTACCTCTTTGTTGTTGCATTGATACAACCAAATTTAGCACATTTTTAATGCAGGTAATCTATGGTGCTATGCATTTCTGCCTATAAATTGAAATCACAGCATGGTAATTGATTTCATACTCATAGTGAGTTCATCTACACCAGATCTTTCAACATGAGAGGGCACATCAGCCTTGAGAACAAAACTTACTAAACAAAAGTATTGAGAAAAGCTACTTTTTCACCTGTCTAGGTGTGTCTTTGCTTGAACATGATGTACTAGGCTTGTGCTGACTGGATTGTGGAAATTAACTATTTCTGATTCTTACGTAAATTGCTATCCACTTAAATAAAAGATCCCAACTTAAATCTACTTTTTAATGACATTTTTAGCAATTGTATATGCTTTCACCAAAAACTCAATCCTGCACTTAGTTCCAAATCAATCTCTTAATGTATTTCCCTTTTACTGTCGTGTAAGTCAGTGTGGAAATTCTTCATGCTGTTTCTGCAACTTGACTTGAATAGTTAAAGAGAGAAGGTTTGGTAGATCGTGCTGAGTAAGATTAACAGCAGGAGGAGAGTGGCCAGCCCGCATGTTTTACATGTCAGTCAGCAGAGTACTTGCACATTTCATGCACAGTGATTTGGTGGAAGATTTTTGTCCACTGAAGTCCTTACCATTGTCAGGATGGTGCCATTCAATACTGTACCTTGATCGCCAAAAATGGGGTAGAAGCTCTTGGTTTTGAGTCCCTTTACTGAAAAACTTAAAAAAAACCCCTATTTCAGACATGCTCCATTCAATCAAAAGCTTTGCAGGAGGAAGTAGTGGCTGGGACATAACTCCTCAGGCTGGGAAGAAGCTGCAGGTCTTTGACCTGAGTGCTCTGGTATCACTCCATTTCTTTGTTGTTGGTATTACAGACTGGCTTCTCAAAAACACTCTGCAGATTCTCTGAAGTAACAATGTAGTGCAGACAAGATTGTGTGGTCTTGATCTAGTCTGTGCAGCATAGAGGAACAGCTGTTCCAGTGTAAGTATTTTACATCTGTTAGATCCAGCTGGGGGGTAGTTTGCCACGTTAGCTAGTATTGTATTGATACCATCCTGTAATTATGGAGCACTCTCACTGGAGTGAGTTTTCTACTGGATTTTCTGATGTTCAGCCAGCCTCCCTGGAGCTACAAGGTACTAAGAATCACCTCATTGCTGGGTTCAATGGCTCACTTTCTTGGTATAAATACATTTTTATTTCCTCCTGATGCTCAAAATAGAATTCTTACAACATTCACATTCATCCTTTACTGTCTGAAATGAAGCAGAAATGCAGTACCTCAACTATTTTCAGAATGCTTTAGGGGATTTTTCTTAATGAGAGATGGAAAAGATGTAATTGTCCCAGTTGTATAGCAGTGGCTTGGAGTAATTGTTGGTGGTGAGAGGGAATTTCTTCTAATAAGATTATCGTTTGCATTCAGTGTTCTCTGTTAGAAGTTGTTTTGACCAGGATTCTTTAAAACGTGAAACTTCTCACTTAATCAGTGTCCTTGGTTCACTGAAAAACATTTGAGTTTATATGTATCTTTTTTTTAACTGGCTGGGCTTTCTGCCTCTGCTTTGCAGTCTGTTTTCTGCTATTTCTCTGTTTTCCTGGATGTGAGGCACTGATTCCAGGTTTCAGTGCAAAAAGAACCTTATCCAGTCAGATCACTTTACCTAGAGTTAAGAAAACCTGCAACTCCAAAATTGAGACTTAACCCCTCCATCAAAAAAATTTCAAAAAATCCTGAAGCCACACAATCATCACACAATGCTCTTTCCTCTTCCCCTGCAGCCCTGAAGAGCAGACTTGCTCTAACAGTATTTCCTGTTTCAATGGCATGATCAGATTTCTGACTCGAGGTAACAATCCCACGCTGTTTGTTTTTGCAGTGTTGGCTGCAAAGTTTCTTTCATTGACCAATAAGTTAAGGAAATGGGACAAGTGTCCTGAAGCCTTGGAGGACACTACTAGAGCAAGTGATTAGAGGAGTTTGTGCCATGATCTTTGCAAGAGGCCTGCCAAAGAGACCAGTGAGAAATAAGGCAGAACATGGACCACCCCAGTGAACATGGGTACCCCTGGACACCAAACGCTGCTCTATGTTTGGCTTTAAGGTTGAGCTGGATGCTGCAATCCACTGTAGTACTAGAACAGCCTCAGAAACTTGACAAGTTCTGGCTGCTCTCAGCACACTTGCAGCAAATGCATGCTGCTTCTCACCCCTGTGCTTAGCTGTGCCTTGTGCAGTGAATCCCACATCGTTTGCTGTAGACTCTGCAGAACACTCCTCCTCTGTCACACATGCACTGCAAAATCACTACAGGAAAACAAGTAAAACACAGCAACCACAGTCACCTTATGCTAAATAATTCCAACACTGGGTTTAGAAATAAGCTTTTATTAAGCAGATTGAGTTAGCCACTACTGAATTTGAATAATAAGTATAGAAACAGAAGTTCCATAATCAGGACTAATTCTGTAATGCTGTTCAGTGGTTAACAATTTTTTTATTAAATACTGAGAATGCTCACCCTAAAATACATGGTCTTCCTCGTTCCAGTGAGTTTTCAGTTGCTTGATTCTATCTTCTATCAAAAATTCCATTATAAAAAAGCAGTTAACATGGTGCTGGCCAATTAGAAGGTCCACGTTTGGCTCTAAAATTTTAGGACAGCTCGAATGCTTAAAATATAAAAGAAAGAAAAAAATTACCGAGAAGTCAATTTTCTCCCCATCTCTCCCCTCCCTTTCAATGCTGAGACATATTTTAGCTTCTGTCTTTTGTAAGAATAAAGTCATGCTTATGCCTATAGTATTTACTAAAAATCCAGGATAATGCTTATGATCTCCTCCAGTAAAATAAACTCCAAATGAACACTTTTTCAAACTAGGTGTCAGCTTTCAGTAGCTAGCCAAGATTGATCAGGAGCAGTAATATTTACAGGCATTCTCTCTTTTGTCTGTTTGGAAAATGTTAGGTAGCTTTCATTATTAGTTTCCTGGGACATGCTCATGTATGAATAAAGCACTGTAATGATATTGAAGTTTGTAACTGGGACAGGGATCAAGTGCCAGATGAAATTTGCAAAAATGCAGTGTTTTCATTTGTAACAAGTACAGTCCACTGATTTATCCAAAATAGAATCC
Source organism: Trochalopteron elliotii (assembly GCA_024734555.1). NCBI lineage: Eukaryota > Metazoa > Chordata > Aves > Passeriformes > Leiothrichidae > Trochalopteron > Trochalopteron elliotii. Next base: position 8,201,484 of record JANPWX010000008.1, read on the forward strand.
ATATGAGCTAAAGCACACAGAGCTAGTATTTTCCCCAAAGTTATATACAATAGATGGATACAGAGTGAGATCAAATACAAAGACCATCTGGTTTCTGGAGATAATGCTCGTAACTGTAGAGGAACCTAAATATTACTGAATATGTAATCTTCAGTCTCTTTACATTGCTTTCTAGAAGTTAGAATGTTTTAGCAATGGTGGAAGCCTGAGACTGACCTGTCCCCTTTACCAGCTTTACATCTGTATTTCTCTTGTACATTGTCACGTGCTTTTTACTGTGTTTTGGCACATGCCTGGAAACTCCTCTGAGTGTGTTTATATCCAAATCAATGCATGTGGTCTATGTCACCCTTTAGCTTCCCTGTTTAAAACATGACAATGGGCAGGGAACCTGTACTTTGACAGTGTCTGATCAAGAAGTGTCTTGTATGCCTTTCAGTATTGTGAACATTACCTTTTTCCTGAATGCATCAGCTCAAAAGCCTCATTAATTTTGTCAAAAGGCAGCGTGTGAGTCACAAATTCATCAACCTTGATCTTTTTGGACATGTATTCAGTCACCAGTTTCGGTACACTGTCTACACTCTTCCAGCCTGAAAGAAGGAAAACATGCCTTGTTTTTCCCCTTTTCCACCCATCTCAGGAAATTAAAAACACAGCCCTTACACAGGCACTTGTATAATCAATATGAAAAGGAACAGAGAGAAGTGACATGTCTGTCCCTCCCATGGAGGCCTGGCAAAAGCACACATTATCCAAACACACACAAGTGTTGATGAAGTATCTTTCACTAGCTGTTCCAGCATTCAACATTAACAACAGCCCTTACCTAAGAAAGTATACACAAGGCATATCTGTCAGGCCCCCTACGTATCTTTATAACCCAACCCAATAAGGTTTGTATTGCTTGGACAAAGAGCAGTGTAATAATTCAAAGCCTGAATACTTCCATCAATTTCAGCAATTACTGAATTCCCCAAAAAAAGAACTCAATGTGGTTTTGAATTGACAGCAGAAAATGTGTTATCAAGCACTTGTTCCCTTTTTATTTTGAAGGTCCTTATAGCACATTTTCATGCTGGCCCCACAATTTAATAACTTAGTTGGTTAAATAACACAAACATACTGATGTGAGTTCCCATCTCCCCGAAGACCAGGCACCAGACCAAACCAAACCTTCACTTGATGATAAAGCAGTCTCCCTGTCCCACTCCTTTAGTAGTGAGTAGTATATAGAAATACTCTCTCTTCAAAATATGTTAGATATCATACCAATGTGTTAATCTGTACCCTGTCTGTAGGAATAACAGGTTTTTAAGAGTCTTTATCTTAAAAGCCAGCATAACATTTGTGAATAGCCTGTCAACAGTACATTTCTTGCACAAGCCAAACCAAGGGGGTGTGTTCTTCCCAGCTTTAGCCCAGAGTAAATTATTTTTATCCCCACAGCAAGAGAGAGTTACCTCCAAATGCAGTCCCTTTCCATGTCCGGCCAGTCACTAGCTGGAATGGCCGTGTGGAGATCTCCTGGCCAGCAGCAGCCACTCCAACTATCACACTGACTCCCCAGCCTTTGTGGCAGGCTTCCAAGGCAGCCCTCTTCATGGACAGACAGGACAAAGCAGAGTGGTTATTGCTAAGGTTTACACTGCCTGGACTGGTAGCACTTCCTCTCCCCCAATTAATGAATCACCACGTTGGCATTTAAGGAACTATTAATATACTGAAAATTACATTATATATGTTTTCCATTGGTTCAGATACCCTTATAATGTTAAAGGTTCACTTTGCACTTTTTATATGCTATCTAGCCTTCAAAGAAGTCACTCTGAACTGGCATTGAGAGTTGGGATAAACTGTAATCACAGACCATATCACCAAGAGTTAGGAATGCTACTGTAATTCCTGAAAATCTAGCTTTACATTTAGTAATACTTCTGCATTTCCAAAGGTGAAATTCATTACTTGAGAAATAAGGGAAATACTGAATGATCCCCGAGATTTTACTGTTCATTGCACAATAGATTTTATGTGAATTTTGTTAAATTTCAACTGTGAGCACAGAGAAACTCAGGATCTCAAAAAAGTCTGATGAGGGAAAAAAACATTTGTAACTGCCATTTTCAACCCAAGAAGTAGCAACTGCTTTAATTATGTAACTAGGATTGAGTGTAAATTGTCCTTTCTAGTCATAGCAGTTATCCCTACTATTAAAAAAAAAAGAATGAGTCTGGCATGTTTTGTGTTAAGAAAGCAGCTGATCTTGCTGTTTAGCAGAACTGGCTCCTCCTTGTACATGCTGCTGTTGGTCAAGCACTCACCATGACTCCAACATTTCCGATGCACTCAAAGGAGTAATCCACACCACCATCGGTCATCTCAACCAGAACCTCCTGGATGGGCTTCTTGGAGTCTTGGGGGCTGATGCATTCAGTAGCTCCAAACTCTTTGGCTTTGGCATACTTATCCTTGTTAATGTCAATGCCAATGATCCGGGATGCTCCTGCTATTTTGCAGCCCATAATAACTGCCAGCCCCACTCCTCCCAAACCAAACACGGCACATGTAGAGCCAGGCTCCACCTAGGGGTAAGAAAGGAATGATGAGCAGCGGAAAAAAATTCATCCTTCCACGGGAAGAGGAAATGCAGGTTAAGGAGGCTGTAATAAAGGAAAAAATGGAAGCAAGGATATATGGCTATGAGATTTTATAGACAAGGGAAACTATATACAAATTTAATATGTAGGTACTAAGCTTTTCCTTTTGCTTGAAGACTCATGCCCGCTCACCTACCATCTCTGTCTCACCCTGGACTTCAGACTATCAGAATGACTTGCAGCAAGATGAACAAGAACTGAAAAAGTAATTCATATAGAGCTGCTATCAAAAGGGATGCAGAATACTCCACCTGAATTTCCTCCAAAGGGCAACAGGTTCTTCTAACCTGATCTGGCCTCTTATGGGGAAGTTAGAAATTCTTAGCTAAACTTCATCAGTTGAAGAAGAAAATCACAGATTTGGTGTGTCACATTTACAGTCCTGATGTAGTTGCTAAGCTGTGTGTGCCACAAGCCCAGCCTTTACCTTAGCAGTGTTGACAGCAGCCCCATAGCCCGTGGAGATGCCACAGCCCAGCAGGCACACTTTATCCAGAGGTGCTGCAGGATCTATCTTGGCTACAGAGATATCAGCCACCACGGTGTACTCAGAGAAGGTGCTGGTCCCCATGAAGTGGTAAATCTGCTTTCCCTTGCAGGTGAATCTGCTGGTACCATCAGGCATGACTCCTTTCCCTTGAGTAATTCTTGAGGCAAAGACAGGAAAGTGCAGTCAGAGTTTTAAGCAGCAAATATTCTCACCAGACAGAATCTACTAAGCAGCAGAGAGGCAGTTGCATACTTGCACCTTTATATTTTGACCATTTAATAATCCTAGGAGTTCAGAGAAGCGAGATGCTAAACTCCTAAAACTTCATGCAGTTAACTCCTCCAGGGAAAAACTGAAAGAAATGGAGTTTATTCACACGTTCACTCTGTGCTAACTGCTTGTGCCACAGTACCACACCACTGTCTTGCCCTCCCTCAGTACCCTCTCCCTGAGTAGCAGTTATGTCACTGGGGTTTTTCTTGAGTTTGGGAGAATTTTTTTCAGAGCAGCAGCTGCAAATTTATCTGGGGAGCAGGCATTAAGGAAAAAAGGACCTGTCTGTACAATTCTGTACCACTTGAAAGCTTTGGTGTTCACTCCCAAGAGCTAAATTCCCTGAAGTGCTTCCTTTAAGTACCTTAAGCTCCCTTTATTCCCTTAAGAATTAAATATGGAGTCAGAGCATTTATGTTTTCCAACCTGTGGACACAAAGGTAGTAGTCTGCACCTTCACATACATGAAAAGAGAGCAACAGTTTTATTTAAGGGAAGAACAGAAATTTTAAGGAAGAGTGGAAAAAATTGCTTAAGTGACTCCTGCAACACCTACTTTACAAGTCACTAAATGATGCATCAACAGATTCATTCTTCAAAGAAAACTCCTGTCAATTACTTTTGCTAACTGCAGCAGGTATACATTGAACAAATACCATAGCATGTGTCCAAGTCATACAAACCTTATCTTCTGGCACAGGTTTGTTTTAGGATTCTTACAGAACTTGCACTCTCCACACTGAGGGATGTATAGAGGGATTACAGTGTCCCCTAAGAAAAAAAAAATATTCTGTGTCTAGTTACTGAGTCAAGCAAGGCATTCTGAAAAAAAAAAATAAAGCTACTCGATTCTCCATGTTTTTCTCTGAGCTTGAGTTCACTTAAAACCTTTGCATACTAAAAGCTGTGTATGGTATACAGTGGTATTACAGAGTGCTAGATAAACCACTTTCATCCTGGCTGAGCAGACAGCCCATCCAAAATTCATTGTTCCAGAATAAGTAGCAATGGTACTGTAAAACAAAACAACCCTAAATCAACAGTGAACATGACTAAACCCTTTAAGCCTTCTAATTAAACCAACAGATAAAAACTTTAATTTGAAAAAATAATAAACCCCCAACCCTCTTCCAACTATACATTCATCTGATTTCAAGTAAAAAAAATGCTATTCTGGGCTCTTTCAGGCTTTAAATCAAGAGCTCATTGAATAGATTAGTGTTGTGTCTCACAGACTACAGAAATCAACACAGGCATACACCCCAGATTAAAATATTGTATTAACTCCTGCAATATGGCATTTCAGTGGCCCAATTTGACAGTTGGTCTTCAAATAAATAACACTTTTAAGGAAGGCAGAAAACTTGTAAGGTATTTTCTTACCCTTCTTCACTTTTGTTACTCCTTCCCCAACACTCTCTACAATTCCTGCTCCTTCATGTCCCAGGATCACAGGGAAGCATCCCTCAGGATCAGCACCACTCAGAGTGTAGGCATCAGTGTGACAGACAGCAGTGGCAACTATCTGTGAAGAAATATATAATCTGAGACACACTGAAGAACAGAAGAGTAGCACAGACCTAAAGAATTCCCTTTGGTCAGAAATTCAGAACAATTGCCAGGTCAAAGTTCTGGCAGCATTTGGGATATGGGCAACATATTTTCAATTTCTGGCAAGGCAGTTTTACTTGTTTTGAAAAAGCAAAGTCATGACAGTACATTTTTATAATTTCCATCAACCAAAATGTGACCCTGAAAGGGGTAAAAGATGACATGTTTTTTCCTATACTAGAAATCTGTGGTCCAAGTCATCTCAAAATAGTTTAGCATCTCAGATTTGAAATAAGTTACGACTTAGAGGTAAAATACCAGAGGAGACCATGCAGAGCTCTCAGTACTGCAAAAATCCGGCTTAAGTATTCAGCTCCATGCAGAAATCCTTCCCACAGAAATAAATTTCACATTAATGTATACTTTTTGGCAGATACAGGCTCCTAGAAAGTCCTGATGAAATCAGAAACATGGGTATAGGGAATCCAACAGACCAATCCCAGCTGAGCAGCCAGTAACTTATGGCCTGACTGAAGTAAAATCCAGCATGTTACACAGCTGCCACAAGTGACAAACTGCTGCCCTTCAAACAAGATAAAGGTGTTCCCAGTTCAGACATTTTGAGGGAACTTAGTCTGTAACAACTGGAACTGATCCTTACACCAGACTCTGAAGTGAGACTAGTAGAAATTAAAAGTGTTTTTTATAAACGGAAGATGTAAATACTTTTCTATAAATAATTTTCTTCTCTGGAAAGCCAGCTGAGATACTAATGAACTAATGATATCTATTCAACATTTCTTCTGTTGGCAAACAAACCATTCATCTTTAATATTCAGTCTCCTAAAACAGAAAACATATAGGTAAGAATTGATGTAATTACCTTGATACGAACTTCATGAGCTTTTGGTGGAGCAACCTCCACCTCCTCAATAGAGAGAGGTTTACCTGCCTCCCAGGCAACAGCAGCCTTGCATTTAATAACCTAAAAGACAAGAACAACAAGAAAAAAAAAGAGGACATCTGTTGAATGGTTCATTTAAAATAATTCTTGTTCAGCCAAGTGAGAAAATAAAAGCAGCACTACTGGCTTTTGGAAAGAATCCCAGATCTGAAATTCATAATTTCAACACAAAGATTTAATTGCCCCACATTTGCTTTCAGGAAGCTAAACAATAATGAGTAAGCCAAGATCTGAAATTTGGATGTCATTCTTTTACTGAGTAAAAAATATAATAAGCCTGGGAGTGTTTGGGAGACATGCTGCAGTGAAGTGAGCACCATGAACGGAAAGCCTGCATAATAAAAATAGTGGTTTAAAATCAAAGACTGTCATTCATTTCAGATATGTTCATTAAACAAAGTGTTCGAAGTTGGAAAGTTCAGAAAGGAAACTGTGGAGACCCACATCAAGAGTGAATTTCCTGTTCCTTGTCAGGATGGTTTCCAAGTAGGATTCTGGCAAGGAGATGTGTGTGTGCAGCTGACATGCAGAGCACCCAGTGATGCAGAGGGACCAGAGGGATTTTGCTACAAGGCTCCAACACCTCTGCAGTGGCCACAGGGATCACTGTTAGCAAGTCTTCATTCACTGCTCTCAGCACCACGACAAATCCTGCTCTGCAACCACATCTAAACATCCCGGGAAGCTTTTCAATCCCAACAGTGCTGAGCCTGGATGAAGAGCAGGATTTCTGGATCTGTAAACCCTATTAATAGGTACCTACACACAACTGACTGAGAAAATCAGCAGGCATTATAGCCATACACTCCAGAGTAGCTTCAGGATAAACATTTGGATTACCCTTAGAAGTCAGTTTCATGAAGATGACAAGGTCTAAACCATTACTATTAGAAATAGAAAACAACGGAAGAATATGACATTTTGTGTGTTTAAAATAGCTGTGGTGTTCCCATGGAATGCTTGAAAGAAAGAGGATTAATGTAAATTCCCAAGACCAGAAATACAGTCACTCAGCCTTTTTGAAATTTCACTTGCTGGAAGAAATAACAGTGCTGAGACCACCTTTTAAGCTTGCCAGGTCTGATACATTATGTGTGATCAGGAGAAAATAATGGCTAGGCTATGCCTTTCTGTAGTATTTCTGTTGTACAATAAACAGTACCAGGCTTTGCCAGAGCCAATTAAAATCCTCACTGGACCTGTAATAGCAGAACTTAGATACTTACCTTGGCTTAAATTTGGTAAAATACTCTAGACCCAAAAAGCTTTGTAACAGAAAACAGGTACCTATTCCAACAGCCAGCAGGGGTCTAAATTAGACAGAAACACCCCTAACTAGAACCATGAAATCTTCTTGTCTTGCTTTTTAATACCAGGGTAAATACTACAAAAATGCACGGAATGTGCCATAGTAACTAACTGTGGAATCACAGTGTGAGCCATCGGTCATAATCTCTAAATCTACCAAAAGATTTTGCCAGAAAATCTAAATTCAAAGCACAAAGTGCAAGAGGAGCCATCATTCAGTAAATCATTTACTGGTTTTCAATCCATCCCCTCATCCTCCCTTCATTAAGTCATCACTTGTTATTGCATCGGAGACTGCGCATTCCTAAAATTTGATTTCCACAAGCTTAGTTAAACACAAAATTAAAGAGAGAGAGGAGGAAAAAAGTCTCCTAACAGGATAAATTCTGATCATCTAAAACTAACAGTACGCTTCTGGAAGCACATTTTGAAATTGTAATTTCTGATTCAGTTCATACAGCCACAAAGGCCCCTGGACTATTCAGAGTGGGTATCAGGAAAGCCCCATCTTCTTCTGCCCTCTTATTATTCATAGCTTTCCGCTGTTGCTTTGCTGAAAATCTTGAAGCCAACAACTGGAACTAAAACCCAAAACACCAACTTCCAGCAGTTCTTTATTTCCTCTATTACCGTGCTAGCACTGGAGCGCGGCTGTTGGGTTGCTTGTGGCTATTACGCACACGATCAGCTATCTCAGTCGGGACGAAACCGAGCTCTGGGCAGTGACAGAAGCTGCCCCAAACCCAGTGCCAGCCTGCAGCAGCTTCAGCGTCCGGCCAAGCGCGGCCACCGAGCCCGCTGGGCCCCGGGCACTGACCGCCTGTGCACAATTCGGACAAACATTGGCAGAAGGTCTGGCCTACCGCGCTGTTCCTAAAGCAATCCAGCAAACGTGCCAGGCAATGGCTTTGTGAGCAGGCAGGGTCTTGTTTTACGCCTTCCTTCCAGCCGATTCGGTCGCACCTGCCCGAAGCCCACGGGAAACCACGCAAGCTCAAGGTCTTCTGCTTGTTCCTCCACCGCCGCGAGCCAGGAGCGGCCGCAGCGCAGCCCTCAGAGCCACAGGACGCGCACGGGGGTCGAGTACAACACCCGGCGGGGAGCAAAGGCGTGTTTTCCTCCCCAACCCTGCAAATACCACAGCGGGAGCCTCCCCCGCCTAAGCAGCGGCCCCGACTCCGCCGCATGCCTCACACGCGTGAGGAAGGAGAGTGGAGACGCCCGCACAACCCCCGCGCCCCGGCTCTCGCCAGCGCTGGGGCGGGAGCGGCCACGGCGAGCTCGGCCGCGGCCCTGGAGCCCGGCAGCGAGGGCAGGGCAGGGAGAGCTCGCCCGCCTCATCCTGTCCGGTGCGGGACCCTCCGCCCACCCCCGGGCGACCTTCCCGCCGCGGAACGCAGACGCTCACCCCGCTCGCCATCGCGCACGGCCACCGCTGCCAGCGGAAGGGGAAGGGGAGCCCGCCTTCTTCTCCACCGCCTCTCTCCCCGCCTCCCTCTCAGGGGCGGGCGAAGGAGCTGGCTGCTTCCTCCCTCTTTCGCCTCCCTCCCTCGCAGGGCAGGGGCGCGCTGAGTCGGTCGCAAGACCCGTGTAGCGCTTTTCTTCCCGCAGACCGCGGTGCGGGCCAAGGTCTCTGTGTTTCCTCAGGGTGCCCGCAGTGTTGCCTTGCGGTGTGGCTGCGTTTGTAGCCGCTGACGGCTGCACCAGCGTCTTCCATCGCGGCCCCTTCAGTCCGGCCGACAGAGGGACATTACTGTGCCCATGGGGGAGCAGGCCCGCCGTCCTGGCTGTGGGCCTGCTCCTGCCGACACCGGGTTGCCCAGATTCCTTCCCGACTAACGGGACGCCACGGCTTCCTCTGCGCCGCTCCCTGAGGGCCGCGGCAGTGCCTGGATGTGCCTGCACTCCCCATGCGGGGGAATCCCTCCCTGGCTCCCGTTCTGGAGGTGCTTGGTACCTGCCTGTGTCTCACCTGGACACAGGGGGACGCTGACCATGCCTGCAGAACTTGTCTTTTGTGCCTCAATCTGTTCTTGGCTGGATAAAGTGCAGTGGTGAAGACTTTACTTCAGACTGGGTGAAGGCAGCCCGCTGCCAGGGCAGGGGAAGGGATCTGCGGTGCAATGGAAGTCTTGGCTGGGCTTCTTGACACCCCATCCAGCTGCCTTTGAAGCGAAGGAGCTATTGCTGCAAGATGGGATCATTCACTGGCTCATGCTGTTGTTTCATTTTCTGAAAAACCTTTTTTTCTCCAGGCAGGGTAGGAAGGGCTTCTTGTTCCTGACATGATTGCAGACATGATTGTGTAAAATGAGGAGAACAGTTCTGCCATGAGCTGTTGGGATTTTCCACAAGAGGTGATGGTGCTTGAGGAATTGCAGGGTGTAAGTCAGTCCCCCTCAGTAGAAAAGGGAATTTTTATTTTCCTGTGACATGCTAGCAAAAGTTTAGCAAATACCACATGTAGACAACAGCACCAGTATGTGGAAAATTAATAACAGGACATAAGCAACTATGGCAGTTAGTAAATAACATGAAAGTAATGTAACATTTGATAACAAAACTAAGATGAGAAACAAAATCTGTAGGCTCATTAAAGCTGACATGAAACTGGAAGTGAGGGTGCTATACAGGTTACACACGTTGTTGACATCAACACAAGCCTTGTCTATTTCCTTGGTTAAATTCAGCTCTGCCAACCTCGCTTGAGAATTTCGTGCTCTTGGCCACCCCTGGTTTGTCAGTGCTTCCAAAAAGCCTCCAAGTATTTTCTGTTTAGCTAAACTCCAGAGATGCTCTGCTTTTTTTAGTATCTTTGGCATTCTGAACATTGTAGGCACTGATTCTGGTGGACAAAGGGACAGATACATAAATCGGACCTCTTTAACACTCCAATTTAGTTGTCCAGTTTCAGAGATGAAAGAAGTTGTTTATTTTTTCATCTTTCCTTCCCTTGCAGTTTTGTGATGCTCACCCCGGTGTTGCTGTGTACTTTTGGAAGCCCCAAGACACAGTGAGTGGTTTTGCAACTTTCTTTCTGTTCTCAGCACCATGCAAGTGAATCAAGTTACCACTCCATGGTCTTGACTGAACTATCTAGGCTTTGTCACATGTTTCAGGCTTATGTGGGTAAGTTCCTTCCACAGGTGAGGGCTTCCACTGCTGCTCTGGATTTTATATTCGTTTGGTTTTGGTGTTGTTCTGTCAGCTGTTACATGTTAATTGGGAACATCAATTTGCATTGGGAAAAGAGGACAGCTTGGAAGCACTTTGAACATGCGGGAGGAGAGACCAGGCAATCATGTTCTTGTTTGGTGGATGTGGTCTGTTTTGTGTGCCAAGTGGGGAGAAAAGTCCAAAACAACTAGGGGCCTGTATTACATCTGTTTTTCCTTTTTTTAAAAAAAACTGTATTATTACGCCTACCCTAGAGGCGTTAGTTTTTTAGTGAGGTTTTTTTCTGTACCTTAATTTAACTTTGGAGCAGAAGAAGATGTGGGGCAAGAAATCACTTGCAAACTTGGCAGGCAGTGTATGGCTGAATGAAGAAGCAAGTGATCTGCCAGGGTGCCCATCCTGGGACAGTCTGAGTGCCAGAGGCAGAAGCTGGCTGTGTGCTTCCATCAGAAGGAGGAGCTGGTGCTTTGGCACTGGAACTGCTGGCTGCAGCCTCACACGCTGGTGAACAGATTAGTAAGGCACAGGGAGGCTGGAGAAGACTGACAAGTCTACCCAGAGGCAAAACTGAAATGCATTAATACAAATGTTACCTGGTTTGTTTTCCCCAAGCAGATGTGATCCCAGATTGACCCACAGGTAATTTTCCTTCTGTTAATACTATACATTTTCCAAATAAAACCAGTAGTTTTGATAGAAATATTTCATTAGAGCAACCTTGTTGGAGTTGGGGTAACCTGTGCACAGTGGATGCTTGAGCATAAGTCTCTTTTTGTGGGATGTTGCTCTCAAAACCATCCTTTTGAATTTTGATTTAAGTTTTCTGCATTTTCCTGTGAAGTACTGGAGTATACTACTTGTGCAGCTTAAAAAAATAAAAGCTAGAAATTCTTGTAATTCCTCAAGTTAGCATCAATTTTTTTTTATAAAGTATAACTATAGCTGGTTAAAGAATGGAAACATTCTAAAAATCAGAATTGTTCTAATTTAGAATCACAGAATCATTTAGGTTGGAAAAGACCTCTGAGATCATTGAGTCCAGACTTTGACTGAACACCACCATGTTAATGAGACCATGCCCCTGAGGGCCACATCCAGTGTTTCATTAAACACCTCCGGGGACGGTGACTCCACCACTTCCCTGGGGAATCCACTCCAATGTTTAATCACTCCTTCTGTGAAGAAATTCCTCCTGATGTCCAAGCTAAATCTGCCCTGACACAGCTTGGAACTATGTCCAAAAATGCTCAAAGCTGGTTGGTATTTCTTTGGATAATTCCTAGGTAATTGAAATATTCTGGTTTTGTAAACACAAGTCTAAATATTGTCTGGTAATTCAAGAAATGGTTTGTTCCAAAGGAAAAACTTTAGGGATAATTTCAGTAATTAATCCTAGTATAATTCTAAAGTATACTAGAGTAAATTAACTTTTCAAAACAAATCTGATTTACTCAAAATAAGTATGAAAATGACCATGACAGTTTTGCAGTAGAGACACATGAAGCTGGGATGTGAAAGACGTTTAATATTTTAGATATGGAAATAAGTAATTAGGGGAGTTTTGCAATTATTCTCAGGTATCTGCATTCATTGAAAACCAAATAAGACACAAAAAGCTGATCGAGTATGTGCTGATTTTAATATGTTAATATTAAACTAACTATGCAAGGGAAAAATTGAAAGATGAAAGTGGGGAAAGAGTTGTGCTGTCACCTTCTTTGCACTTGGCAGCATTTTCTTCTGGTTTGTATAAATGTCTTTGCTTTCAAATGTAATTATTTGGCCAGCTGTGAAACAAGTGATGTTTTAGGAATCAAGTAGAATTTGAGGATCTCTCTAATTATCTTCTGAAATTTCAAGTCCTGCCCAGTTCGTGATGTCAAAGGGGCAGGAGGATCTCCGAGATCCAAGGCAGCATGCCCGGAGAATAGGGACAGGTGACCACCAGGTGGCCCTGCCGTAGTAGAGAGCTCCTCAGTACTCAGAAGGGCTCACGCGATTTTTCACGTAGCAACAGCTCAAAAGAATTGGTTAAGTGCAAGTTACAATTTACTTTAGGCAGAGGTTTCTTTATACTGATGAAACTTTTTTTTTCATCTGGGTTTAGATTTTTTCCAAAAGGGAATATTTTTTTTTGTCCCAGTCCTCCACGGATTTGTGTTTATATTTGATAGACAGATACTTGGCAAATTGGTTACATTTTTGAGACTTGTCACTTGTATAAAGACTGTGCAGATGCATGTGCAGTAATAGGGAAACATTGTTGATTGGAAGGAAGTTCTTGGAGTTTTCTCATTAGGGAAGTGCTAGAACTCAATCAACATTTATTGAATTATATTGTTTTATGTTTAAAAAGTGGTTAAGAGAATTATAGCTAACTCTTATGTCATGGCAGAGTGAAAAGTGCAGAATTCACTAAAAATTGGCAAACAGGATGGGATTTGTTTACCTTTGATAACTCATTTGTGTACTCTTGATATTCTGTGTAATTGCTGATTGTGCTAAGGGGTTTCCAGGAGTTCAAAGGGCTGTGGGATGTGATAAGTATTGCATAAAAGAGGTCAAAAGGCATGGTACTGTTGTGGGTCCAATGTTCAGCACTGAAAGAAGGATCCGTTTAGCAGAATGACCATCTTGGAATGACAATCCTGTTCTTTGGGGAAAATTTTTCAGGGCTGTACTGTAATATACTGCGGGACTTAGTGCGGAAAATATATTAAAAGTACAATACCATTTGCCAAAATGAAACCACATCCACGGATGCTGTATGAGTGTTACATCATAATAAGAAAGTTATCTACTGCTTGTCTTGGTTTGGGAAGACAGGTATCTACCGGGAAAACTGGAGCCTCCCTTGGAATGGAGAATGTAAACCACCCCCCCACCCCCCCCGCCTTTTCCAATTATAAATTTGCAGTTAGAGGCTTTCAGGCAAAGATTTGGGGATAGAAATAGCAGTTCTTTAGTGGTATGTATAACAGAGCAAAACAAAACAAAACAACAAAAAAAAACCAACTACAGCATTAATAACAAAACAATACCAAGTACCTTGAGGTCTTTGCTTTACAAAAACCCAGAGGAGCTCGGTCTCGGTGCCCCTGCAGGATCCTCAGAGCACCAAGCTGGAAACAGTGGAAAAGTCCCGGGCTGGTGGCTGTGATGGCAGGATGTCCCAGTAGGGCAGGGGGAGGTGCAGGGTCACACTGCAGCAAGAGGTGCAGTGCTGAAGAATCCAACGGCGGGGCAGGGCTGGCCCAGCCGCTGCAGGGTGGCAGAGGAGCTCAGGATTCCAAGGCGAGCAGATGATGGTAGATTTCTTAGGACTGAACTCCTTTGGCCTCAGTGAACTTTTCTTGCAGCAAGCAGCAACCCAGCTGTTTTTTCTTCCCGAACGCCAAAACACAGAGTGCCCGCTGCCTCAAGCTCTATCCTTTTCCTGCCTCAAACTCGCGTTATCTCTCCCTCCGAGCTTTGGCCACCCCTTTGTTTTGGTCAAGTACTTAAGTATCCAACACTTGGTTTCCTTGGTAACTTATGGGTGAAAAAATTCTTTAGAGTAAAAAAGAACAGACGTAACCCCCAATACTGCTCTATATAATATGCTTCAGAACAGCAGCAACAGGGGTGGTTTCCCTGCTGGGCTTTGCTGGAAGCTGCAGCATTCACCCAGCTGAGAGGGGGGCAGAGAGGAGAGGCCCCAGGTCACTGAAGCAGATGAAGGTTCGAGTCAGCAGAGAGGAGGGGCAAAGGCCGTTGCTCACCGCTGAGACTAAGGATGTGGTGGAAAGGCCTTTGATGTGCGGGGGAGCTCCTCCTGTCCTCTGGAAACACTTTTGATTGAATGCACTGCATGGGACAAGTTTGACAAAAAACCTTTATTAGTAAAAGCATCTTCCTGGG
>JANPWX010000009.1:0-59582 GCA_024734555.1 Trochalopteron elliotii
CCGGAGGGCCCGTGATCCCCCGCACGCACCGGGATCGGCGTCTGTCTGGCTTCGCTCCGGGCTGGCGGGCGGCGGGACTGGTTGGTGTCGGCGGGCGCCCTCCGGTCTTTTCAGGCCCGGGCTGAGCAACGCAGCGGGAGCCGCCCGGCTTTGGGAATCGCGCCGAAGAGGCCGCGGCTGTTTGTGTTGGGTGAAAGGGGCGTGTGGCAGCAGTCCCTCCTCCCCCCTCCCTCCCCGGCGGGGTCCGGAGTGGCTCCGCTCGAAGAGGTGGGCTGGGACCGCGGGGACAGGAGAGGAGCTGGCGGGGTTGCGGAGCCGTGCTGTGCGGAGCTTTGCGATGCCTGCCCGGCACTGGGCGCTCCCTTGTGCTCACCGAGGGTTTGTGCTGTCCCCGTGCTGAACGTGGAAGGTGTTGGGCGGGCGTTTCTTCGCCGATGTGCTTCAGGACATCCTGAAGTCTGCAGGTCCTGACAGCACGGAGAGACAACACCTTCTGTATTCAGAGCTTCCATTTTTCATAATAGTATAGAATTAACTTCTTTTAAATATACTTAGAGTGTCTCTCGTCTCTGCTCCTGGCCTGTTCCCTTCCTTTTCTCAAGTCCGTGTGCTAGACGTAAAAGGATGTAGATTTGGAGCCTGTATTATGGCAATTGTCTCCTATTTTAGTGATACTACAATACCACAGACAGGTTCAGCTGTATGGCCTCCTCGTTATTCTGGTGTCATAGGAGAATCACCCTTGTTGTTTTCTCCTTTTCTCTGCTTATGTTAGATCATCTGATCCTGTGGTCTCTTCCACTATTTCTTTTGAGAACTGTCACATCCAGCAGAATAATACATGCCGAGGTGACTTTCTATTTCCCTGTAAAAACTACTAATTGTTGTAGAGTTTCATTGTAAAAATTCTGTTTAATAAATAGATAATAACTTCTCTAGTTGCGAGTGTTGCAACGCCTGTTTTTTGTTGTTTTGTTCTGCAACTGAAAGGGCTAGAAATACTGTTTCAGTGAAATCTGCTATTCTCTTACACAGCAGGGGAAAGCTTTCTGACATAAAAATCAACGTTAAGCTCCAAAATACATCCAAAAAGCAGTTATTGCCAGAATAGTCCATGATGCTCAGAACCTGAAGGCAAAACCTGTTTCTTTGTTGCAGAAGACAATGACAGTTTTCAACACATGGAAACTGTTTAGGGCGTTGCAAATAATGATGACAAAGCTAAAAACCATTCTAGTTAGTGTACAGCAGTAGTTGTATAGGAAGAGGAAAGTAAAATAGAAGCGCTCAACATTGTAATCTCAAAGTATGCACTGATGGTAATTACAGCCTGTATTTTCCCCCTCTCTGTTTTGCATATGCATGCTAAAATGTTTTGAGGGGTGTTAAACAGGGAAATAGTGGATTGGCAATAAAATATTGTGGAAGCACAGAGGCCTTTGATCTTGCAGCAAGACTGTGTTGTCAGCTTCAGTGGGACTTTTGTCATGGTGTAGGGCTTTATCAGTGCAGAGCAGCTGCTGAATTAAGACTATAACTTTCAAGTTAGAGTTGCTCAGGTAAGGTGATACCTTGTTGCTAAAGTTGGGAGCAGATTTAGAAGAAAGTACTGTTTAATGTGATACAGTTCTCCCAGATACATTTCAACAAACTTAAAAATTACTTGGTACAGTAAGACTAAAATGTTCCAGAGAATTCTTTTGGAGTAAGTAGTAGATCCATTAATGTATTTTCCCTTCTCTAAAAACAGCTACATAGCATTTACAGCATTTTATGCTAAAAGTAAGAATGCAAATTGGATGAGGTTAATTTGATGTTGTCCAGTGTTTGTCTTGTGTGTAACTTAGTAAGCGTGTGTGTAATGTAGTGTATATTTTGTATAACTTAAATAAAATAATGCAGGTTGTAGTGACACAGTATGTTTTCTTCTGCAGCGCATCCTGGTAGAGAGGTCCTTGCCCCTGCCCTTATGCCACAATTCTTCTTTTGACTGTTCTGTAGAATTGCTTGTGAGGGAGTAGACTGGGTCACTTTCTCATGACTGGTGAAACATCAAGATTTAAACTCCTCAATGTCTGTAAGCTGTTGTACTGTTATGGTTGGAGAGGCAGTGAACTTGGTTGTGGGTAAATTGGGCCTGGGGAGAACGGGAACTTATTAAAGTGGTTTTGCTTCCAAATAAAAACATCATTGGAAGATTCCTGTAGGCTACATGTTCTTTTCCTTTAAAACAGCTGTAAAGATTATTCTTCATTATAAGACGTTATTGACAGTTACTAGTGCTTCTGTTTTGTGCCAATGAAGTTCTCCGTTTTGTGGCATTTACTTTACTGCTCACTTCACTGTTGCTTTAACTATAGAACTAACTTTTCTCTAATGGTGATGATCATTGTGTTAGGGCAGTGACAAGTGATTTGGGGTATTTGCAATGCAGATTTAGGCAATTATTCTTTATAGGCTTTATCTTTGCTGTCCTGTCTTAAGAGGAACAAACTAATAAAAAGGGCCCTGGAACTTTGCATGTTTTTCAGCACATGCTTAGGGAGAAGTGAGTGAAGAATGTTGCAGTACATTGCTTTGTCGTTTTGATTTTTAACTTCTTGCTGCATTGTAAACATGTTTTTGTGCTGTTAATGGCACATCATAGATGCACAATTTGACATATGCAAAATAAACTTGTTTAAAACACGCTCTTTACAACAAAAATGCTGTCCTTGAATGTGATGTTGCTACAAGGTGTTCAGCTGCTTTGTTTCAGTGATTCTTGAAAGTACTTCTCATTTTTTAAAAATGTATTTTTTAATCTGAATGATTCTTTCTTCATTAAAGTCTAAAACAAATACAGAGTAATAATTTAAATCTTTGCTTCTTCCTAACTGAAAATAGTTGAACATGTGCCTTCAAACTTGAGTAAATCTCCCCCTAAAATATATTTCAAGTAAGATACTTTAACAGAAAACTTTTCTAGGAAATATTTTCTCTAAATGCAGGTTACTGTAGGGTTAGAGTTCATGCTAAACACAGAAATAATTGCCTGTGTTTAAATAAATAACTCTGGCAGGAGTTAATATGAATCTGTCATATAGAGATGCTGAGGAAGGAGGAAAAGAACTGGTGAGTTATTTACTGTTGTCTTGCTTGGTTGAAAGTCTTTTGATTCTAAATCTGTAACTATTTTCCCCTCTCTGTATCTTCAGCTACCCGCCAATAGGTCACAGTCAGATAATTTCATCTTCTGTCTTCCATACTTGGGCTTTTGCCAAGTCCTCTTGCCAGCATCTTGGAAATCAGCTTTTCTTCCACACCAGAAGGACAGAAAAATTGGTTCCCTGTCCAGTTCACAAGCAAAGTTGAAGTTTCCTTATTGTGCCTTTTTCCTCCAGTCGTTGTCATGCTGCCATATGACAAGCTTGCTTTGCTTTTTTCTCTCATCATGTTGTGTCAATGGTGTTTCATCACATATACCTGCTCTTGAACCCCCATTTCTCAGTGAAGGTGAAGGTCAATTAACTTGGCTGTGGCTGAAGTTGTTGACTATCTGTGGGTTTGTTTCTTGCTACATTCTTTTACCTTCTCCACCTAATAAACTCGTGTCACAGAAGTTAGCAACTCTAATTTACAAGAATCCATAGAATTTTGTGCCTCACATAAGATCAGATTCTTAATTTTTCAGTGTGAATGATGCTTCAAATCAGTATATATTCAAGTACTATCAGGGTCTGAGAATTCTGTTTTTAAACATGCTAAAGGTATTTCTCCAAGTGTTTTAATTATTTAGTTGTTAAATAATTAAAAATGATATCTTGGCATGCATTATCATGATGAAGCCTTATCTGCAATGAATCTGCACCTTTGATGCAGGTTTCTGGTTGCTGAGGACAGATCCCTTTGGGAACTGCCGTGAATGGGAAAGCATTGGATATAGGAAGCCTAAGCTAGGTTCAGCAAGCAGTAAACATGGGTTTTGTTTTGTTTCTTTTCCCCGTCATGTCTTTTCTCTTGGTTTATCCAGATCTCTTCTACATCTAATTTTGCTTAAGGAAGAGTAATGTAACTTGGATAACATGAAGAAGGGAAATGATAATGGAAATTTAGACCAAATGTAATGACTCCCCTGTACAAGCACTTATGCTGCCTGTTGTGTGCATTCAGTGACCACCCTTTCCTTCATCAGAAGTGTATTGAGGCTTCAGTGACTAAGCATTGTAACTTATGACCAGGTAGTGAAATGGTTAGAAAGTGAACTATTTTTTTCAATTAAAAATTAACAGTCCACTGATATGTTAATTTAAGAGTATCTAAAATTTCTTAAATTTAGTTCATGTCTCAGGTGGCAGACTTGAAATCTGTGTTGCTGTTTTTTGGAGCATCGAGATTTAAAAAAAAATTGTTGGTAAGTAATTTGAATAATTGTCTAAAGAAGTTGTTGTGAAACTTTTTTTTTTTTTAATAAGATTTGAGTATTTTTTAATGACTTGCCCATATCAATGAAATGTTTTGAAGGAATTTTTATGCCCATGATCTTTTAAGAGGCAGGCCTTCAAGTAAATCAAGACAACTAAATATCCCAGATAATAGGAAATGATAACAGAAAGAAAGAACCCAACGTAAATTTAAGAACATTTGTCATGTTTTATTGGTGTGTAAATTAAGATTGTGTTCTTCACTGGTTCTTTGTTGTTGGCGTATTTTTTTCCCTTAATGTTAGACAGGGTGTCAGTGTAATGTTAAAAACATACCCATAGGTTCTCAGAAACTCCCAAAATTCAGTGCATCAGAATTCAAGTCCGATCGTTCAAGAAAAAAAGAGGGCTTATTTTTTCTGATTATTTACATCAAAAAATTTTGTAACTCCTAATAAATATTTTTAATTAAAAATGTTTAGTTCTTTTGCTTGATTGAAGATGCTTATTTTTGTACATGAATATAATGGCATGATATGGTTTTTTCCTGGTGGTCTGAAGCTGCCTAGTAATCCATAGTAATTGGAAATGATACTAGAAATGTGTTCAAAACCAGTCATTACTGCTGCATGTAAATTTTAAAGGCATTTTAAAAAGAGGGAATCTCCTATGGTTTAGCTTCAGTATAACTCTAAATTGTTCTTTTAATACTACTGTTTCTTTCATCCTGATGTAGTATCAAGGGATCACTAAGAGCTACTGGAAAGCCTAGAAAGAAATGTATAATGTTCATGTTCTTGTGAATGTTATCCCTCAAAGTCATGTTCTTTAGTGCTACATAATAACACTTCAAGTAAATAATTTAATTATTTTTAAAATTAGGTTAACTTTATTAATGTTTTAATTTTTAATTTAAATTACTAACACTTGGTAAAAACTGAGTGAACTCTTTTAAAGCTTGAGATCAATAAACTGTGGACTTCGCCTGAACTGGCTGACTTGTAAGTTACATTTTAAGACTTCAGAACCTGAATACTTCAGTAGTGGACTGGAGCACAAAATAGTTTTAAATGCTTGCACTGTTGAAATACAGCTTCAGAAATTCTTCCTAATTTTCTGCTCTTTGTCATTTTTGTCCCAAGAGTCAGGGTTATATTTTGCTGATCTTCTGATTTTCCTCAACTTCTGTGTAGTACTAATGCCTGTCTTAATGAACCACCTTCATAATAACAAACTCTTTGTGTGGTCTAGCTGCTGGTCTTAACAGCACTGGCTTTTCTGAAAACTGCAGAGTGGTTGCATTGGATCTGTTCAGTAAGGTGTGAGATGTGCACCATCTGCCTTCTTTACAGATCTAAAGCTGTAAGTAGTTGTGCCTCAAGCCTTAGTGTGAAGACAGTTCCTTGTCTATCTGTCTGATCCAGCTAAGTTTATCTTAAGCTCTGCAACATTTTTTCATTATTACTGGTGGTTGTTGCCAGTTTGTATTGAACTCTTTAGTTTTGACTTTCCATGTGACGTGTAAGTGAAGTTCAGCCTTCTCAAATGTTGAGGGACTGAGGAGTGCTCGGAGGTTAAAGGCTCCCTCATCTGCACACGGATGTTGAAGTTCATTGGAAGATGAGGTTCTATGTTTTTGCATGCTGAAACCGACCTTAAGGGTACTTTCTTCTTTGTGTACTCCTCAAAGTTTCTTCATTCAGTTGCCGATACAGATTTAGACAAAATCAACATAACCATTATGATAAATGTGAGTACATTACAGAGAACTTCTGTGTAAATCTGTGTGCTGAAGGCTGTGTTAGCAGGCCTTTCTCCTCCCCTGGAGAAGAAAATTGTTAATAGCAACTTTTCAGCATTGGCCTACAGTAGGAGAGGGCAATACAGCTGTGGTTAAAATGTCTAAATTAGTTAACTGCAAACTTTCAGATCCATGAAAATGGATAGAAAACTCTTACATGTTGTACCAAAGTGGATGGGTTGTTTTTGAAGATAATTCTAATTAAATAGGGAAGGAATTCTACCTTAAAGTAAAAGTGAAATGTTGATAGGTAAGTTTGTATTTAACCAAAGCTTGAGGCTGTATACTAGTTTGTTGTGTTGAGCCTAGCTTATGATTCCCATGTTGTTTTACCTCTGCAGGTTTTGAGTAGCATTTAAATGGTAGTTGAATATTTATTGTTATTATTACTATTATTACTCCCATTATTTTTAGTTTCTGTCACTTTGGGATTTTCATGGGACTTTATATTGACTTTGTATTATATGAACTGTAAGATTAGCTCTGATGGAGTCTTGCTTTCCTCTGTCTTTCTGTCGTTGTGCTCTGAACAATAGACTCTCAAGTGATTCCTTTCAGTGAGCTGTATGCAACATCCTGTTTGGATAATGTTTGGATATTGTGAATCCAAATCACAGTGATAATAGATGGGCAACTGAATGTTTGAGACAGATAGCTCTTAAATTATCAGTAAAGCACAAGAAGTTTGCATGTATGAGTGGTATAAGAAACACTTGTTTAAAAACACCTACTTTCAATTTTTTTAGCACAAAGAGCTTTGTATGTTTTGGGTCAGTGTCTGTTATTGGAACTTAGGGTGCTGATGCATCACTTCTTGTTCTAAGTGCTTTCTTTGTGTTCATGCTTTACAGTGAAATCTCCCTATGCTCGTTACTTAAATAAAATTCTATTAACTGAACCACGTTCTTTCCCATCTTTTTTCTTCTTCTGCTCAAAAAGACCCTGATTTTAAAAATGTCATTTGATCAGGTGCTTAAAACCAGCAATCTTGACATTGCTTGCAAATCAGGATGCGGTTCTGTTCCAGCCTGTTCTCTGGAAAGCTGCTAGCTGGTTTGCGTGGGTCAGATGGAGACAGTCATTTGACACTGTCCTTCACTATATGCATGTCTTTAAAAATGAGAGGTATGGATTAGATGGATGGACCGTTTGATAGATAAGGCTGGGTGGTGGCACTCAAAAGAATAGTGGTCAAAAGTTCTGTGTTCGAGTGTAGACTGTGATGAGCAGTGTTCCTCAGGGGTTGGCACTTGGACTGGTGTTGTTTAACATCTTTGTCGTTGACATTGACAGTGGGATTGAGTGCACCCTCTGCAAGTTTGTGGAGATCAAACTGTCCTGCATCAAAAGCAATGTGGCCATCAGGGCAAGCAGGCAGTTCTGTCCCTCTGCTCTGCTCGGGTGAGACCCCACCTGGTGTGCTGCATCCAGCTCTGGGGCCCCCAACATAAGAAGGAACTAGTTGACCCTTAAGGTTTCTTCTAACCCAAATCATTCTGTGATTTGTCACGTCAGTAATTTTAATCTATGTGAATGAATCTTTTGTAACATAAAGCTATATGTGCTTTGCATCATGCCTTAAGAACTCTGTATGATTTAAAAATACCACTGTTTTGCTGAAAATTTGTTTTCCAAAGTGAAGTATTCTGCAGTGGTTATGGAGAAAGTAATCTAAGCTGAACTATATGGATGCTGAAGTAGTTGCACAGTAAATGGTTTTGGGATTTGCAAGAACATTTTTTTAATGCATAAACTCAGCCAAAGGAGGAGTTTGAGTAGGTGTAATGGTTTGTATAGTAAGCTTGTGTGCTGGATCATGTGGCAATGACGCATCCTCTTTTCTGATCTGGAAGCCAGTGTTGGTGTAAATGTTGCTAGTATTTTATGGTTTGGTTAGAAACGTGTTTGATCAACAGTCAGGATACCATCAGTGAGGTAGTCAAGTCTTTGAAATATAAGCACTTCAGTAGTGTATTTGTTGCTAAATAAAAGACAAAAAGATAAGTTCTTTACTTGTTTCAAGTCCCTGGTGCCTTTTCAGATTCTTCTTTCCTTGCTCTCTGACAGCCAACTGCCCAGTTTCCCAGGTTACATTCAACAGTGGTGTATTCCCATCTTCAAGTCCAAGGACTGCTCTGAGCTCTTTTCCTGTTTTCATGGGGTTATTTGTGGAAAAGAGGCAGACCAGAGAGAGTTTTCAAAACATGCTCCAATTATGTCAAGTTGTCATTGCCACAGCCTCTGCACAGAGTAACTCTTGAACTTGGCAGGCAGTACTCCACTGTTAAGTACTTACTTTTCGGCTTCAGCCCTTTGAAGCTTGGAAGTTGTGCTGATATAACTTTGTTTTATTTGAGTTTACTCTTTATTTCAAGCTCTCAGTGTGTTTGTGTATTATCCTTTCCTTGTAAACACTTTAATACCTGATTTGTGTGCAGTACAAACTGATTATTGGTCTTGAAACCCAACAGTCTTCTCAAGGAGTTTTCTCTGCACATTATAATTGGAAAGGATATTCTACTGTACATTTAATTGTCAATTATTTTCTTGCAATATACAGCTTCATTTTAAGATTTAGAAAATGTTTTTAGTTAGCATTTATTAATAGTTAATTTATTATTGATTGTTTTGAGGTTTTGGTAGAGATGGCATGAAATTAGAATGTTGTCTTTGCAATATAAGCTTCTATTATTGGCTTCTTTAGGGGATATACTTGTTTTCTGGATTTAATTGAGAATTTGAATATTTGAATAGAGACATGTTTCAGACAGAATTAAGATCCTGGCAACTGGTCATCTTGGGACTGACTATTGCAGGAAAGAAGGGACTTTTTTGAAGTTTGGTATCTTACAGTTGTTATGTTTCTCTATATTCAACTGTGAGACTAAGAAACAAAATCTTATTGTTATCAACACAATAAAAATTACAACTAAGTCAATATTGACCTTTCAATTTAGGGCTTGACTGTTTTTCTTATTTACCACCTAAAATTTGATGTTATTTCCATTGTATAATAAGCAAATTTGAAAAGCAGACTAAATCTGTGGGGGGGATAGCTGAGAGGGTGTGGGTTTTTTTTATGAGGATGGAGCATTATTCAATAATTGAAATAAACAGCTGACAGCAGATTCAGCTTCTCCCACAGATTCCTCTGGGGACTCTGAGTATGGATAGCTTTCTTCAATTCTTATTTACTGATGACAAAGACGACAATAATCAAAGAGAATACAGCAGTCAGCAAATCTCATGATTGATTGCTGAATGAGAGCATCCTGAATGTAGAATGTTAGTAGTTTCTCTTTTCAGGGTTTTTTTGTAATTTGTTTATCAGTGTAAGCATCTTATTTGATCATTGTATGTACTTTTACTGGAGCTAAGTTTTGTAAAATTAGAGAAAGTTCTTGGTGTTATCATGGGGCCTTGCAGTTGCACTTCCAAGCTTGAAGCTTATTCTTTTTGTCCTCTGCATGTTTATTCTACAAGACACAAAAGGAAAGATCAGGTGCCTGCCTACAGTTCTAGAGTATATGCACCTGTCTACATGTAAGGAAATAAATCACTATTTTAGACCTGTTGTGAGTGCTTCTCAGCTACTGCTGTTTGGCATCCCTTCAGCCCTCTAGAGCCTTTATCTCTTCACTTTTGTTATAATGAGCCGTGATTATTTTCTTTTTTTTAAAGTATAATTGGTTTGGAGATACTAACTTCTTAGTGATTTCTAATGAGATTCTAAGAATAAAAGTTTGATTTTTTGGTTTCTATGCTTTGTTCACAGAACTGCTATGCAACTAATCCAGCTAATTTCTAGTGGTCAGGGAAAAAACTTTTTTCACTTTACTATCCTCTGTTGTTAGTGCCAATGTATTAATGGATTGATTTGTTTGTTTTCTTTTGGGTACAGTTTTGCTCGGTGAGTAAACTTATGTACTGCTGCAAATGGCTACTGGCTCAGGTTTAAAACCTTATTAAAAATGAGTTTCTTCTAACTGGAACTGCTGTAGTATTTAGTTCAAAATGAAGTAAAAGAACAGGATATGTATAATGTGTAGGGACATTGTAAGTAGAGGGACATGTAAGTGGAGTGTATGCTTTTTCTGGGATTTACCAGATACAGAAATATTTTTTAAAAATGTTATTTTTTAAAAAGGAATTGTTTTCCTTAAAATTTTCCATAGTAATAGTATTTTCCTTTTGCAGTTCTAAGTGATACTTTGTCTTCAGACCAAAAGGGAATAGGATCTGAGGGGTTATTTTCCTTTCTGAATTCAAGTCTATCTTAGAGGATAATTAATTCTGGACATAGATAGTAGATAAAAAAAGATGGGAAAATCCCATGATTTGTAGTTGGGAGCACCCGGTAAACAGTCAGGAAAGTCTCTGCAGAAGTTAGCCCAGTCCTGGGCACAGGTGTGTTTTGTTGGTGGTACTTCAAAAAAACTCACTGGTGCAACTTCAGGACAATCTTACAGAAGTTCCATAATCTGATTTTCATGTTTTGGGTTAGATATTAATGGTGCTCAAATGATCTTTTTTGTCTTTTAAAGTGTAATTTTGCAAATAAATCCTTACTTAAAGAAAGCAGTTAATGAAGCAATCCATCATTGAAATGTCAGCTATTTGTGGTTTATATAATCTCTTAATGCAAGTAATTAGTTAATTTCTTCCATTTGTTTTCCAAAGTTTTCTGTTACTCATTAATGGGCTCTTCAGAACTTAAAAAAAATAGAATTATTAATGTTTAAAAAAACTTTAGTAAAACAGCAAGGAAAAATGGCTGCTTCTGACATTTTACAAGCATGTGCATTTATATTTTATTTTGAAAAATGTAAAAAGATTCAATGTTTTGATACAGAAACTTTTTTGCCTCAGTCTGCCCCAGCATAAGAATTCAGATTCAGTGGGAGTTTCTTTACAACAGGATTTTTTTCCTTGCTAACACAAGACAAAGAGATCTGGAAACCAAAGTGCGGATCAATGATGCTTCAACTTCACATTTCTAACTTGCTTTTGTATATTTTTTAATAATTACTTGTATAGCTTCTTAGAAATATGAAGTATATCTTGTTTGGTGTGTAAAGTAATACTAACGTCTTACTGACTGTATTTTCAGCATTTATCAATGGTGTACATGAAGTTGAGTTTTCCTGGGGCGTAGATCTTTGCCAATGGTTTCAGAAAAGCGTTTGTAACTGCAGGGAAAGTCTTGTTCAACATTCACTGGCTTAAGCATCGTTTGATCTCTGGACCCCAGATTTAATTTTAGTATCACAGGAGGGTTTGGCCTAAAGAGACCCTTAAAGATGGTGTAGTCCTACCCCTGCCATGGGCAATATGATGAGGGTAAGAGTGTTAGAGATCTGTATAAGGCATATGATTTCTCACAATGCTGTGAATATGTTAACACATTTCACAGACTCTTGCACTGCAGAAGAGAAACAATCCTTTCATTTTTATGTATCTTTTTGTTTATAGAAAATGGAATAATCAAAACAGACAAGGTATTTGAAGTAATGCTGGCTACAGACCGTTGCCACTATGCAAAATACAACCCTTACATGGACTCTCCACAGTCTATAGGTAAGACCGTCTTGCAAAAGTGATTGAGATTGTTTTCATTTGTATAACTTTGACTGCTTTTGTCATTTATATGTTAAGAATGTGAAAATAATTTTTCTAATTTGGAAGGTTGTTTAGTTCTTCATCATTTTATTGCATACTCTAACTAAGCTTTGATTTCTTGTGGAATGCAGTTGGCATATTTGGATACATCAGGTAGAGAGATTTTTTTCAGCCAACATTAATATGTGTAAATATGCATTTATTTTTCAAACCACAGCAACTTGTGATGGTGCGGCTGATGAAAATACTTAAAAATAATTTGCATCCAGTTTATGGTAGAAACATTCCCTATCTTTACAGAAATTATTCAGTTGGGACCATTGCAAAGTTTCTTAAACCATTATGTGAAATCTTTAAAAGTAGGCTTTGAACGGGAAGGTCTGCTGATAGGACAGCTGTTTTCCATCCTAGTCCCAGCTTTATCTTTCCAAGACAAGAGAAAGAGCTGTGTAGATGTACTAATTTCTTTTTTCTTGGTTTTCTTCCTGCCTTTAATAGTACGTGGTGAGTGAATTTTATTGGGATTTTGTTTAACTGTACAGGAAAATTAAAAAATATTTTAAGATACATATTCAAGGGCTTATGTATCTTTACAAAAACAAATACAGATGAGTGTTCCTCCCATTC
Organism: Trochalopteron elliotii; assembly: GCA_024734555.1. Lineage (NCBI taxonomy): Eukaryota > Metazoa > Chordata > Aves > Passeriformes > Leiothrichidae > Trochalopteron > Trochalopteron elliotii. The sequence continues at coordinate 12,451 of JANPWX010000009.1, forward strand.
TTATAGGTGTTTGTCCTCATTTGCTGTTTGCAGAATACACGAGGTTGTTCTCCAGATGTTCTATGGTCGCCACTACATGAAACTCAAACTAAACAATTCAGATTTTTACATAGGGGCTGAGTGAAAAAGGAATTACATTATTCTGGGAGACATTACTCTTGTGAATTAAACCTACTTGCTCAATGTGATATTCATTCAATGTGTAGTGACAAAAGGGAGATTGTAGCTGAGATCAAGGATAAAATTATTTTTTTCCTGTCCAGAGTTGACACAGTATAGCTTTCAGCTGATGTACTGTAACTCACTTCTGATGTAGAGTACCTGTGTAACTGCTGGGGTGTGGATGTTGTACCCTGAATGAGGGTGACAGGGAAGGTGTTGCACTTTACAGTCAAGATAATAAAAATTTTAAGGTTGCTGTCTGAACAACAATGAACATCTTCTTGTTTTACAGGTTTCCAAGCAACAATCAGTGCTCCACATATGGTAAGCTTTAAACCTAGGCGATTTATACAGTGATTTTATAAACATCCAGGTGCTTTTGAAATAAAATATTTACCCTAGTAAATTTAATGAGCAGTTGATTGCAGTGACACTTTCATGAACAGCCTACTGGGAGGAAGTAGAAAAGATTGATCAAATTTTTTCTTGCACATGTACAGTAATAGGATGACGGGTAGTGGGCAAAAAAATGCAACACAGGAAAATCTGATTAGTTTCTAGAGTTTTAAAAAAAATTGAGGGTAGAAATTCTGTTATTTGATATACAAAGAAGCTCACTGAACAGGGTTCTAAGCAGCCTAATTTAAAATGCCCCTGTATTGAAAGAGGACTAGACCAGAAGATTTCCAGAGATCTTTCCATTGTAAATTACTCTGTAGTTTATAAAATCATAGGCATTCAGGAGTGAATGACAGTGATTCCTATAGTATGGTACTGCTGTAATGCCTTTAAATCTTTGGGCAGGAAAAAAGATACATTGTACTGAGTTGCAGGGTTTTTTTCCAAGTGGTTTGAGACCAGGGTGAGTGTTCCAGTTGGGATTTCAGTGCATACATTTAACACAGATATAATTTTTCTGTATATCATTATTTGAGATAAAAGGTGAATAGAGGCATGTATTTTGTCTTTGTGATGTTTGGAAAGTGTGTAAAGATAGTAAAAGTCTGCTTGTCTTGACTTAAAATTGTGTAGCTGGCTTAGAATTTACCTAGTTATCAATACAAAAAAATCAGCAATTTTATATAGAGATGTTAATGATATTATTCAAGACAGAAAAAAGTACTGTTGCTAAGGTGAAAAATAAGTAGTAATTATGATTCAAAATTTTAAGTCTTTAAGTCATTATTTTTCCAATGCTTAGCAGTAGTAGTATATGAAGTGTTAGAGCAAAAAGATAATATATCCTCTAAGAAAATATTAACAAGGAATGTTCTAACAGAGTATTCTAATTATTTGTGTTTCTTGGGTGGGATGGATTAAGCTGAAAGAGTGTGGTAATGGCTATCCTTGAAACATGAAAGAACAAATTGTTTTTTTAGTGTGCAGCCTAAGCTTGGTTTGTGTATTGGTCCACCACATAGCAAAGCAAAAGTTGTCAAGTGTGTCTACAGACTACTGCAATTCATACGTGAGCCTGGTTATCTGCCTTTGTAAGAGACAACTTTTTATTTGATTCAGCAAAAGTGTGCAGGTAATACAGGAGGTAGTTTTAATAGCCATTTTTCTTGATGCTCTAGAGCTGCCTTCTTCCTAGCTAGCTTTTGTACCAGCTTATTCCAGTGCATATTACAAAATGATAAACTAAATTCTTTATTGGCCATATAGTGCCAGAATAGTAGGAGTCACCAGACCTGAGGAGAAATAAATTGATTTATAATGTCTTTCCCAATATATAAATAGAGTCTATGTTAGAAGCTTGAATAGTCAGATCAGGCTTTGTATATGGATGCTAACAAAAAAAAATACACTCAAGAAATTTGTTGAAGCTAACGAAATAACAATGATTACATCATGTAGTTAACTCCTCCCCCCCATTTTTTGTTATAGAAATGATTCTGAAATTTCTTACAAAAATGCTCAAGATATTTCCCAGAATCTCTGAAGCAATTACTGTATATTGAGTAAAACAGACACTTAAAATAATTTGAAATTTTCTCTCTGTCTTCTTTCAGCATGCATATGCACTTGAACTTCTGTCTGAGCAGTTACATGAAGGAGCCAAAGCACTTGATGTAGGATCTGGAAGTGGAATTCTTACAGCATGCTTTTCGCGAATGGTGAGTTATTTAGTTTGATCACTTGGTTGTCAGAACTGCTTGAACTCCAGTGTAACTCTGAATTACAGGGCAAAAAAAAGGATGCTTTGTAGTGGACTGAAATATATTATACAGAAAATAACTTACTCTTCTGGGTGTGATTGGTTTCTTATGGTAGCTGATAGTAGATGTTCAAGTTAAATGGTCCTATAAATTGTGTAATGGTGAAGAAGCTACCTAGCGAGGAAGTTTAGGGTTTTGGGATTGTTTTGGGGTTTTTTTTTAATGATTGAAAAGTTGTTGCTTTATAGCTTGAAGGAAGAAGATGTTTGTCTTGAACAGTTCCATTTTTGTTATCTTGTGTGGCTGTGAATGTTCTCATTGTGATAAATTGTGATAAATGTCGTGGATTCCTGTTACGATGAGAGCTTAGTGAAGCGAAAAAGAATCCTATTTCCACAGGAAAAAATCTTAAGTATATATATAAATTGTCATTGAATTTAATTGCTTTCTTTTCTTGTTATATTGCACAAGCATTACTATAAATGTCCATTTAACCTTTTATAAGTTAGATATTAATTTGAGTTTTACATCTTTGCCAAGTAACTTAATCTCAGTTGTGTTATTCAACCTGTACCTAAGGAATTTTCTGTATTCTTCCCTATCTTACATCAGGGGAAAAAAGATGAAAAAAAAAGGGATTTAGTGGCTGTAGCTATTGTATTGTTAGACTGATTCATGAAGAGGAATATAATCAGTTCTTCTTTCTCTGTTCCAGAGCTTTATAATTGCTTTATGATTACTAGGGACCTTCATTAAACTGCCAACTAGATTTTTTGTTTTTTCTTTCTGCAAAGTTAATTTGAAATGTGTTAATACATATGATAATTTCTCATTTAGGTTTCTTTGCTACTTAGTTTTCTGTTTTCAAGCACCAATCTGAGTCTGCAATCACTTCTGTTTCCATGTTAAGAATTAGCTCAGAATGTTTAGGACTGGGCAATGCATTTGTAAAAGTATTTAGGTTTCTAAGTGTTAGCTGCAAAATTAAAAAAAAAAAAAAGTTAACCAAACTTAAGTTTAGAGGAATCTTAAATACACTTAATTCAACAACTGCCTATTATTTTTGGTCTGTGAAGTCACTAATCAATTGCTAGCATGGGAATGCCAGTCCTACAACCACCAAAACTTTTGTTGAGGCTATACGTATTTCTCACTGAAGGTATGAATGCATAAAGGAGTAGCCATTTGCAATAGGACGTGCTAAATTGTGGTTGTGCACTTTTTTCTACTAAAACAGCTGTGGAGAAGTCAGAATCAGTGCAAAAAGGAAATCCCTTTCCAAATTTCCTGAAGTTAAATCCCTCTATCTTCTTATTGCCATATGAATATCATGTGCCTCTTATGAATCCTCCTTGGTGGTTTGCATTGGAATGGCTTAGAGACATATGTCTTAAAAAACTGAGTAAATGCTTTCATTCTGCTTGATAGCACTGCAACAGTAACAAAAACTTGAAAGAAATATATTATGGGAATTAATGGTCGAGTGTTTTGCCACCAAAATTCACACATTGGGGATGTGCTTTTTTGAGACTATGCTGATGTTGCTCCTCAGTCTACTTGAGATCTAGAATTAGTAGCTCCCATTTGTGGCACAACTGCCTCGGTGCACATAGATAACAACTTTACTCTTATGATGATAATCTCATTTGTGGTACCTCTGGGAAAGCTTTATCTTTACTTAGACTAGTAAAGTATCTTTAAGATTGTTGTTTGGATTTTCATGTTAAACTTCTGTGATGAACTTATCTACGTAGCTTGCAAAATTAAGTTTATTTACTTCCGAGGGTTGCTGGCAAATCAAATGAATTACAGTTTTCATCCTGTCAGTACTGGATTTATGAAAAGAGTGGGGTATATTTTTATTCTTAACATGGAGATTCCAAAAATCGTGCCATCCTTCTGTTGTCTCAATTGCATGCACTTCACAGTTCCAGAGGTAATTGATGAGGACTCAGAAATAGCATAATGGGCTGTCACATGCAGCAGGAGGTTCTCTTACTTTATCAGGCTATTTCATGCTCTGACCATTTTGCTAAGTTTTCATTTCTGCAACATTACTGTTTGGAATATACTGGATCTTTTGCCAGCTTATAGTACAACTGGCTGCCAGGCATTCCTCTGAACAGCAACCCATGGCTGTCATAGTGAGAACTTGCTCTGTGTCTTGCCCTGTTTCGAAGGCTGGGGTGGTGGTCTTCCACTTAAACCCTACACTGCTCTTTTAATGTTTTTAACATAGGACTATAATAAAACAAACAAACAAAAAACCCCCAGGATAACCAGTTACTAATTTTCCATGTCTTAACAACATTAAAATGTAAGATACAGAAAAATAAACAATGTGTTCAGATGTGCCCAAAGACAGTTGTAGGCAGCGTGGGCTGCTGCTAGGACATACTCTGCTGTTGTATTCTTTGAGCTGGATCCTGTTAAAAGTGGTCAGAATTTTGAAGATTTGGATTGGTTTTGAATGTTTTTTTCTGAACTAAAGACAAAATTCTAGAAGAAATACATGTAATGGAGAAGTTTTTGTTAGTAGACCTTTTCCCCCTCTTTAAGAATAGAGAGATTTCATGACCTTTTTTGAGTTAAGAGCTCTCACAAGTTCCACTCTTCATGGGGAGGAGAGCTGTAAATCTGAAAGTAGATTCATGAATGCAAGGGTGAGTGGAAGGTAATTTGTCCCTGGTAACTGCAGCATTTGCTTCTGAAAGAATAGGACTCTTGAGATGATTTTGAATAAAAATCATGATTTAATCCTTGAAGTAGTGTCTTTTCTAGAAAAACCTTAATCCTTAGTAAGTTTTGTTCAGTGTGAAAAGAGATGAATTCTAGTCTTTGTCCTTGACGTTGTTACTTTTTATTGCAGGTAATGAAAACAAACATGATCAAATTTAATTTCTAAAAATTCCAAGAAGAAATCTCCACTAACAATATAACACAACTGAATCCCATCTCAAAAAGGTCACTCTAACAAGTATTTATAAAACCGTGCAGACACACTTTAATCATCAGGTGCTTTTAGCAGTCAGGATTTGTCATTTCTAATGGTAGTTTTAATAACATTGGGAAAATATACTTCCAATTTGCTGTTTTTGTTTTAGAGAAATGAGGTGAGGAAGTATAAGTACTCATTCTGTAAATAAAATTAGCAGAATTGTTCAACTGTATATTTTTATTCCAGGTTGGTCCCAAAGGACAAGTTGTAGGAATTGATCATATCAAAGAACTAGTAGATGACTCAATAAATAATGTCAAAAAAGACGATCCCACATTGCTGTCTTCAGGAAGAGTGAAACTGATTGGTGAGCATCAGACTGATATACTTACTAATTAAACTGATATTCTTTCTAGCAGCTGGTTGAAAATGACTGAATTGGATGTTATTAAAAGTTTGAATTTAAGAAGTTAAGCCCAAGAAAGAGAAGCCAAATGAAAACTTTAAAATCTAAATTGTCTTTAGGCCTTTGAAAAACAGTATCTTCCCCCAGTTTTCAGAATATGACTTCTGGTGATCTCAACGACTATGTTATCATTCTTCTAGAAAAGGTTAACAGGGAAGTGGTTTTTTTGGTGAAAATACATGCTGAAGGTTTGTCATGTTATGTTTGCTATTTAAAATTGGGGTTGAATTCACAACTGTTCTTGAATAAAAGCCCTGTTGTCTAAATTTGGGTGTTTTAACAAAGCCTTCACACTTCTGATAAAATAGTTGAGAAAGCTGCATGTGAAGATTCAAGTGGAAGAAGTACTAGATTGGCAGTATGCACCACTGAAGTTTATTTCACTTGTTTTTAAAATTGACAGTAGTTGTATGTTAGGGAAGTGATTGACACCAAAGTACTTTAATTCATTTAGAGTTACTGAGAGGAAATAATGCCCAAACAATGCAAGGACAGCAAATTATTTTAAATAATGTTTTCTTAAGTTTTTTTTAAAAATTGGGGGGTCTTTTTGTTTGGGTTTTCTTTCTTTTTTGTGATTTTTTTTTGTTTGGTTATTGTTTGTTTTTCTTAGAAGGTGCAAAGCTGGCAGGAGGAAAGTGTCATTCTATTCATTAAGTTTAAAAAAGAAGTTGAAGGTCTGGATGCTTTTTGAGACTTCTTACAAGAACACTTGGAAAAATTATTATTATGTGATGTTTGGCTTTAATTTAATTACTGTTATGATTTTTGCTCTTTTCTTGTAAATGAGGGACTTTCCCAAATGTTTTTAAAATAAGTTTATCAACATGTATGCATGTATAAAATGCAATGGATATCGCTGAGAACACTTATGTCTCAAAACTTGGAAAAGAAGTTACACTGCTAGGGCTGTAGAGGGGGAATGAGGGAATTAATTTCCATTGTTGCTGTAAAAAAGCAATTTTGACTTATGCTTCTGGTCGTTCCTGAAACAAACTCTGGTGCTCTTGCAAGTCTATAATTCTAAGTAAACATCATTATCTATATTATTTTTGACTGTGTAGCAGGGTGACTAAGAGACTTGTGAATAAATCTGTTGTGAGATACATTATAAAAAAGTACAGATGGACAAATAATACTTCTGTGAATAAGGTGGAGAAGAATGGTTTAGCTGTGCTGGATTCCTGGGAGTTCTTTGATGTGGAGCAAGAATCCAAACAGCTTTTTATTTAAAGCAAAAAGACAGCAATGGAAAACCCCACCCAAACCCTCTATCCAAAACACATAAACAAAAAAGTTGTGAAAACCAGTTGATTGATGATGGGAGCTGTATGAAATAAGATCAGGTGTGTCAGTTGCTGGCTTTTCACTGTGTGCTTCAGACGTTCTACTCTGCTTTGTCATATCTCACATATACCATAATTGTATTTCAGGAACACCAAAGTTATTTTGGGGTGTCTCAGTAGAACTGCACTGATAAGTTGGGAATAGGTATACTTGAATTAACATGTCTTCATTAGTTTGTGGGTCTTTTTTCTTTTTTTAATAGCTTGATTTTTATATTGTTTCTTCTTAATATCAGGAGGAAGCCTTTGAGGTGAATCTCTCAAGTGCTTGCTTCTACTTACCACTCTTTGGTTCACATGAGAGTACTCATGTGAAAGCACAAAATTGGATTCTTTTGGGTGAAACTAGACAAGATTATGTGCTCCAAGAAGCAACCAAATATATTTGATATTTGGTTATTAAGACAATAAGACTTAGATCTAGACTACAGCGATTATCCTGAAATGCACATGTTGCATGGATGCCAGGTTCTCAGCAAAAGCTTTTGCTGTACAGATCTGCTTCTATTGTACTGCACTATTTGCTGATGCAGCCATAGCCAGCAGGGACGAGGGATTCTAAATGACTGAGAGAAGTAATTTTCTTCTGTTTCTGTCCTCATGCTACAACTCTGTGTGAAACAGGTCTGCATAGAGGCAATGAAGGCTTGAGTATGGTTGATCAGCAGATCCGGTCTATATTTATAAACAAGCTACAGAACCCTTTTATATTAAAAAGTCCTGACATTTTTTCCCCATCACCATGTGCCACCCACCACCATGATTATTTCACTAACAGGCTGCATGTAACTGGAGATGTGAGTAGGATTGATGACATTATTCAGGATGTAAACACAAGCTTAAAATTTGGGCTGCTCTTTCCCGTTGGACATTGAATAATATAATAATTTGAATGACATTGAATGTATGAATGCCAGCTTAACTATGTTTTAAATCTTCTGTATATCTAAAAGTGTATTGCTGCTGTGGGTGGATATATTTCTTCTGTAACCATAAGAATTTTTGTGGATTTTAAAAGTTAAGAGCCATGCTGTGCCTAATACATATGAAGGAGCATGATTTTTTTTTCCCCCCTTTGGTTGGGTGTGTGTTGTTTTTGAAGATGTTAGCTCTTGATTCTAAGAGCAAAGGGGTTAGTTGTTTTTGGGTCTGATTTACTGCTGTTAGTAAAGTGATGAGATGTGCAGAAGTCACATTCAGACTTCTCTGGAGAGGGCACTAGGGACATTTATGTCTCTGAATACACGTGTTCTTCTTTAGAAGTGACAGCAGTTTCTTTCACAGCTGCTTCTTCAACTTGGAAGTCACTTCTTTTGCCAGCAGTACTGTAGATCACTGCTTCTAATGCCTACTGTGCACGCTGGGGAATGAGGATCTGCCTCCGTGTGTAACTAACGTAATTTTTAGCAGTATCTGTATGAATAAGCTAAATAAGTCTTTCTCAGTTGCCATTTCTGATGGAACACCAGCTTGATACAGTAACAAACACATCATTGCTGCTTCTTTAGAAGAGTTGTACAGTGCTACTAAGATATATAAGTATAAATTATATACTTGACTGTGTTGAGATGGTTTTCCAGTAGAACCCACTTTGGCAGTCAGAGGGATTACACCTTGGAAATACTGGAACTTTTATTACTGGTGATCTCTGTTGCCATCTGTGAAATGGAAATGGTGATTGATAGGGATGAGTTCTCTTGAAGCACTGGTACTTCTTGCTTGGCAGCTTCTGCTTGTGGCCCTTGGTTGGAGCTTGTGCTGGTCAGAATTGATGATATGAGTATTTATGTCACTGACCTCTAAGAAGCTTCTCAACTTCTGAGGAAATGTGCTCTCTTAAAAGAGCATGGGTGCTGAAGGTTCTTGCCAGGGTCCTCTTTCAGGACTTCATAAGGAAGATGACAAACACCTCAGTTTTAATTGTTTTGAGGAGCTGTCCAGTCCTGTACGGTCTTGGATGCCTAAGGATGTCCTTACTATCCAGATGGCCCTCCTTATCATGGAGGTCAAAGTGAAACCTGCTGTGGTGACTGTGTGTTTTTCCTGCCTTGTGAATGTTGGAAGGCAAAAAGTTGTCAGATTTTCAGCCTCTGACTGGGGCATAGCACTTTTTTTGACTCTTTCAGTTTTAATTAACCTGTGATATTGGTGTTTGCACAGGAGTCAAAGCTTAGCCCAAAGATGGGAAACCCTAAATTACTTGTGCTGATCAGAGGACTATGTTCATTAACATCCATGTTTTTCCTTTTTGACTCATTATTGGATCTTCTGTAATCACAGGGTATGAATTTATGGATGGTTCAGCCTCATTTATTACATTTGTTCTAAATAACTCCAGAGGGAGCCTGCCCAACTTGCTCTGACGTCCTGCTGCTTTCCTGTAAATACTGTGGATGCCACATTCACATCGTCTTCTTTCAAAACTTAACTCGAGGTCCAGTTTAGTTTGTCATTGGCTTAAAAACCCCAAACTGTTATTCTTTCCTTCTGCATAACTGGGATAGTATGAGACACCTGTGATAGGGGGCTTCTCCATGAGTTCTCCACCAAAGCCGAAGCAGCCCTGGTAACCTCTGAAAACCTCTGATACTCCTAGCATCTTCCAAGCAGCCAACTGGAGCTTTAGCCATGAGTTCTGACCTGGCTCTCTGTGTTAGTCCAGTGATTGTCTGCAGGAGCAATAGTGAGGCCCATCCGCTGGACCATGGCGTGTGCAGAGGTTACTGCAGTACTGCATTAATGTGTGCATAGAGGTGTGGGCTCTTGTTCCAACTGGTAGGGCAATTGTAGGCATATAGTCCATGGGAGCACTTCCTGTGTCTTCTCCTCACCTTTGGAGTCTTCTGATATTAAATGCTTTGCACTTACGATTTACATTATATTTAAGAATGGTGTGCATAAAGACAAGGCAAAGCAAAGTGTATGTTCTAAGAGGGTAAATGAGGGGGAAGCTCAGTTGCACTGGAGTTGGTAGGGAACATAAATACTTCAGTATCTTTTCTAGGTGGACCATGTGTTTCCAAGAACTTTCATTATAAATTCATGCTTTCTAATTTCAGATGATTCAATAATATTTAGTATATTTTATAAGCATATGTATGTACGTGAGGGTGTTTTGTTGCATTTATTTTACAAATGTGTTTATTTTTTACATATAGATATGGGAAAACAGCTGTTTCTCCAGTTCTTTTGAAAACGTTTTAAAAAATAGTGTTTTCTTTCAGTGGGAGATGGACGAATGGGATATGCAGAAGAAGCTCCTTATGATGCCATTCATGTTGGAGCTGCAGCCCCAGTTGTGCCCCAAGCAGTAAGCCTTTATGTTTTGTGTGTGTGTTTCTGTAATATCTTAGCTGTAGAGAATGCTTTGCATACATCTATATGTAAAATACTTGGTAGCTTGCACTGGTGGGAGTATCAGTGGGCAGTGTGGTATTACTGTATGGTGTGGGGTTTTTGTCTCTGTTACAATTGGGCTTCCTGTTGGTTTGATAAAGCTGTATGTTCTAATAACTCTGCTTTAAATAAACATGTTTTAAAATGACATGTGTGCAACCCTCTATTACAACAGTGAACTGGAGCATTTTGTTTAATAAGATAATTTTATCAAACACTGAGTTACAAAATTCAAGTGTGTTTTCTAAGTTCCAAAGCACTGAGTCTGTTAAAAATAAAATGCTCAGCTGGAAGTACAAACAGTGGCATTTGTTCATAGCTTTCAAAATGGATACAGGGCAATTCTTACTTGAGAAGCTGAAGAGTAACTAAGGGCTTTAGAGTGTGCATAAATATAGTCCATTTTTGCAGATAATTTTTTTTCTCTTCCTTTCATCAGGCACATGGTAATACATAGCATGATTTTTATATGCTAGATGCCAGTTAAGGTTTTTAAACTTAGTGAGGGATAGTGAAAGACTGGGCTTTGAGTTGTTATAGACAGATTGGACATTTCCAGACAATGACCAGTGGTGGTAGGTTGTTTTGTTGGTTTGTTGGGTTTTTTTTCCCTTCATTTTTTTTTTAAAGTTGGTTGTGTTTTTAGGTTGTTGTTTTTTTGGTTTTTTTGGTTTTTTTTTTTTTTTTTTTGAGGCAGATTTATTGTTTGGGCTTTGTTGTTTTGAGTTTTTTTGGTTTGTGCGTTTTTGTGTTTTGTTTTTTTTTTTTTTGGAGGGGGTGTGCGGGGAGGGTGTTCCTAGCAAAGTATTGACAGATGACAGTTTAAAAAGCAATTGAAAGCTTATTTGTGAATGAAACAGTTTTTAATTATAACTTTTGTTAGCAATGGGGATTAAGGGTTTTTTTCATGACGTCTGGGAAGTATGAAATTTTTCTTGAGACTACTGTGATTAGCCTCCTTTGACTGTGAAAAAAAATCCAAGCATTTCTCACATACTATGTTTATGTGTCACTTATCTTACTCATATTCGTATATTTTACACTAGTTTCATAAAAGGCTGTTCCATTCACAGAATGAAAGAGGAGCTGTTGGTTAGTGAGTGTGTTGCAGACAAAATTTTTCCAGGAAGAGAAATAATAAGTCACCAATCTCAAATTTTATTCTGAGGGCTTAAGGGGAGATCAGTTACCCCCAGAATTTTTGACAATGGGCCTGTACTAATGCACAATAACTATTGAACAGTTAAACAGTTTCAAAAGATTGAATCTGCTGTAAAAATAATTTGTGATTTACATGTTTCCCCCACATATACAGAAAATAAAACTGCAACCTACCCAGTTAATTAAAATATTTTACTGTAATACCAGTTGTTGTACTGTGTTGCTGTGATACTCTCATTTTCAGTGCACTTTTTTTTTTTCCTAATGGAAGTAGTTATCTACTGCATAAAAGTAGGTAGATAAATACTGGCAAAGCTATTAATCTACTGTAACAAACTTTGGATCCAGCTTCTGTGAAGTGGCTGGTTACATTCTAATTTCTGTGTTGTGTTCTAGCTTATAGACCAGTTAAAACCTGGCGGAAGATTGATATTACCAGTTGGCCCTGCTGGGGGAAACCAGATGCTCGAACAGTATGACAAACTAGAAGATGGCAGTGTCAAAATGAAGCCTCTGATGGGAGTGATATATGTGCCTTTAACAGATAAAGAGAAGCAGTGGTCCAGGTGGAAGTGATTTTCTGTTCCACTTACTTCTTCCACACACATGCAAGGTGAAAGGGTGTGAATTTTAAGCAGATAGACTGCAAGGCCTGCCTTTGCTGCTGTCATTGCTTTCTGCTCCTCCATACCATGAAAAGTGACTCAGTCTGCATTACTACATCACCCAAAGGAGGTTATTCTAAGTTTGAGTTAAATTAAAAGCAGAAGAAAAATATTGCATGGGTTGCACTTTGTCTTTTTTGGACATATTTTCTTTAGTCTTTGGTGTTTCAAAGATTATTATTTGTTGTTTTAAACACAGTATTTTCTAAACTTCACTTTTAATGAACTTTTTATAACTATTTTGCCCAATAATTAAGGTGAAGTGTAAAATTTTACTTAATAAATACTGTTTTGTCCTTTAAGTTAGTGGTAATTGGGTGTTCATTTTTTATTTTTCTGAAACACTACAAAGAAAGAAAAATCTTTGCAAAATCCTTTGTGGAAAATGTAGATGATCTTGCAAGCACTTTTCCTTTACCTCCAAGTAGCAGAAAGTAGAGAAGATAATTCCTTCTTCCCTAAAGTATAAATGTAGTTGAGTAGTATTCAGAAAATTCTCTCAGACATGTTATTGTAATTCTATGATCTGTCTCTGATGGGGCAGTATTTGTGTTTGCCAGTACAGCAAACTCTAAAGGCCTTTCTGGAAGCAGGAATCCTTCCAGTTTGCTGAATTGAACAGGCAGTAATAAATAAATAAATAAATAAATAAATAGACTTAATGCAGCTGTCAGCTTAAGCCATGCTAGACATTAGTATGTGAATGAACAAAGCAGCACTGCTGTTGTGCTTCCTGGCAGAAAGTGCTTGTGAATGTATTACTGGCATTAGTGAAGTGCAGAGATGTGCATTGAGCTCTGAAAACAACTTTTGAGCTTTATAACCTAAATTTAGATTTTTGGCTTTTTTCCCCTTGATATTTTGGAGTATAGCTTGTGATTCGAATACATGAATACTTAGTCTAACCTATCAAAATATTCATAAAAAGTACAAATAATGCAGTTGCTTAGTGAAACCTCATTTCAGTGTTTCATGGATTACTATATAGCCACCACGTACAAATTACTCTTAAAACAACTTCAGTGAAATACAGCTTAGTTCAAAGCTTGTGAAGCGTGCTTGTTATTCAAATGTTTTGTATTTGTTATGCAAATGAATGCTTTGGCCTCGAATATTGCCAGTATTCCCTCAGTGTGGTACTCAGGGGTTTCCTGCCTCTTGTAAGGCTTTGGAAGCTTTCCTTTGTGGTCGGTTTCCTCCTCTGGCAAGTGTTTTATTTAAGTTTGGAGTCCATGCTTTGCTTGCTCTGAAAAAGAAGTCGTCTTCTTAAGCCTTCCCTCTCTCAGAGAGGTTTCATAGATTTTTCTCCATTTCCACCTTATCTGATTATAGTAGCAATTGGGATTTTTTTGGTAGCAGCAGTTGTGTGTTCATAGAACACTTCAAGAAGAGTTTCTTGACTGATACTTTATCCCTTGCTAGAAGTGAAGGTAGGGTACTGTGTTAAGGACTAGAATTCTGAGGTTTCTGCATTTCTTTGATGCAGTTTGGTATTTCATTTTGTCTGCTAGCTTGGGAAGAGCTAATAGTTTGAGCCTTCTTCAGTCATGCATACTGTAGGATTATTTTCCCCAGAAATTCTTACCAGTTTCTGTGCTTTTGTGAAACACTTCTTGATTTTTATTTTTTTATATTTCATTTAAGAATTTACAGTGATGTTATCAGAAAATAAAAGTGCTTAGCCTGAAGGGTTCATCTGCAATGGCAGAGGCTGTATCTTGCCATGCACATTTAAATTTCATTCAGTCTTGGAACTCTCTGTTAAAGAAAATCTCAGAAGTCCACTTCTTGCAACATTTGATATTTCTTTAATTGTTCTTTCTGTGATCTGAACAAAATTCCCATTCCATTTTCTGGGATAACTGTCAGTGTACCACTGACCTTACAGGAGGTCACATCTTTCTTTTTATTGTTTTTCCTTGTTGTTGACTGTGAAGTGTATTGTCAGCCAGCTGTTGCTAATTCCTAATTATAAATCAGCATTTGCTATGCTGGCATCAAAGATGAAAGAGGTGTTTTTTCTTCACTTCCTAGAATTCAGTTTTTCTTTTCTAAATTGCTCAAGATCTGTGAGCAGAGTTCAGTTAGAGACTCCTCTGTAAAAGTATCTATCTCTTAAGTGTTTCTGTAATAAAAATCTGTAGGGTATAGGAGACTAGTTGGTGTAAATCTCAAATTCATTAAACAGTAATCATTTTAAGATTAGTTCAATTCTCTGTGTTTAGTTTGTCATTCTTTTAGTTTACATTATGTGATTTCATTCCTAATGCAGGTAACTCTTTCATCACACTGAAGGAAGAATTGGTGTCCCTTGACAGAATACAATTGATAGGCCAGCAGCATTTTCCTAGGGTAGCAGACCTTCCAGTTGGCAGGAAAGAAGCTGTTTAAATTTTTGCTGGGCCATTCACATGTTGGAATGTTCTTTAATGTTCTTTAAAAGCAGTGCGAGGTGCTTTTGCAAAGCAGCACAACACTCTTAAGTGGTGTTTGAAGTCAAACCTATCTTCAGGTATTTTTCTATTATGCTTCACTACGTAAAACTGGAACTTGTAGCAAAAGAAAGTCTGGACTATCTGGAAGGAAAAGTTTCCTTGGATTTCAATACATTTGCTAAATAAAGCATCCTTTTTGTAAATACTGTTAAATTTCTTCAAATTTAGGCCATGACTTTCTAGTTTTGGTTCAGTTGCAGTACTTTTTTTTTAATCTCCCAGTATTAGTGGGAATCCTCTCAAATGTGACTCCCTGAGACATTTAGAAGTAGAGTATACACAGGGACCATAACTGGTACAAAACAAAACAATGCAGTTTGCCAGAGATCTAGCAGTCAATGCTCAGTTATGTGATTATACTGATAAGGGTATCCTTTCACATAAAACTTAATCAATTGTTTTGGGTTTTTTTACTGAAAAATAGGATGGAGAGAAGGCCTCTTGTGTTGCACAGTTGGGAACATGGTTTGATGGCTGCCTTATTGGCAGATCTTGTATAAATTAGTATCTTTCTGGTTTTATTTCTCTGTGAGAGTTCACTTACTAGTTACATGGAATGACAATTTTAAAAGTCACAGAATCATGATATTATTTAGGATAGAAAACACGTTTAAGGTCATTGACTCTGACTTTTAACCCAGTGCTGCCAAGTCCACCACTAAACCATGTGCCTAAGGGCCACTTCTACACATCTTTGAAATACCTCCAGGGGGTGCCTTGTCTTGCTGGCCTCACTATTGCCGATACAAACACGTAAGAGAATAACAATGTAAATGACACTTAGCAATGAGTCTCTGTTGCATTTTGAATTTGGTTTCCAGACAGGCAGCTGTTTAAAAATGTTAACTACTTCTGCCTTACATATTGTATTAGTAGAAATTATTTATAAATGTCATGCTAAATTCATACTTGCTGATAAAATACAAAAATTATAATGACAGTATGACCTTTCTGAGGAAGAACTTCAATGACTAAACTGGGGCCCTTACTGTACCCTCATATCTGTACATCAACCACGATTAACACCCTTTTGGAAAATGTATTTGTTAGAATATATTTTAATATGTTTCTGCTTAGAAACTCTTACTCAGTTTTTCAACTGGCCCTAATGAGCTAGTCGACCAATTTAGTTTGAAATTAGCAGGTATTGTTTGCTGGAATTCCTCAGTCCATGCAGAATAATGATTATGGTTCAAGTTTGTTTTACTTCGGCAAAAAGAATCTCTGCACAAAGTATTTTAGGTTAAATTTAAGAACTATGTATTATTGTGGTGATTTGACTCTGACTGAATACCAGGTGCTCACCAAAGTTGCTCCCTCCACAACTGGACAGAGAAGAAAGAATAAATACAACAGAAGACTCATGAGTTAAGGACAGGGAGAGATTACTCACCAGTTACCACCATGAGTACAACAGACTTCACTTGGGGATATTAATTGAAATTATTGCCAAGCAAAATCAAAGCAGGATAATGAGATGTAGAACAAACCTTAAAAACCTTTCCTGCACCCCTTCTCTCTCCTTCCTACCTCTACCTCCTGCCCCCTGGCAGTGCAAGGAGGCAAGGACTGGGGTTTTACTGTCAGTAAATCACACGTTCTTCCTGCTGCTGCTCAGGGAAAGGAGTCCTTCGTCTGCTCCAGTGTGGAGTCCCTCCTAAAGGACACAGTTCTCCATGAACTTCCCCAACACGAGTCCTTCCTCTGGGTGACAGTTCTTCATGAACTGTTCCAAGGTGGGTCACTGTTCTTGGGATGCAGTCCTGCAGGCACAGCCTGCTCCAGTGTAGGTTCCCCACAGGGTGACAAGTCCTACCAGGAACCTGCTCCAGAGTGGGCCCCTGTCTCTGTGGGTCTGCAGGCCCCTGTCAGGACCCTGCTCCAGCACAGGCCTCCCACGGGGTCACAGCCTCCTCTCAGGCATCCACCTGCTCCAGCATGGGCTCCTCCATGGGCTGCAGGTGGGTCTCTGCATCCCTGTCATTCTCCATGGGCGGCAGGGGCACAGCTGCCTCACCATGGTCTGCACCAGGGGCTGTAGGAGAATGTCAGCTCCAGTACCTGGAGCAGCTCCTGCCCATCCTCCCCTGATCCGGGTGTCTGCAGGGCTGTTCCTCTCCCACGTTCTCACCCTGTTCTTCTCTACACAATAACTTTTTTCTTTCTTAAATGTGTTACTGCAGAGGTGTTGCTTCCATTCCTGACTGGCTCAGCATTGGCCAGTGGAGGGTCCAAGCAGGAGCCAGCTGGTGTGGGCTCTATAGAAAATGGAGGAAGCTTATGGCACCTTCTCACAGAAGTCACCCTGCAGCCCTGCCCCTCCCCCCCCTTCTAGAACCTTGCCAGGCAAACACAATGCAATTATGTAAAAGTGCACATGATATATCTGATATAATAGATTACAGAAAAAATTCCTATATCATTTCAATTCTATTACACTCAATTTTATGATTGATCATCGCAAATAATAAATAATTTATAATAGCACCTTTCCAGGTTAAAATGCTACAAGTCTGAATATTGCATCTTTAAAGTTATAAAGTGAGAAATAACAAGCTGCTGAAACACTGAGTAGATGCTGTATTTCTAATTCATAAAAGGCTACACTGAATTTCAGTAATGACAACATATTTTTCATAGATGAATGACATATTGAAAGGGAAGTCAAATGCTGCCTAATGACAAGAAAATTGAAGTGGATCTAAAAGAGTGAGACTCTTCAGACTTCAGATAGATTTATGTTTGTTCAAATACTTAATTTGAATGCCTTCCACTAAAAAGGTGGTGAGGGATTGCAAAGCTGCATGACTTACTTTTATCCCAAATTTATTGTTGATAAGATTATTGATTCTTTATTTTATTTCTTGATGAACTCTGTCATTTACCCGAAATGCTATTAGATTTTTTTCTGAGGATGTTTCTTGATTTATTGTTGGATATTCATAATGGGAAGCATAAATTATTCATGTATACGTTTTCCCTAGTAGTAAGGCAAAGTTTTTCCAACTTTCTTATATTTTTTTTCAAGAATGAGCTAATGACTTTGGAAATTTACTTTAACTTGAGCTTACAAAGTTGCTTTGATGCCTCAGTTGACAGATGAATGGTTCTCTTGATGGAATTAATTCCAAAGGCCTGAGAAGGACTACTGTGGTGACTTAAACCCTGAGTATATATATTGCTTGCTAAGCAGGAGCTGGTAAGCAGATTGGAAGGAGTGCATATATGAATGTGGAGAGAAATTATGTGAGTTGCATAAGAATTACGGCAAACAGCTGTGGCCAGAAAGAATACAAATTAGTAGATCTTTCCTGTAGCTCTAGAGGACAACAGGATAGTTTTAACAAGGAAAGAGCAATCTTTTGAGTCTCCTTTTAAGCTTTATAGCAGGATAGATTCTGTTGTGTGACTGGGAGGATAGGCCTATATCCTGATTCTTACCAGTAGCTGAAACCTGGTATATTTCATAGCTTGGCAGCTTCCAATCCATACAGGATCAGCTCAGGTCAGCTGATGCTGTTTTGCAATATGTATTTATGTCTGCAAGCTGTGCTACATTAGAGAGAAAGCTGACAACTGTTACCTGCAGTGATCTGAGACTTTTCTGGAACTTTCTAATACATACAGTCCAATAATGGACATATAAATTCAACTTTTGTGTGTAGAAAATAAGTACTGTATATTTTTAACACTTACATTGTGGATTGGTTTGGGCTGGCATGCTGTTATTAAATTAATAAGTAGTGAAGAGCAAGTGAAAAATCTCTTGAGGAAAGCCGATTCCCTTAATACAGTAAATGTTCTAAAAAATAAAATATGAAAATCCTTGTTTTGAATGTCACATATAGGATGTAGTGGTCAGGAATATGTTAAAGCACTGAAAAGTACAACAATTTAAACATTTCCATTTTAATATAATTTATTTTAAATTGTATATTTATTTTAAGTTATATATTTATATAATACTTACATGTTTTAAGTATAAGAAAAGAAAAGAAAAAACAAACCCTCACTTTAAATACCTTAAATGCATTAGCAAAAAGGCAAAAGCCTTGCTAACATCTGCAGCTGGGTAAAATCATAGTGTTTAATAGTTTCAGAGTAAATACAGAATGTTTCTTAGGCTTGTAGTTTTTTGAAGATCTACCTTGGGTTTGAAGGATTAAGAATTGCTTGTCACAATAAAAGAGCAGGGTTTTATAAAGCTGTGAGTGTGTGGTAGGAATCAGGATAAAAATCACACCCACAATTAGGCATACGAGACTAAGCCAGCAACAGCAGTAGTCATTACTTACATACACTTCTTGAAGTTGTAAAAATTAACTGATGATGCAGCTCCTGGAAGTGTTAGGGATGAATGAAGCACTTGGTCTGAATTCACTGGCACTGCATTTTAAATTGGGTACCAGATGTTCATTTCTTTTTTTCTGTTTAAAGTAAGCAAATACCTATTCTGTGAGATACAAATACAGAGAGCTTCCAAACCTTTAGCTATAAAAAGATTTTTCTTTATCTCTCCCAAGATGTGTTCTTCTGCCTCCTGCTTTTTTCTGCTGTCTGTAATTACTGCAGTGCTCTAAAGCTGTGTGATTAGTACCTTACTATTAGGAGGCAGTGCAAAGTGCAAAGAATGCAAATATTTATCACTTACAAATCACAAGGTTTGCATCTCAACTGCATTAGAAAACTAGTCATTTAAGCACTAGTTTCTACAGCCTTTTCAGTTGCATTTTTAAATGTTTTGCATGCTGTCATTCCATGCTATATGATTCCTGGAGCATAATAATGTCTTTGTAACTTAAAAGTTTTGTATGTGTGCATGTAGAACTAGATTTTTGTGTGTTAGTTTGCATGATAGCTAGAAATACTACTATATATTGAGCCAGCAATCACATTACTGAGGTTTTTTCTAATTCAGACACTGTTTGCTTTGGCTAATAAGGCTGATGCACCTACTAAAAGAAAAATTGCGGCAAACTCATTCTGAATTTATAGATCACTTGTGCCTTGTGAAAAAAAAAAAAAAAAGAGGCAAAACACTTCTCTTTGAGTTTTCCAGTGTTCAGAGGGGCACAGTGCACAGCTTTCAGATTCGATGGGCATTTTGCATTAAAATTAATGCTTTAGAAATACTTAAACAAATCACTATTGTATGCTAACCTCATGGTTCTAATATAGGTTTTATGGGTTTCTTGTTTCTGTCTTTTACATGTCCTACAGGAAACCTCTGCCTTTTCTAGATTCCTTTCAGCGATTTAGAGAGACAGCTGATACATTCTTTCTCCTAACCAGATCTCCTTTTAGCTCACACACACAGACACACACTGCCCTGCCCCCAGCCTTTCCATAACCTACTCCTGATTTATCCTGGCTCCTTCGGGAGCTAATTGAGTTCCTCTGAGAAATAAATAAACTGAGTGGTACAAACGGCATGACAGGGATGCAAGATTGTGTTCCCACTTTCTTGAGAGTTCTTGAGCGCAGCTGAAGCTAAACTTGCCTTTTTGGCAGCTACAGAGGATGGGTTTTGCCAGTACTCTGTCTAGTAAGTTGGCTCAGTTGCTTGCCAGTGTGTAGCCAGCAGAATTCGGATGGCAGGTAGCTGTGTTACTAGCTGTGCAGTGTGTGGAGTTTCCTTAAAGCAGGTGATCCATTAAGTATAAAATAGAGGGACCCATATTTCACAATAAGTCACATAATAATAGTATGAGATGATATGGGATTGCTGTTGCCTTTCCTTTGGTGTTGTTTTTTTTTTTCTCAAATGCTTGAAGAGATTTCTGAAGTTATGCTTATGTGCTTGAGCACTTAGATGTAACCTGATAAAATATCAAAACTTTTCAAATATCATTTCCAAGGGGAGAAGAAACATAACTGCCTGTGTTTTCTTTCTACAGGGATGAATTGTAAAAGCTACATCATCTTGACCCAAACATAGTGTTACAGTGGACTGCTCATCTCCAGTTCTAAAAGCTTTTTGAAAACCAACAGCATTGCAGCTTGTTTTGGACTTCGTTATACTGTTGTTATCAGCATGGAAAAGCGTGGTGTTTGTTTTATTTTTTTAGATGCTCAAGGCAAATCTGATAAAGAAATGGTGGAAAGTTTTATGTGGGCACTGTTTTATTTAACATGCCTTTATTTCACTTTCATCTGTTCGAAGTGAATTTCTGCAAAACTGCAGATAAAGACCTACAGGCTTGTGAGCTCTAATTTTGATGGGGGAACTTGAACACTCACTTCTCTCGGCTCCTGTGTCCCTTGGTAAAACTGCTTCTGTGCACCTTACAACACTACGTAGGTAATACCAGGTTTTCTGTGTTCCAACGTCTGCTAGATGCTACTAAAAGGAGAAGAACTTCCTTTCTAAGCTTTTGACATGGTGTCATAGACTAGCATGTAGTAGATACAATCAGCTGCTTTTTTACCTTAAAACCAGGCATTTGTATATATTAAATTTCAAGACATCAGAGGTAGGTGGCTGCTCTTATCAAACATTTCTGTTCAAGCTGGACATAACACATGGTTTTCCCTTTCCTTCTAAAATTGATTAATGTAATCTTGAAATTCTGTTGTGGTTTATAGCTCAGTGCTGGTGTGACACACATGGATCTAACTCCATAAATGTGAGGTGAGGTGTGTTCCAATCACCGAACAATTTAGGCAATGCTGCCTTGCCAAATAAAGTTAAAAGCAAAAGGGGGGTTTTGTGCTTGTGTGGAAGATTAGGATGGGTAGGTAGTCTGAGATATGGATTTCTAGGTTCTTTATTAAAAACTAAACCCCCCTTTGGTTCTAAAACAAAGTTGCTTTTGGCAAAGCCGTTTGCTGTATTAACATTCTTATTTTTATAACTGTGGGCACCCAGGAAAAATTCTGGCTTTTTAGAAAGTGAATTCCAAATTGCTGTAAAAGAAACACATCATGCATGCAGAAAGAATCCTGGACTCCTAAGTACAGACAGATGCACTTACTCAGTTTCATATAGAAGAATAGTTGGAAGGCTATAAACTTCTTTTCTGCCCTAAGTTTTCTGTTTGGTCTGTAAAATGTCAACAGCAAATTGCGAAGCAGTACAGTAAGGTGGGCTGCTTTGGGAAAGGGGGGAAGTGTGTCTTCAGTCATCCTGCTCATATTTGAGCAACCAGGAATTAAAATAAACAGCTTATTATCTTTTCTTTTTTCATATGATAGGAAGGATTATAGTGATTAAATGATCACTGGAAAAAAAACCAAAACAACTTCTTATGGTGGAAGAGCAATAATTTTGTGATAGGATTAATCCCTGGAAGCATAAAGGTTAAAATTCAAAGGCCTCTGAATATGGAAAAGGAACTTTTTACATAACCTGCTTTTTGAAGGTCAGCCCTATTTTGTCCCTCTGTAAAAGATACTATATGACTTAATTTATTTAGATATTTGGAAGTTAATGTACCACCTCCTGATCTGACTGCAGCCTGGAGCACATGCACAAGATTAATCTTCTAAAGAAATTAACATAGCGTGTATTCTAGAAAATACAATCCAGAAAAATCCACTTGCGTCTGACAAATTTGTACTAACCCACAATCAACTGTGACTCTAGTTCTTGGTGTTGAAGTGAAATATCTTAACTGATGCATGCTAACGTTCAACCTTTTGGTCGCTGTATCTTTCAGTTTGAGTTCAGCTTTATTTACATCTTCTCACTAATTTAATACGTTAAATGAAAGATTTGAGCTCAACTGTATCCAAATTCCTGTCTCTGGACACAGTGTAATAAGCTAGCCTGACTTGGAAGTGGTGTTAAAGCTGAGACCCGATGACAGCTTCCTGGGGGAAAACCATTCCAGGAAGTCTAAGGCTTCTGGGACCAAGGCTGGTGAGAATAGTGCACCCATTCCACTGAAGGGGTCGATGATAGTCAAGGTACTCAGACAGAAAGGAGTATCCAGGAGTAGCATTTAGGAGTCGAAAAATGGAAACTCCTCCATGACGGAGCAATGGTTCTGAAGTAAAAACTTGGAGACAAGGACAAGTTGAAATGCAGAAGACTTGAAGAGCTTGAATAAATGCTGTGTGAACTGTCTGAATTGCTACTTTGCCAAATAAAACAAATTGAGAGGAAGCTGTATCTAGGTGTCTGTCTGATTTTGTTGTTGGTTTTGTTGTTTTTTAACCTTCAACAGGATGTCACATATCCAAAAGAAAACGTGTAAAAATACTGATTTGCTAATTGACCAGAATTATGTGTCCATTTTCAGTCAATTAATGTATTTCAGCAGTTACAAAGCCTGTTAATACTACCTGGAATGTAAGTGGGGTTTCTGGTGGCTATTTGGAATTTTTCGTAGTTCACATCTGTGTGTTTTGGTGAACAGGCTCTGTGCACAGTTCTGTCTGCTGTCCATAGTTGAATCCAGCTACCTTGGAGAGCGTGATTTGCCACTTGCAAGGATTAAAGTTTTGTCTTTTTATAAGAGGTACAGTCATGTTGCACTGGGCTTTTACTATCACCTCTAAGCCAGAACAGCTTTGGAGAATGGATTGGCTGAACTCTGAGTTGCTTATCCAGTTGTTTCTGGGATCCAGACAGCAGAAGACTTGGAAAGCCAATACCTGTATCTTGAAAACCCACCAAGAGTTGTGGGTTCTCCATAGAGGAGTTTGGTGTGCTGGATGGATTCTTTCTGTTCATGCAGCAGGAATGACTCTGTACTTTTTCTGTTCAGACTGGTCAGCTGGCTTGAGGCCACAGAGCCCGTAACATGACTTTTTCTGGAGGGAAACCAGCACGTGTGCACCAACACTGCTGATGAAGCCACCTGGATGATTCCTGAAATGTTTGGTAGTCATCGAGTTTGAAACAGGCAATAATGCCTGGAGCTAGGGGGGTTCTGCATGGTAGGCTCTGGATCTTCCAGCTGGCAGCAGTTCTCTCCACATGTGCAGTGTTTTTGTGACAGGGTGACAAGCTCCAGGATTTTAGAGGGTGGAGGGACTGCAGAATTGACACATCAGCACAAAGAGGAGAATTCTGAACTAGTACTCTCCTTCCTGCCAGGAAGAAGGGCGTTAACCTATTCTTACAGTAGCAGTGTTTTCTTCCTTCTACTCATTATTGTGCTGCTTTTGATTTAAATGCAGTTCACAGAAGGAGGACATGAGAGAATTCTTTCTGAACTTTGACATGATACAAAGGATGAGTAACGCAAACCAAGCTCATGATTTGTAACTTTGGTTCTATTTAGCTGATTTTAAACATATTATTAAGATGAAGTTCAAAAGAGGAATAGTTACCTTTATGGAACCTTGATCCCTGTCCCAAAGCAATGTGGAAGAAGTGTTCTGCTGAAATGAATGAGGGGTGATCCTGGTTCAGAACAAAGGCAGATGGTGAGGTCACACAAGCAGATTGTGCAAAACCAAACAAATTCAGAGGGGAAGTGCTGCCACAAAGATGGCCCAGGGAGATGCAAGAGATGATGAGCTTTGAAATACGTCTTTTGCATTTCAGGATGTTCAGACTTCATAGATCAGGAAGGGTAAATTATATATTGTGGTATGCAGTAGATGGCTTCAAGCATGCAGACCAGTTGTTTTAAGTGCCCAGACACTCTTCAGCAATCATAACCCCACTTTGCCTTTACTGCAAATAACACACGCTTGTGTGCTCAGATCCCCCAGCTGGCAAGGTTTGGTGTTCCATGCCTCAGCCAGGTCTGAAGAAAAAAGCATGGACTAAAACTTGGCCTTAGGCTGGCAGAGGTGATGTAAAGTTCCCTCTACCTAGCCTATTTACCTCCCACACTTCATCCTTGACATGGGCTGCTTTCTGTTCCATGTAGTAGTTTTTTACCCAGCACAAATTCATGATGCAGCAGATGCACTCTGAATTTTCCTATGAAAGGCTGTTACTGTTCTCTCATCCTCTTGGCAGGGTGTTAATGAGATGCTCAGCAGGATGTGCTCGGGAACTAAAATTGTATTTCTTTAAATTATGAATTGAGTGGACATAGCTATTGCTGAAATATGTATGGAGGAGATCCAGCTGCCCATTAAGAGCTGCCTGAAAGCTTCAGGAAGGAGAAATGAAAATAACTCACTTTGTGTCTCATCATACCGAATTTAGAACTTGAGACAATCCTGTGCCTTTTAGCAAAACTTTTTTAGCAACAACAGACTATTTTCATAAAGACTGTTGATGAAGTTACTGTGAGATCTCACTTTGATTCTCTAACGTTTCTTTGTAGTCCAGCCATTCTCATCATATGCTTCTGAGCATCTAACATCATAGATGCTCTTGAAAACATTCCTAATACCTCTGAGAAGCTAAAGTCCTTTTTTCAGCCATGTTTGGGCTTATGTTTGCATTTTATGTGTTTATACCATGAACAAGCCATGTTTCTTGTTTATTATGTTATGCCAAATTCTTTTCCAGCTATATTGGAGAAGTGGCATCTGAGATAAATCAGTAACTTTTATTGCAGGTGCCTCATGGACTAGGAGGACACTCTCGAAGGCCTCTGGTTAGGAAAATGGGTGATTGAGAACACCTGCCAAGGCTACTGCTCTGATCAGAGCTCTAGAGAAGCTCCTCTCCTCTGGATATAGAGGCAGCCTCAGGATAGTCATCTCTTGGGCATGGAATTAGCCTTTAGGGATGCTTTCCCTATAGGCCCAATCTTCCACTGGGCTGCCTGCTTTCAAGTCCTTTACAGTCCTGCACTCTTTCAAGTTCCCTGGTCCCTCTGTATCTGTGTTGTCCCATCATTTGGTTTGAGTGTAGAAATCTTAAATGCATCTCTTTAATGCATTAGAATCTGGTAGTTTTAAGAACTATTTTAAAATGTCTTGCTCTGCCCTCTTTAGAACAGGATTCTACATTTCTGTTGGCCAAGGAAATGGTGACTCTCAGTCCTTCACAGAACCTTTCTGCTTTGTCTGGTTTCCGCCAGCTTGCTCAAAATACACTTTTCATTGATTTATAATGGTTTATAAATGTCAGCCAGGAGCCTTATAACTGCGAAAATTAAAATTTTTATTTTAAAAAAATAAAAACTTGTTTCTGTGTATTTAAAAACTTGTTTCTGAAGTGTGATGATCCAATTGTCCTAGATTTCTCTTTCTTTGTGTTTCAGGACTCCAGTGCAGAGTGCAGCTCACTTTTTCAGTTGTTTTAAGTAACTATTACTTGAAAAATATGGAGCAGAGTTACTTTTACACATTTTTCCCCCTTTAAATATTCCTTGTTTACAGCATGTTTCCCTGTCACACAGCTCAGACCGATTGTGTCATGGGCTCTTTTTCATATTAATTACTCTGTGTTTATTGCCTCTGTCTGGTCTTTATGCCCATCCATGCTGTCTGAATTTTCTCTAGCTTTTCCCTTTGCTCTTACTCTTGTAGCTTTTGCCATTAGAAACTGAAAAATCCCAATTCCTGATGCACATGAAAACAGCCAGCACAGACCTCAGTGATGCATGACTGTGGATTCTGTTAGGGCTTACTTGAAAGGCTCTCCCTTTGTTTTGGGGTGGCGTGTTTGTGTTGCTATTGGTTCCTGTCTCTGACTGGCTCTGTGCAGTTTGGGATTGAAACTCTTACGCTTTATCTAGGATTTGAAAAGCAAATGGAGCATCACACTGACCTATTTCAGCCTTTTTGTTTTGCAAATGCGCTCTTGGAACTGCCCCTGCTATTATCCTACAGTGCTATGGAATGATTACAGTGAGATGTTTAGGCTAGGATCCCCTGCAAAAGTGGGCAGCAAGCAGCCCGTATTATGGAAAAAAAACCCTTACTTCTAAATATGGATCAAACCTAGGTAAGTATTGTAGTGTTTGCTACTCTGAAGTAATTTGTACCCTTAAGCTCTCTGAGGGGCAAAACAGTTTAAAAAAAAACATTCTAAGTGAAATGATAATCTTGATCAATATTAAAATACACTGACAAAATAAATTTTAATGACCTCTCCTAATACACAGAGGAGCAACGTCCACAGGGCTATGCAGTCAGGGTAGTCAATATTCTCTGCTTACCTAAAATGCTGGTAAGAATAGGTGGGCTGAGCATATTCACAGATATGTGGATAGACAAATGTCAGTGTTTAGGACAGGAAAAACAGATCTGACAGACTTCAAATAGTGATGACTTTCACACAGAGTGTCTCACTTCTGCTACAGGATAAATACTCGTAGCTCCCTTTCGACTCAGAATATTCTGTGATCTGTGACACTGTAAAACTCCCCAGCTCTGGGGTCTGCATGGGAGGCTGTGAATGCAGTTTTAGCAAAGCAGCCATAAGATAGGCTAGAAGTACAGGCTGCTCTGAGGACTCCTTTGACACCAGAGGGAGAGCCCCAACCTTGGGAGTGGCTGGGAAGGGGCTGTAGAAGTGGTGTCAGCAAGAGGCAGTGCCTGGGAGCTGCCTGGGGAGAGGGGAAAAAGCATCCTGAGCATTTTGATGGTATTTTCTGCTACTCCCAGGTGTGGTCTAGCTCAGTAGTTCAGTATGACTTATTTAAAATCAAATAACGTGAAAGCTATTAAATGCAAACATACGGTATTGAGACCAGTGTGTGATAATTGCAGGAGCTGCCAAGCCAATTTGTGGCTTTGCTAACTTTGTCTTGCTCTCCATCCAGCTGAAAATGCCCCCAGGCTCTCTGGTAAGGTGAAAACTATTTCACTCCAGTCGTGGAGTTTGCTGTCACCTGGGAAGTAACAGGCCTCAAGCTGGTGGCCTGCAGGACAGCAACTGTCACCATCTCCCCTTGCAGAACGAGGAGTCCCTGGGAAGGCTGTGGCAACTCTTAACACAGCCTTAGCCAGACTCCTGTACCATGTTTGCTGTCTGCTGCTCTCTGCTTGGAGGCATTTGCTCTCAGCTGTCATATGCAAAATCCGTGAAGGTTTATTCCACCAGCAGCAGCACAGAAACAAAGCCTGCTGTTGGGTAAAGTGATTGGAAAGCTGAGCTCCTGCACCACGGCTGTATTGGCTGGCTTGGTGCTTTGTGCCACATCTTGCTGTTGTCCTGCCCTGCAGAACAAAACCAAAGCTTTTGTTCTGCTGCTGGCTGTGTCCCAGGGTAATGGGTTTTGGTAACAGGAGCACAGTGGGCACAGAGAGAGAAGACCACTTTTCTTGCTGCTTTTGTAAGGTGGTGAAGGACATTTAGGTATTTAGTTAAAACCCAATGCAAATTTCAATGATGGAAAATAAGACCCCAGCCAAATGGGCTAGTGAGTCTTCCCTAGAAGGTTGTATTTAAAATGTGGTCTTTTGGTCCTGTGCTGTTTGCCATGTCTGCTGGGGGCTGGGATAGAAGAGAGGCCATACTCCCAAACTGGAAATGGGTGGCATCAGCAGATGGTCTCCTACACCTACTGTAACACCGAAGTACAAACAACCACACTTTGCCTCATGTGGCATGAGCAAGGAGCACTGGCAACCAGTGGTTGGCTCCCTGAGTGGTTGGCACAGCCAGCTCTATGACTGCTGTCCTGCTCAGCTCAAGCACTGCTGAAGAGACAGCTCACACAGGTAGATGCCCTGTCCTTCTCTGTTTCCCTGAAACAAGTATCTCAACAACTCCCCCCACACTGGAATACACATTCCAGCTTCTAATAAAGCTGTTTCACAGAAAGGAGAAATGTACTTCTGTCTGCTCTCATGACGAAGTCTTGTAGCACAAAATTGAGCTGGCAATGGAAACGAAAGACAATGCAATAAATATAAGAATAGAATCGGTTTATTAGAGCTATTTTACATAAAGTAATCAAGAACAAATTACTTGAAGAACTATTTGTATACCATGGCAATATTCTCGCTGACTGAAAGTTACTGAAGTACAAAAAGACGACATACAAAACGATGCATGCCTCATTTGACTCTGGTTTTATTGAGACCCATGAGGAATGTGACATCCTTGGACAGCCAAACAAGACAGACAGCACAGTGTGTGTGTGTGTATATATAGGTATATATAACATGTACTGTACACATTTTACTGGTAACACATCTGCAGTTCACTCACACATATCAAGTACTTGCTCTAATTCTATGAGAATTTTTCTGGGGTGAGGGGAGATCACCGAAGCTTTCAAGCTTTGCAGGGAGCTAGGGGATAACCAGCAGGAGTCCTATGCTCTGGCATCTTGGGTAGAGACAGCTGTGTGCTGCATTCTCAGGCTGTGGGAGGGTGATGGGCTGGATGTGGAAAAGGCTGAACAAGCCCTGAGCTCTGGGGAGAGACACAGCTCTGGGATTGTACACAGAATCATAGAGGGGTTTGGGTTGGAAAGGACCTTAAAGATCATTTAGCTCCAGCCCCCCTGCCATGGGCAGGGACACCTTCCACTAGACCAGGTTGCTCAGGGCTCCATCCAGCCTGGCCTTGCACATTGCCAGTGATGGGGCATCCACAGCTTCTTTAGGCAGCAGTACCCAACTGCTGTTGAGCACTGGGAAGTCCAAGCTCATCTGCTGAAGAGCTGCATTTTTTTTCACTTCAGCATTTAGCAAGCATGGCTGTCTGCTAGCAGCACAGACGTTTAAACTGAGTGAAAATAAGATGCTTTCTTCCTTAAATCCCAATTTTCTTGGCAAAAGCTGGTGCTTGGATAGCAATTCATTTTAATTAACAAAGCAAGATGCATTCTTTAATGAAAATATTCCCAGTGCATCAGGTGGAAAGAACACAACTGGTCTCTGCTGGACAGCGAAGGAACGTATTGGCTGGAGCATCCCTGTCCCCACAGTGGAGGCAGCACTGAGAAGAGCAAAGTGGCACAGGCTTCCCCCCACACCTTGGCCAACACAGCCAGGCTGTGGAGCCTTGGCTGCTCCAGTGCCTGGGCCCTGGGGTGCACTCAGCCCTGGCTGAGACCCCAACTGCTGTGGGGAGGGCAACAGCACCCCACATCCAGTTTGGGGTCTCCCCACTTTGCAGTGTCTTCTGCACAACAATCAGCTGGAGCTACTCTCTGGAGCCTGAACATTTCTTATTTTCTGAGCAAGGACATCTACCCACTTTTTGTATTATCACCGAAGGGGAAGAGTATGTTCTTCATCTCATAGGCTTCTTCTACACTTGAAAATAAACTAAGCATTTTGGTCCTTTTATAGAGGCAGAGATTCACGGGCACAGGAGAAAGGGGAGAAAACAACTGACCCAAATCCAGTTTTTAGAGATACATCCCATTGATGAGGTAATCGGACTCTTCAGATGTAATGGGTCGAGCTTTTTTGAGCTTCTGTTTCACTAAGCGCAGTCTGCAAGCAACCATAAGCAGCAGCAAAGCAGTGATTGCCAAGCCTAAGGCTAAGGGTAACACAGCACCTACAATGAGGTGAAGAGAAATTACATTTTATTTAACAGTGAGATGCTGGTAGAGAAAACCTGAATTTTTTCTTTAAAAATACAGCTAGTCAATCACTTAGATGACAGTAACTGGAACAATTCATACTATGAAACTAAACTGTACGATCATGTTAGGGACAGTTCAGAATATGTAAGTACATTATTCAATTCTTGACCACTTTATCTGTATTTATAGCACCTGACTGAAAAACTGACATAATTCAAAATTAATTCACATGGTTGTTCTTACCTGTTTCTGGGACTGGGCGACCACTTCCAAGCTGATCTCTCTTTGGCATCATTATGCCATCCCCATTTTTATCATCTGTTCTTTTCCCTGAGGAACTGTTATCTGCACAAAATCAAACAAGATAAATGAATACTGCAGTTCAGTGACTCAGGAAGTCTTATCCACCAGCATTAAATAATGTGAAGTGCTTAAATTTAGGGGAAAAAAACAAACAAAAGGACAGTTTAAGAACTTTGACTGTATAACTTGAATTTGTGAAATAATGTGAAACTAAAGCTAAAATTTAAATTCAATTTATTGCTTATTCAATTTTACCCAAAACTGGATAAAATCCCAAACCACAATGCATCTCAACCAAAAGCAAGGGCACTTTGACAGTGCTGTGATACATTTGCTGGCAGCCTTCAGAACTGTGACAGAGCTAGCAGAAACACACTATGCCACAAGATCTGTAGAATATGAATGTGAAATGTTGTAATTGGAATTACATATAGTGGTGGGTGCTAAGGAAGTGTTTAAGTCAATTAGCTTGGAACGTGCACTGTGTGTAAGTCCCACCCACCACTACCAGCTCTGAAGAGCTGCAGAAGGTGTCCCTGGCAGTGGCAGCAGCAAATTCACACTACTGCTAATTGAAGCTTAAATTTTTTCATTGGTACTGTCATGGAAGTCCATGCTAATGTCCCCACTCCAAGGCAGAACACAGCCTCCCAGGTTGCAGCTGTATTGCCCTGCCATTTTGGCTGGGGGTGCATAAACACCAACTTCACCTGCAGAGAATGCTGCAGAAACAAGCCATGGCCCTCTCCTCGTTGGGCCCCTGATGTCCTGGTGTGTAAAGTGGGCTTGAAAAAATCCTAAGAGTAAATGTACTGGCTTTAAAATACCCATCTGGTATCAGAGATGTGCAAGACCACTGGAAGGTACCTAACACCAAAACCAGCAGCTGTTTTCTGCTTCTATTTTTCCTGAATTAAACTAAATGAATATTTGTCTTTATTTTGGAAATACCCAAAAGACGTCAGCTCTTTTGAAGAGCTGTTCCAGCCTGCATGTAAATGCCTGTTTTAGAAATTTGCTTCCCTGCCATTTAAGTAAAGGGAATATTTAAGTCAACTGCTTGTAAAGAAATTTGGCAAATATGGAAAGAAGTTAATGGGAAATTTTTGGAAGGGTAGAAAGAATAGAATCCTTTCAATAAGGCTCATAGAGTTTTGCTAGGACTTGTGGCTGTTCTTATATGACTGGAGAGGCTATCAGAGTCAATGCTGCTCAATATATTATCTGTTATCTCTAGAACACAAAGAGTAATTTCCCCAAGGAAGTTTAGGAGCCTGGCATAAAACATTTTACATGGGTTTAATTTGATTTTCACTTCTCTTGATTTTCTAGTCTATTCCAAGGAAATTGCCATTTAAAGCCCTTTCCAATTACCCTAAATTACAGATCTAGGTTATGGCTACTGCTGTGGGTGCCTCCACAGTAAAAATATGACTAAGGCTTGGGCACTCAGTCAAATGTTGTAATCCCAGCCCAGAACAGCACTGCACGGGCAGCCTGGGAGAGGCAGAGACCCTGTGCCAGGGGAATGCAAAGCTGTTATGGTGATTTATACACTTGGGTTGGCTGTGCTGGGGAGTACAAATCTTCAGGCTGCTCGTGATTTCAACCCGTCTGCATGACCCTGTTTGCTCCTGGCCACTGCTGCTTAGAAACCAGCCCACTGCTCACTCCAGAGTGCTGTGCTGCTACTCAGTGTTTTCTATATTCATCTGCAAGTTCAGGAGTGCCAGAATATGCAGCTGGGCTTAAGAATTTCCCTGGAGGACACTGGGGCTATTTGGAGGCAGCCATGCAGAAATGCTGCACTGGCCTTTGCAGGAGACGCAGTCTGGGTAACTTTACCACCACAGAGACACGTTTGCAGAGAGAGAAAGGACTCTTATTGACATCAAATGCCTCTTCCTCCATCCACTCCTGACTTTGAAAGAAAATGTCTGGCCTTTCAGCTTGGGCAAAGGTAGACCATGAGTCTGTTGCAGAAGACTCAGAGCCCCAAGTGTCTGAGGGGGTTATCTCAAAATCAGACTTGGTGTTCCCCTGGACTTGCCCTGCTGTAGAGGAGTCCCATTGAAAAGGCAGGAGTGCAGAATAAGATTTACCCATTGTAATCAATCAATGACTTTTGGGGTTTTTTTTGTTGGTTATGGTTTTTTTTTTTTTTTTTTTCTTCTCTTTAGTGTGAATAGATCCCGTTAGGTCAGGCAGAAGTTTTAGACAGTCCTTAATTTGGACTTGCATATTTTCATACTTCAGTGTAAATCCTTAAAAAGTTTGTATCAAGTCAGAGTGAAGCATGAGGGCCACTGTGAGGAAGGTTAAAGGAAATTTGGAATAGAGAAACTATTAAGAGAGAATGGATTCTGGAAAAAAGTTTGCCTTTCTTCCAGAATCACCCTCATAGGTAGAAAGCTCATGTATCTGCTACCAGGAACTATCTCACAGTCCAAAACATTACAATTTAGCCCAGCTCCTTTGGAGAAAAGGAGAAAAGATAAATATGGTCATACTTGACAAGGAAGTCCCTTTATTAGACATCTTTATTGAATTCTCAGAGATTAAAGCAGTTTATGGAGAGGTAAGTAGCAGAAGGGACAGGTCTTTACCAGTACTTTAGCCACCACTAATAAAAAAACAAATGTAAAAAAGAAAACAAATGAACTTCCCAGTTCTACAATGTCTTGGGAAAAATTTCTCTTTAAAAATCAACTGAAAGCTCCTGTATCAAGCATCAATTCTAGCAGCCAGCTGGAATGTGCCACATGCTGTCTTCAGTAGGTAAAACCACTTACTCTGCCTTGCAGTCACTGGATTTAAGAGCATTATGTTTTTCTTCCTAGATTGTTTTTTCATGATGATCTGAAACTGTCAGCTGAGAATTAAGAAAAATGTGGCTCTGAATGGAGCACTTGTAAGTGGAAAGCTGGAACCTGTGCTGCCACTGTAAAGCCATATCCCCTAATATGTATCTTAAGTAGACAGCTTTTCACCATAGTGACATTAAAACCACTAAAGCTTATTTTCAATATTTATGTAAAATAGTATATAAGAAGCCTGGATGTTTGCAATGTCAGCTCCAGGCCAACAAGAACATGATTGCCTTGGTCCAACAAAGATCTTTACAGTGATTCAGAGGCAGAGGTTCTACCTTGGCACCAGCAGCAGGAGACAATCCCTCCCAGAACAGGATTTCTGCAAGTGGAATTGCTGAACTTTTGAGGCTGCTGGTATGATTTCTGCTCAGCATTGCTTACCTCTCCTCTGAAATGCATCTAGCATTATTGCCCTCCTGGACAGATTTCCAGATGAGCTTCATGGAGCTGCTCCAGAATTTCTGTGCCTCTCATTTTTGTATCACATAATTATTAGATTTGGTCTGTAACCTCCTTGAGATGGCAGTGGTGGAGGGAAGTCTAATTAATGGATCTGGGTGGATTTTAAGGAATAGGTTAGATGCCTGTCTCTTCAACTCCATTAAGACTGTGGTGCTTCCCAGTGAGGCAGGACTTGAGCCTCTTTGGACCTGTGAATCATTAACGCACAGCATGGGACTCTGTGAAGTTTCAGTGTCTGCAGAAGAAGACAGCAGCTCAGAGCAGGTTTTAGCAGAGCAGGTTTTGGCAGCTGCCCTTCAGACTCATGTACCTAGCATGTACCTAGCACCTCTTCACGTCCCACCCCATGCACCATAGCTGGAATTGATCCACAGGTGATTTTAAACTTCTTTGAGCTGTTTTCTGCTTTTTTTGGTGAGAAGTGTTGGGCTCCTGGGTCAATACAGACTGGATCCTTCTATTCCACAGGGAAATTATTAAGCATCGAAAATTAAATTTTGACTGAGCCCTGTCAAAAGAAAAATATTAAACCCACAAGAATTAAAACAGCTTGAAATCTTGCCTGTTGAAAATTAGAAGATTACAACAGGTACTGGTAGAACATTAATCACTGAAGCCCCATCACACTTCTTTAGTTTTTAAGAATCTTTTTCTTTGCTCGTGTACTGCTGTGCAAAAGGCTACCTTTAGAGCAAAACTGGTGCAAGTAAGTTACTGTGCAATGGGTAAACACAGAAAATGATTATGCAAAAATGCTTCTGCATTGTACTTCCAGTTATAACTCTTGACTATCAGTTGCTGAAGGTGGTGACCTCAGTTCTGGTTTTATGCCTGGATTCACAAGACAAATGATTTTTGAGACCTACTTTGCAGCTGACTTCCCACTGGTGCCTGCAAAGTCCTTTGGAAGTTTGATATTTAATTTGGGCAGCCCCATATCAGGTGTCACTCAAGACTGTGTGAGTGAAAAGGGCTTGAAGCAGACTTCAGAATTTTAGTCAGCAGTGAGGAGTCATCTAGGGGTCATCTATAGTGCCAGAAAAGGGGAAAACATTTGGGACAAGATTTTGCTGACAGGCCCCACACATTCACTGAGGGCACCAAATTCTTGAGGACATTGTTTTCACTCCCTTTGCAGAGTTTTCACTCCTTCTGCACTCCACAGATGAAGTACAAGCACCTTGAAGTAATGTCCAGGTGCCAAACAGGGCAGTGCCCTTTTCCAGAGTCGACAGCAGAGGGCACTGAGCACTGTTCAGTTTTTACAATCAGTCTAAACCATGAAGAAATAAAAGTGGGGGGTTTGTACTGATTTTAGGCTCTGTGCACACAGTTTTGTTTTCATATAATTGCCATTTCAGATCATTTTAGTTCATCAGCATGAACCTTAAAAGACACATTAATTTCATTGCAGCTTCTGGAGCTTTACCAAGGCCAGGGTTGGAGCTCTGCCTGTAACATCACACAGTGACTCATTACAGGCTTGCAGCCACTGTGCAGAACAATACTGGGGACCTGTACACGGACACCTGAGGTAGCTTGTTACCAAAGCCTGAGACTTTTCTACAGTGGTGAAAGACTTCTCCTGCCCTGCAGACAGAGTTCAGGAAAAAAAAATGCCCATAATAGTAAAGATATTAGTTCAGGATAAAAAAAAAAAAGTAATGCTTAGCCACCAGGAGAAAACCAATTACTCTCACCCAAGTTGAACAGTACTTTATTATGTTCTCCTGAAGTACTCCCCTGCAGATTTAAATATTTAATACATCAGCCTACACAACTGAACCTGTGGCAGAATTTTTATTTAGTTCACTGCACATTTTGATCTTTAGACTGTATTATTTCCCTAGCATTCCTACATTTTAACTTTCTTTTTGCACCTACTAAAAAACAGACTTGACAATAATAAATCAAAACCTACTTAGAACTTCATTATTACAGGTTTCTTTTGTATTTATTTACAATACAATAATGGCTTCTTAGCCAGGCACCAAAAGACAATTAAATTAAATGTCAGGTGCAAGACGCTTCCTTTCTTTAAGGAGAAGGATTTATTGAAACTGATTCAATTCTTACCTGGCACAAATCCACTGATTTGTTTCTTTGGTCCCTGAGAAAGCGATTGGTTAGACATGTCTGCATCCACTGGGAGAAGTGGCTGATTTCTGGCAGTGGCTTTCAGGGTGCTCTCTGCAGAGTTTTCCTCTGTGTTTTCAGTCAGTCCTGCAGTCCTTTGCTGGGTGGTGCCAAGACCTGCATGTGTCACCGTCTTCCGACCCAAGCTGACTGTTAACAGAAACAAAAATTTTTGTACAACGTTGAAGGGAATGGAAGAGTTCTTAAGGAATTCTGTCCAAGATGGGCCTTCAGGCAGAGTAAACAACTTCCTCAGATTCACACATATGATGAAATGTGAGTCACAGATACCTAACGCTTGCAAGAGTACACTCATGACCTCTACAGTGAAATCCAGCAACTAAAATATAATGAAAGAGTGGTCAGCCATTGTGGCCATTCACCCTCTGATGGGTTTTGTTCACTTAGCTGAGCATGGGCACATGCTGAGGGATGACTAATGAAAACAAATAGCATGATGGTGAATCAGCTGGTTCCCTTGTGTGTCCACAGTGTTTCAGATTCTTGCAAGGTGTCTAACAGCACTGTGAAGGGTACCTCTGAGACGCCCTTTCAGACAGAGACCACGGTTCCTGTTTCCAGAATCATCATGCAAGTGCAAAACCGATCTTTTAACTGCTGAACACAAAACCTGTCACTTAGGGACCCTTGACAATTTTAATATGCTTCGAAGAAAATTTCTGAGCACCTGAGTTTGCGGATATTCAACCTTCCCATTTGCTCTCATTTCCAGTGAAAGGCTGGGAGCAAACTGCCTGCTCACAGGGAGAGAGGCCACAGAAGCCACATCGCCCCCCTTTGGTCACTGAGGCTGTGATTACTTTCACAGTCTGCTGTGCCACTGTGGCCTGGCACACTTACGATTCTGGCAGAAAGTCTCGTCTGATCCATCAGGACACTGTCTCACACCATCACACGCAAACGTGATGTCAATGCAGCAGCCATCATCACAGGTAAACTGGTAGCGAGAGCAAACCCCAGCACAGGCTGTTGAGAAACAATTCCCAAATTACCAAAAGAGAAATCCAAGCAGTAAATACTGAGTCAGTGCCTGAAATCTGCAGCATGAAGGAAAAAGGAAAACCACACTATGCCAAGAAGCACCATGAACAAGGCACAAAGTCCAGACTCAGCTGTGTGACACCATATTGACACAGAAGCAAATATAGGCAATAGCTGTTCCTGGCACCTTCATCTCTAGCCTGGCAATCTCTTTATTACAGGAATACTCAACCTGGAGGCTGTTGCACCTTACACCTTGTGCAGCACCCTTACAGTGCTTTGAATTCTGCTGGCCTAAGATGAAAGACCTTCCTAGGCTTAAAAGATGCAGAACAGACCTGAAAATAAATACATGAAATCTCTGTGGCTATAACTGCATCTCTCCAACAGCTAATTCCTACCACATATCCATTCAACAACAATATGTTGTTTTACATGCACACATTTGGACTATGTGGGATCTTCTATGGGATATTTTCTGCAACCTAATTAAAATACTTAAAGAATGCTCATCATTTATTGACATCAGCAATCCAGTGACTTCAATACAGCACAGATCAGAATAGGATTAGGTCACATTCTCACAAATTACTTTCACCAGAAAGAATTGACTGCTGCCTGCTTTAACATTCAGATTCCCCTGGAAATGGAGACTATCCCTGGATGTTCCATTTTACATACTCAAAGCTTTCCAGAAACCCATTCTGATTCTGTAATTATCAAGTGTTTACATCTGTGCTTTTATCTTTCCAACAGCAGTGCGGTTTATCACTTTGTAAAGCAGTATCCAGTTCAGTGCTTGATTAGTGTTGTAAGAGCAAATCAATTTGCATAAAGGAGTCACAGCCTTTGGTTGTTATCCTGCTGTGTACCAAACGCTGCACCAGGCTAAGGGAAGGATGCCAGGAGTGCAGACAACTGTTTAAAACCTCTAAAATCTGAAAATGCATCTCCTGAACTTTAGCACTAGTAACAGCACTGATCTTGCATGTATTAAGGCATCAGGAACTGGCTTAGCTACAGCAGTAGCACTTGAATTGCTAACGTTGCTGGGGAATTAGAAAAATAAAAAAGACAGCAAATTCCCTATGTGCTCCATACAAAAGATACCCCAGATACCCACAGCAGCAAATAAACAAACCAGCAAACCTCTCTGGCTGCTTCAGCTGAATTAAACATTAATGAACACAACTCTATCATTCATTACTGGAACACAGGCAGTAATTAAGCAGATTTTTTTGTAATAACAGCTTATTGCCACAACCCTCTCATACAGAGATATTATGCTGGTGCAGAGCAAGATTTTCACTGGTTCTGCTGAACATGTTGATAATGCTATTTAACTTCTACTTTGTGCCAGAGCAGCAGATCTGCACTAGCAACTTGTTAATTACAATGTAATTAGAAGTTATTACATTTAAGAGCAGGACTGACAGCCACTGAAATCTAACTTACTTTATACTTTTTATGCTTTTTATGTCTTTCTGAAGCTCAGAATTTAAAAATGATGGGTCAGTTTCAGTTTCAGCTTCTCCAGTAGCATAAAACTTCAATAACAACCATCAGACAGAAAAACTTAAATGCATTAAAACAAAAAGCCATGCCAACTTTCAGACTACAGATGCAGGTCAGTATTATTATTAGTATAATACTCAAACATATTATTAAGTAATTTTAACTGGGTCTTCCCTATAGTAAAGCCCTGTCATGTTGCCCACATCATCTGACTGTTACAATGCACCTGATACCTGTGTCAATATTTCACTCTTCCAACCCTGCATGCTAATTAGCAATAGAGAGACAAATACTCAGTGCCTGAAAGTATTATTGCTCTAACAGGCAAGTGGTGCTTCCTTGTTTCCTCACTTTGAAAGAGCGATTCAAAGCTGAAAGAGATGTCATTATGTAATGAACAAGGGCAAAATAAAACACTGAAAATGGAGAATAACATTTTTACTTTTATCAAGACCCTTGCTCTGCTCTGAGTATCATATCCTGGGTGTCACAGAGGCAACAGCTCCAGTGAGTTTCTCACCTGCTGCAGAATGAACCATGGGCAGAACGGTGACAGAGACGTTGTCAGAGCTCTGCTGACCCGTGGTGTCTGTCACCGTCAGCTGGAAAATGTACCCACCCTCCTGAATGTGGGACAGCTTCAGTGTTCCTGGCTGTGGAACCTGAGGAAAGGCACACAGTAAAAAAAAACATACTGGTACAATGGATCCATCCACGTCCTTCCAGGAATAAGAGCTCATCATGCAGATTAAATACTTCCTACAGTCTAGTCAGCCTATTCAAGCATGTATTTCAGCATGGAACATTTGATGTCTTTTTTTTTTTTGCATCCATTTGTAAAAAACCCCACAGCATTCAGGTAGTGTTTTCATGATCTACTCAATTACCTGGAGCTGTGGATCTCAGCACACAAATGGAGAACAAATGGTCACATACATTTAACTCAATTTTTGAGTAATGGGAAATTTTAGAGGATGAGTAATTTTAGAGGATAGGCAATAAAATATTGGCCTTTTGCTCTTTATCAAGTTAGTCTGTAGACAATACAACATGGATCCACTGAAATAAATTTTCATGCCTGAAAGAGAACAAGAATTTTTGATTAATATGGTCTTAAGAGTCCTAGACCTCCTATTATAGAAGAATGTATTGATAAACACAATTTTTCTCTCAGTGAGAATATTTCCTAACTGAAATTTCTTTCCTTTTTTATTACATGAATGCACTCAGTTACCCGATCAGACTGTTGAGTACATCCTGATGGAGCGTACGACCCCTTAGAATTTTATTCTTTAGTGTGTTAAAGAAATGATTATGCTCTAAAAAACACCTGCTGTTGTTCACTATGACTGCTGGGAGAGCAAATGTGGTATTTAAAACTCATGAGCCATTGAGCCCAAGTCTCTTCCCAGTACAGAGACAGAGAAATGCCACTGACTTCTGAATACTCCACCACTCCTCCCAGTGACCTCTGTGCTTTCCTTTATATTTTCATGCTGCCCTGAAGAATGATGGCCTGTATCTGCTTACACAGAAACTTTGGCTCAAAACAGATAATCAGCATTTAAAAAAACCCCAACCCATTACTGTCCCTAAGTGTCCAGGAGGTGTGCAGCTACAGAAGGAAGGTAGCAATCAGAGAAGCAAATTATATAAAAAAACAATAATCAGTCACAATAGAAAAAAAAAAGGGCTCCTTCTACAATATGGTAAGATCTCTTTATAGCAGTCCTTCCCCCTCCTCCGCCTTCTATTTATTCTTTGCTACCTAAGAGCAATGCAACAGCTGCCTTTTATCTTATTTAAACATACTCCCATTCTCCCTTGTAGCTATGGATTCATACATTATTCTCAAAGAATAAATGACACGAAATCCAGTAACTTCAGGGCAGTAACCAAAGCACTAAAGACATCAACTGAAGAATGCATGAAAAAAAATCCCAGTTATTAATTCAACTCTAAAATTGAAATTATCATGCCTAATCACCAGGGTACATATCTGTAGGAGAAATCCCTGCTCATTTGAACACAATGGAAAAGTATTTATTTAAGCATAAATGTGTGTCAAATTCATCTTCTGTTAACAAATACAAAGAAGCCACCAAGGTTAATGTGAATTTTACAAGTTTGAAAGGATATAAGACTTATCTCTATTTTATAAAGTGACTCTGAGTAATATTAAAAATATAAACTTTAAATGTTTTTATTAAATTCTAATTTTTGTTTTACTCTATGTTACTAAATCACAGATTAATTTAAAAAGTATTTAATTGCTCTTTAAAGAAAATAATGCTGCAAGGGGTCAAATTAACAAATCCTTGATAGCAAAGTGTTCCTTTTATCTAGATGATAAGTAGCAACTACTCTTAAAGCTTCATTTTGGTTCACTCTCTCACCTCTACATATCCTTTTTGCTCTAGGTGGAGTTCCTAGTGTGTCCTGGATGCTGTGGGCTGTGAACAGACTATGAGTAGAGTCTGTGGACTTGAGACATTTTTTCTTTCTTTTTCTGCTGATCCTAGAGCATTCACAAAAAATACTATAATGAAGAATCCCTCTCTTCATGGGTAATTTTAATTTGAAACCAAAATGCAGCAGAAAATGTATGGATAAAATATCTCATAAGGTCTTCATCATGTTTCCCCTTACCTTCTCCATAAGCACTGACAGGAGACTGTTGGTGAAAATCCCTTATTATTTTTAGTAACTGAATTACTGAGGGGTCTCTAACTGGGGTGACAGAAGCTGAAAACCAAGTGCAGCAAGTAGAAATGAAGCAGAGCTCAAATACAGTTGTTTGCTGCTGCCTGTCCCATGCCATCCAGCATAGAGATTAATTAACTGTGAAAGCCACTAGAAATAGTCACTGGAACTACCCTGGGATACCGTGTAGTCTCCTTCACTGGAGGTCTTCAAGATGGGATTAGACAGATAAAATAACCTCTGTGAGGCTCCTTGTCTCACAGACTGTGGGACCAGATGATCTTTTGGGGTGCCTTCCAACCTGGGCAGCTCTACATTTCTGTGAAATAAATGTTCAAGGCATCCTAATTTTGGTGCCTGGTAGACAGATCTGAATATATTTAACATTTTTAGCTGTACATTTAAAACTTGAACACAACAATCTGGCAGTAGCTGGCCACAAGGGGGGCTGCACATGTACCTGCATTTCAATGGATGAGTCTCCCTGCAGCAGAGTCCACTCATAGTGCACAATCCCGTGGTCATCGGAACTTTCCCGGCCATCCAAGAGCACCCAGTCCACAGGTGACTGCAGCACAAGGTCCTGGCCCGCCCTACACTGTGGGGGCTCATCGTACTCTTCTTCTTCAATAAAAAAGGAGAAGATCAGTTATTCATGAGGGGAGGCTGAGTGATTATTGATATAAAACACCTTCTTTTCCTGGTTAAGGTCTTGTTTAACCTCTGTGCAACTTCCTGAAAGAGGAACATGTTCATTAGTGCACACTTTGTTAAGCAAAGTAATATCTGCTTCAATTTTAGTTAATTGTCCTATGATGGCTTCAGGAATTAACATTAGAAGCACATGGCATAGAAAACCTCTCTAGGTACCTGGATGTTTCAGCAATACAACAAATGTGATTATTAGCAGCAGTGTACTTTTTAAATCTGAACTAAGGAAAATAGGTTTAAATATGACTTACATACAGATGGCAGTTACAGCACCTTTTTTATACCTTTTATAGTACTCTGCAAATTCAATAGGCTTCTAGTCCCAATTTATAATACATCATTATAGGAATGAAAGACTTGTTTAGCATAAGGTGGCACCCTGATGAAGCAGTGCACATGATGATTAAAAATCATCAGAGACTACCAATTTTAAGTGTCTCATTTAACACTCTGAAAGCTTGATTTTCAGAATATTTAGGATTTATAGCATTTTGCTACATTCAAAGTACAATCCTTATTGATTAAAATTGTGAATGCTAATCAGACCACAAGCTTCTGAGTTAGACGAACAAAAGTCAAGTTCTGTTAGGTGACACAGCCTGTCAGAAATGGTTTAAGTCATTTACTCTGCAACCTTCAGGCAGGGAAGAGAGGGATAAAAATGTGGTTCCACAAGTTAGTATTTGACAACTTTGGCCACAAGATTGTATCTTTCTACAGTTCCCCACTCAAGTTTCATTCCTTCTCTGGGCACTCTGAAGTGCCAGAGTGCTCTCTGCTCCTCAAGCTTTGCAAAGGATACCCTGTAAAGGATATTGGTGTTACGCTCCAAAGAGCAATTACTGAAATCAAGGTTGTAACTGCACTCCGTGTGGGCAGAGCTGCACAAGGAAAGGGGCTTTCCCATCAGTGTGGGGAATCTTCCTTGCACGTGCTCTTCAACAGTATCACAAATGTGCTTGAAGCCTTGGAGCTCATGGGAGCAGTGGGACAACTGTTTATCTTTGACTGAACAGCAAAATTCTTATTTCGTGTTTTTTTCAGTAGTAGGTCAGGCATAGAAAACTTCAAGGCAAATGCCTAAAGTTAGGAAAACATACAAATAATTAAACCCAGGTCTAATAACAGAAAGTATGAAATGGTTCTTGTTCATCTGATGACAAAGGAAGCTTTGCCTAATTTGTATACACTCGCTCCTCAAAACCAACTTTGTTTATAAAAGCAACATCCAAGTCCAAAAAGACCCCCAAAACTAATTGTTAATAAACACCATCATTCTGGTGCCAGGGCAACTT
This sequence comes from Trochalopteron elliotii, assembly GCA_024734555.1. Lineage (NCBI taxonomy): Eukaryota > Metazoa > Chordata > Aves > Passeriformes > Leiothrichidae > Trochalopteron > Trochalopteron elliotii. Next base: position 55,592 of record JANPWX010000009.1, read on the forward strand.
TTACTTGATAAAAATGAGTTACCTGTAGTCGCCACACAATTACTTACTTTACAAATAACTGTCAAAAAGAGACTGACCTGGGTCTCAAAGAGCACAGCCCAGTCTTCTGCTTCTACCTTGGAAAGGGGTTTCATGTCACCTGTCTGGTTTAAATGACTTGATAAACGCCCTGCAGAGGCAGAGACGAGCCCCACTTCCCCTAAGCAATAAGGATACTCTCTTCCTGGACTAACTTAATACTACAGCAGCAAGAGCTGCAAAGGAAGGACCACTTCACGTTGAGTCAGGCACAGAAATTCAAGCCAGCCCTTTGTTAAAGATGAGTGAGGGACCACACAAACCTCTGGTCCCAAAGGATGGAGGCACCACCCTTTGCTTGTAAGCCACCAGATCATCTCCAGAAAGGAAAAAGGAAAATGGCAAAAAGGAAATTTTGGCCTGATAGAGACATATGGCATGGGAGGAGACAGCCTACTGAGGTGAAGATTCTTTTTCCACAGTGAAGTTTTAAGCAATGGAATACATGACCCTTAGAGAGCGAAGCACCTCCAAATCTGGGGAATAAGAAGTCAGCATAAAAAAACAAGGAAGCAAACTCATTGGAGGCATACTCCAAGGAGCCACTTGCAACCACCACTCATGGGAATAAAAGCACTATCAACCACAGATCAACAGAAAAATCATCTCTCAACTTCTGTTTTCAATTTCCATTTGTGATGGTTTGAAAGCAAAACTAGTGAGAGGCTCCAAGTCAGAAATACAATTTAATAGGAAAAGAAAAAAAAAGAAATAAAATAAATGCAATAATACAAAAGACCCCTGACAGAGTCAGAATACAACCTGAGCAAGATGATGGAAGCAGCAATCCCGTAGAAAGGTCTGGTAGCTCTGATCCTCTGTAGATCCAGTGGGTAAGGTACCCCGTATTGTCCCAGATCCCAGATTATATGCAGGTGAGAATGCTTGGCTCCTCCCCCTGGGTGGAGCATCTCACAATGGAATAATGAGTCATACAGGGGGGTCCTTGATGGCCCATTAACGGGAGATAACTCCTGGTGGGAGTTATCTGTAAGTCATCAGCAGGCCATTAACAGAAAACACGTTATCAAAAGACCCATTAGCAGAGGACACCTTAACAAAAGACACCCTAACAGAAAGAGGGAGGGGAGAGTCTGGAAGAATGCTGCTTCAGCAATAGGTTTCCACAGTTCATGAAGATGGTGGTAGAATACTCCGTGCACGTTCTACACCACAACCCAGGACACCATTTAAGTTGAATGTAAATAAGCAGTATGGAACTGAAATACCAGGTCAACACTCTGAGACGCTGGAGCTGGCTGCTTTCTAGAAAAAGGGGTGAAGCACTTTTTTCTTTGGGAGCGAACACAACAGGCTTTTTTTTATCCTGTGTTTTACTTATTCTGCTCCCTCCATCCTTTATACAAACTTGTCCTGCCAATAATGAAGCCTCCAGCTAGTTTTCTGAATGAAGGCATTGTTATAAAAGGTTATTTCACTGCCAACTCCTGCATGTGTTTGGTATTAGTTTACCTGGATGTTGAATCCTCTCATTGTTCACCACTAGTGATCTCAGAGATCACTGTATCCCAGTGCACAGAAATATTTTGGAATTATGAGGGCATCACATCTATGGGTAAATGTTGGTTTGGTATTATCAGAAAGAAAACAGTGGAAGACTCAAGAACAAAGTACTCTGAAAGGAAAAAAAATAGGAGCAGCTAAAATCCCCTCATGGAAAAATAATCTTGAAATGAAAACTTCTTTCCTAAATTTCCTAAACTCATTAATGACAGAATGGAAAAGAGACGTGCCTTCATCATCCTGTTGTGCAGATCGTTTTCTCAATGTAATTCAAGAAAGCACTGGTAACAAAACATCAGAGCAAAATAATTCAATCTTAATTTTCTCTCTCCTGGTCTGTGTCACATCTGACAGATGTTTGAATAAAAGTTCATTCTCCTTTGTGGCTTTGCTTCAGCACCAGTGTAATTGCATTAAGAAATCATAATCCCCTGTTTCCAATACCACCATCACCCACAAGACAGACTTTTAAATAAAACCAACAGGACACAGAGCAATTTACAGACTAGGAACTGAAATTGCCTTGCAACTCCAGTGCTAACAGTCAGAAAAGCCGCCAAAAAGGCAAAGCATATAAGAACTCTAGAATTCAAGAACTCAAGGAATTCAAGAAATTCAAGATTTTTAATAGACAGAGCATCATTTGTACAATATATTATTTATATTGCACCTTAAATTAGTTCCAGGTTTTAATAGAATTAAGGCAGTTCAAAATGAAGCCTAATTCTGTGTGACTTAGATGAAAACTCTCATCTTAAGCCTTCTATTATGCAAGTGCATACAGGCTTATGAAATACAATTACCCCAAAGCTGCTACATAAATAATATTGTGGAATTAATACTCCTCCTGTTGAAAATGTCAAAATCACACCTTGGGTTTTTCTGGTACCTTAAGCTTCCCTCATCTCTGTTGCTTAAGACCCTTCCTTATAGCTCTCTAATTTACCTGCCCATGCACTTTGCAAAAAATACTTAGGCATCATAATGCCTCTACAAATCGAGCCCCTGCTCTCTCATATTTCCAGGGGATTCCCATTGACATTCTCACGAAACATGCAGGACTCAATGGACCTCAAGCTTGAGGTCTCCCCTCCCAAGAGAGCAGTAACAGCAGGCACATCTGGGCACTGTTTTCATCCACACCAACACTTCTTCATGTTGCATGCAGTGACTAATTTATTTCAGATGAGATCTATCACTGAGTAAGATGCAGATAACATTTGGGAAAGTACTGTCCACAGAGATAATGAAATTAAGTAAAAATTAGTTAAGAGAAGACTGTTTAACAACAGGAGGTGGGGAAAGACAAATAAATTCTTCGAATCAGCGGCTAGGAAACAGATTCCAAATTTAGAAATCCAGATTTGTTTTTATCTACAGCTGCTTGCCCTGGATTATATTGTTCCTAAATAAGCTTCAGAGTTGAACAAACTGCTGCTTTTGATGTGGCCTAGTTTCCAGAGGTGCTTGTGGAGAATGTCCTTGCTACGTCTGGATTACTGGTGAGGTATCCTTATCTTTTCAGTCTAGCTCTTGAGCTTTTAAGCACAAAAAGTCTTGATTAAAGTGAGTAAGAAGCTGTCTTAGGCAATGACATTTGGACAGCAGCCCCAAGAAGGGCATGTGCTTACTCTCAGGCTGGGACCATAGCTGGGACCAGCACTTCGTGCTTTCCAAGGTGCCCAAAATGGTCAGTTCCTGGGGAGCTGGGACTCCTCTGGTTCCCCAGGGAGTGCAGGGCCTGTGAACATGCACATTCCACTCTCTGGCTCCCAGCCACCAGCTGGCTGGCACAATGCCCTGCCCAAGGGCTCTGCAGAGACGGAGGTGTTGAGGGATGGGTTTCTCCAAGACCAAACACCCCCAAAGCCCTCACAGAATCAGCATGGTCAAAAAGGACCACAGTGGGTCGTCTAGTCCGACCTCCCTGCTCAAATAGGGTCGTCCCAGAGCACATGGCACAGGACTGTGTCCAGACGGCTCCTGAGTACCTCCAGTGAGGGACACTTCACAACCTCTCTGGACAACCTGCTCCAGTGCGTGGTTACCCACACAGTAAAGAAGTTCTTCCTCATGTTCAGCTGGAACTTCCTGTGCATCAGTTTCTGCCCGTTGCCTCTTGTCCTATTGCTGGGCACCACCAAGGAGAGCCTGGAAGCATCCTCTTGGAATCCCCCTCCCCTTACGGTAACCCCCTTACACGTTGGTAAGGTTCCCTCGGGCAAGGCCTCTCCCGGCCGAGGGAACCCTGCGGAAAGGCACGGCGCAGCCCGGCTGTCCTCCCACTGGCGACGCCCCACGATCCGGGAGCGGGTTCCCGGCGCCGGGGCAGCCGCACGGACGCGCCCGCTCCCCACCGGCTGCGGCTCCGCGGCCCTGCCACCCCCGC
>JANPWX010000009.1:68024-107649 GCA_024734555.1 Trochalopteron elliotii
ATATATATATATATATATATATATATATATATATATATATATATATATCCTGGGCTGCATCAGAAGGAGTGTGGGCAGCAAGTCAAGGGAGATGATTCTCTCCCTTGACTGTGCTCTCATGAAACCTCACCTGTAGTACTGCATCCAGCTCTGGTGCCACAGCATAAGAAAGACACGGAACTGTTGGAGCGAATCCAACGGAAGGTCACAAAGTTGATAAGGGCACTAGTGCAACTCCTCTTTGAAGACAGGCTGAGAAAGTTGGGGCTGTTCAGACTGGAGAAGAGAGTGGAGGTCTCATAGCAGCCTTCCAGTATCTGAAGGGGCCCTACAAGGAAGCTGGGGAGGGACCCTCCATCAGGAACTGCAGTGATAGGATGAGAAGTAATGAGTTCAAACTGAAAGACAGGAAATTTAGGTTGGATATTAGAAAGAAATTCCTTACTGTGAGGATGGTGAAGCACTAGAACAGGTTTCCCAGAGAACTTACTGACGCACCATCCCTGGCAGTTTTCAAGGCCACATTGGATAGGACTTTGAGCAGCCTGGTCTGTGGAAGTTGTCCCTGCCCATGGTAGGAAGTTTGGAACCAAATGAACTTCAGGGCCCTTTCCAACCCAAACCATTCTATGATTCTATGATTCTGTTTTATGAAAATACTACATTCTTACTTAAAACAGACAGTGCTTTAGCCAGTGTAAAGGGCTGCGAGGGAATACATTTTAAGTGCATTACGCAGTATACTTTTCACCTAGGTGGTTTTCCCATTGCTAATATTGTACAGAAGTTATTTATACCTGAAATTGGGCAACTGAAATTAGAAGTGGTGCAATTCACAGTAAGGGTGTATTTGGTTTGAATCATGAAGCCATTTTAAAAGGCTTTCCCTGCACAGTCAAGTTATTGTGTAGTGCAGATACGCTTGGCACTTCTGGAGTTGAAAGCCTGCCCATATTTTTACATCTCCAGCAGCTACAGAAAAGCCAAAGGACTAATCCTGAGCCTGTGTTACTGGTGTAATGTTAGCTCTCTGAGTGAGATGTCTTTTGCTGGTAACTCATATTCCTGACTGGAACTCATACCATATTCAGCAGAGTTACCGAGGCTTCGCTATAGGATATTATGGAGCTACCTGACTGTAGGACGTCTTCATTATTATTGTTTGATTGTAAAGCATGCACACACTGCAATAGCTCATTTTGATAAAATTACTGAATTTATTTGTTCTTCTTATCTGAGTAAGTGTTGTAGAGTAGATCTGGCTGGATCTCTTCCAGCTAGGCCAGACTTCAACCTCTTGCTCTCTGCCAATATACAGTCTACAAGTGTTCAGATTCCTAATACTTAGATAAATACTGGAATGCATACCTTTTCTTTTCCATTCTCCTTTCTCTATATAAAAAATGAAAGTCTTCTCCAAGGGCTAAGAAATTTGCCTATGTGTGGGACAAGGATTCAAATGTGTTGCTTAGTTAGATCAACCTCACAAATCACACTGTTGGGCCCATCCAGACTGGAATCTGAGGAATTTTCTCAGGTTCTGTATAAACTTCCTGCCAGATGGTGTGGAAAGTTTGGATAGTGTGTGGGATTGACAGTTTATTTGAGAGGTAGATTAAAGTGATAATGGTATGTGCTATAGGGTTTTCTGGTATTTTTGAACAGCTCTCAGGAAAGTTTATATGCTTCATTTAATGTTGTTAAAAAAGATCTCTCCTCTAATTCCTTAGTTTTTCCATTTTTATCATCAACTTTTTTAATCCAGAGGAGGCAACAATATGTTTATCCCTTTTTTTTTCCAAGAAAAGGGGCAGAAGTAAAATGTAATTTAATGCTTACACAAATTAGCAATTTAACCACAGTGTCATAATATTTTATTTGTGTAATTGTTACTCAACTCCTATTTTCAAGAAAAAAAATAGGTAAAATGTATTTAGGTAATTTCCATACTTCATAGAAAAATTTTTAAGCTCCTGCAGCAAAACTCTCCTCTCCTCAGTGGAAATAAAATTTTTGTGAGTAAGGATCCTCCTTGAAAATAATAATAATGTAATATTTTTTCAAGAATAGTGCCATTATCCAGTTAATGTTTTAGTTACAGCATGCATGGCAAAAAGGGAAAGACTTTACTGTTGTTTTGTCAGCCATGGTATTAATAGGGCATTTCAGCTTTGCTTAATCACTTTCTATGAGCTGTTGTTGAAACTTCCAGTCTGAGGATCATCTTTGGTGTTACTCCATATTCAGTATGTCATGAGATGGAATATCATCTCAAGGTAAAGACTGTTTAAAACCTGGGGTCTGACTCCATGATGTCTCAGTCTTCCATGGCCTCTGGATATTCTGTCTTTGTCCCTCTATTGCTCTGACACAGAAAGGAATGGCAGATGTGTTACACAATTATACAATTTAAAAATTTCTTAAGCACCTGCAGGCTGTTCAGTGACTATAACACACCTATCCATAGGCTGGCATTGCCTTTGGTCAAGATACCACTTAGTCATGTGCCTATTCTTAATGGAGTTTGGGATCCTGCCTTATTTTACACTGTGTGTCCCTTGATTACAGCAAATTTATCCTCCTATTCCTTTAAGCTGTTTCAATTATTTATTAATCTGTGTATTGCTTTAAAGAGCTTAGCAATAGCCTGCATGAATACCCAGTATAATTTTCTCCTGTAACAAAGCTGCCAAATCCTTGCAATATATTGCCCAACCATCACCCTGCTCTGCCCAGCTAGCTCATGGCCTTTCAGCATCCAGGCAGCCACTGTAATCCAGGCTGCCTCTCCAAAACCAGAGACACTGGGATCATCCCTACACAACACTTCAGCTTTAGAATTTGAGAAATAGCATTTATCATTATAATTTAACATTAGCATTTAATAGAATTTTGTTTATCTAAGGGGGCATTATTATTTCAGTATTATAGAATATAACACTTGTTAGACAAACAGAATAACGGGAACATCTGCTTAAACAATTTCCACATCTAAGAGCTCTTGAAAAATGGCATGACTTTCTCTCTAAGTGAATTCCTTCCATACCGTTGACATCCTGAAGAAAATCCTCAGTTATTATTACTGTTCTTGCAGTTATTTCCCTAGGATATCCCAGTTCTGGATCAGGACCCTGAGTAAGTGGAACTTGATCTGTTGGGAGAGTCTGACCCTGCACTTTGAGAAGTAGATTTAATTTGTACTAGAAATAAATTTGTGTTCCTTATACAGACCCCAAGTCTGTATAATGAATAGTTCTTGTGCCCTGTCTCTCTTAAACAGGCCACAGCCCTTACGAATTTTGTCTCCTTCCCTACACTAGCCAGCATCACACCTCACTTCTCCCAGGCAGGACATAGCCACTCTCCTCCCTTTTCCCCTGCTCTCCCTTCCACTATCTTCTATAGCACATGCCATCAAACAGGACAGACCCTTACAGTCCTTTTCCTTCCTCTCTACACTGGGACCAGCTCTCCCAACCAGACCTCCACGCCTCTGTTCTCCCTTTCAGGCCCATAACTTTCTCTCAGTTAAATGTGATCTGGGTTTAATTCTATTACAAAACTCCAACCCCTTATTTGATTAATTCTGGTTACGCAAAAAGAGGAGAGAGGCTTCTGGGTGTAAAGCCTTTATTATACACAGTAGAGTGGAGAGTAAAGGAATACATTAAAATGCTCACCAAGGTCATGAAAAGGCTGTGTTTTGCCACCTTCCCCCAGTAAGGTCCCAGGGCTGTTGCACTATTTCTTGTCTAGCTAAGACAAGTTTGTGCATCCTTCTGAACTTTGACTACATTAAAATAATGGGATAAGAATTTAGAAATTAGAAATAGCTTTCCATACCTTTTATTGAAAAAAATCTTGTGATTCATTTGGGAAATGACAACATGACACTTTTATCCTGGTCTGCTCTGGAAAGACATAGATTGAGATCAGAGTTTTCTACTTCCCTTTTCCTGAACTGTTTGTGGATCAGGCTGTGAGAAAATTGTGCTGCAGAGAATTGCTCAAGAAAATTTCAGTTAAACCAGACTATCTTCAGCTGTCAAGCTGAAGGAAAGGAGCTGAAGAAGCTTAGGTCTTGAGTCTTTGTGCTCCAGATTTTTTTCTGCCAACCCATTTGCACAGAGGTTACCCCAGCTCTGCCCTTTAACCATGCTCTACAAACGTACACAGCCCCACTCCCAAACTTTTCCACAGAAACCTGAATACTGTCCCCTAGATGGCACCTAGCACTACCTCCACACAAAGCCACCCAGTCCTCTAGGCAGCCAAAACATTCCAAGAGCTGGAGCAGCTTTGCAGTTGCCTGCACAGCACAGTTGAGTTGGCATGAGTTAAAGTAGAGGTGGGTTTGAAGGAAGGTTGGATGTCAGTGTGGCATTTACTAAGCAATCAGGTCCTCACTGGGAGAAAAGAAGATAAAGACTGTGATTAGAGACAGAGAGATGCTGCTTGGAAGATGAGGAAAATGAGTGAACTCGCAGAGTGGAAAATCTTGTGGTTCCCGTGCTTCCTCCTCGATTTGGGTGCTGCAAATAATCCACATGTTTGGGACATGGTGAAGCACATTGTCACCTCAGCGTGTTACCTGAAGCCTGCAGGCAGCCTGGAACTCTAGCTCAGAGTTGTGCCAACCTCTCCATTCTTACAAAGGTGTTCTCTCTCACACTTTCAGCGATTCTGGCACATGGAGAGTGAGTGCTCCATTATGCTCCATGTGGCTTTTCATTTTACTTTCTTCATAGCAATATCCAAGCGCAAGTCTGAAGTGATAGATCTGCTATTTGCCACTAACAGCTCAGCCTCATGGCTCTCTTGGGGAAAATTGTGCATTTGGAGCACTGCTTTGTTTTAATAGGTTTTGGTTTTCTTTTAATAGGGTCTTGTTTCTGTTTTATACATAAATAAAACAAACATGCATGTATTTGTATGTATAAACCTATGTAAATGTACTTAAAGTTTGGGGTTTTTTTTTTCCAGAGAAGGCAAGGCTCAAGAGGAATGTCTCTTTTGAAAGGCAGGGAGGATAATATTTAAGGTGGCTCTCCGTGGATGCAAGAGTTCATTCTTTAGCCTGAGGCTCTGTCCTGAAGATGATATTGATAGGTGGACTTTATCCTCACAGTAGAAATTGTCACCTTATCTTAGGAATGGAGTTTTAACGGCGCTCTTTATGTCTTATACAAATGCATGACTAACTGTGCTATTTCTCCCACCTGCCTTTCAACATCAAAACCCCCAGAATTACTGTTAAAAAGTCTAGGTCCTTGATAACTATCATCAGCTGGGATGCTGCAAGTGGTAAAAAAGTTATCAGCAAGCTCCATCAGTAGGCTGAAATTGACTTCAGTATCAGTTGAATGAATTCCTGAAAGAAAAAAAAGAAAAAAAGCAGGTTTGCAATTGCATAAACTACCTAAGAGTGAGGTTACTGTAATATATTGAAAGAATAGTTTCCTATCTGCCCTCATACATGGTAATTAACCTATATGAGGCCAGAACTATGTATTATACATGAGCTGAGAGCATCCAAGCTCTTTATAGACTAGGCAACTTACCTACTTGTATAGGGCTGTGCTTTGGATTTGTGCTGAACGTGGCGTTGATAATACAGAGATTTTTATTTTTGTTATTGCTGAGCAGGGTTCACACAGAGCCAAGGCCTTTTCTGCTTTTTCTACTGCCATGCTGGCAAGGATGCTGGGGGTGAAAGGGAGGCTGGGAAGAGAAACAGACAGGACAGGTGACCCAAACTGGCCACAGGGATATTCCAGACTGTATGACATCATGCTCAGAATATAAAGTGGGGGGAAGAAGGAGGAAGGAGGGGATATTTGAAGTGATGGAGTTTGTCTTCCCAAATAACAACTGCATGTGATGGGGCCCTGGTCTCCTGGAGATGGCTGAACACCTGCCTGCCCATGAGAAGCAGGGAATTAATGCTTTGCTATGCCTTGCTTGTTTGCATGGCTTTTGCTTTCCCTATTAACCTATCTTTACCACAACCCATGAATTTTCAAGCTTTCACCCTTCTAATTTTCTCCTGAATCCAGCTGGTGGGGGAGTGAGTGAGCAGCTGCCTGGGGCTTGATTGCTGGCTGGGCTTAAACCACCACACTGCTTTATAAGCAGTCATGCAGCACCTCTGAGTATAGACTTCAAAGTCCTCCATTTTAAACAAGTCTTACAATCTGCAATTGCAATATACTGCTGCAAAATATCTCTACCATGCTCTGTATTACTTCTGTGGCCACTCATTCCTCAGTAGGCTCTGAAAGGACAATTCAAACAAGTTTTGTTTAGTTTTTCTTCATACTTCTTCAGCACAATAAAATGCCTTCTTACCAGGTTAGCAAGCACTCCCTGCTCTTCTGGTATTAATAACATTCCCTATTCAATTCCTGTGATCTCTGTCAATCTCCAGCTTTGCGATCATACTCAGAGACCTTTTCACAATTCCTGGCTAGGGTACTGCTTTCCCTCCCCATGGAAGTTATATTGTGTACATAGGATTCTGTGACACAAAATATAGATGTTAACACTTTTATCTGCACTGTAGATGAAGCTGCAGATCTGACCCAGACCAGGTGAACTAACTATAATGTTAAAATTGCTTATCATTATCTACAAAAGGAAATGTGAAATTACAGGATTCATAATTCACATTACCCAGGAAGGACATACAAAATGGATGCAATGTGAAATAATCACATTTTATTCCTTTATGCATAAGAGATATGTTTTAGAAATACTTTGACTTTTAGATAGGCCATTTTGTATACTGTGTTTAGTACAGTGAATGAAAAGCAAAAGGTGGCATCTCTGGATCTCTGAAGTTCTGAGGAGAAATGATATGGAGAAGCTCTGCTAGCTTGGGTAAGCTCCAATTACTTGGATACTCAATCTTGATAGGAATTAAGATACAAACTGATGTGAAAGAAACATATAGTGTGCCTTCGTATCTGCTTTTCTATCCTTCTGTGGAATCCTTTTTCCTTACACTACCTCCCTTAAACCCCAAGCTATGCTCTCAAGCTCCATGCAAATGTGTTGCCAGACTCTGTATTGCCCCATGGTTGATGGGGTTTGGGAACAGGAGGGGGCAATCAGAGCCAGCCAGCTTACTCCTACAGTAGCACACAGGCAATTTCTTAAAAATATTAATAAATGTGCAGTTTCCTCTGGTTCTAAGAAGAGTACATGGAAGTGAACAAAGAAGGACTAAAGTCACAGAGGTACATGTGGCTCTGTACACAAAAAGGAGTAGATGAATGGTGAAGCCCTTTCATTCATAGGGATGAATCTCCTTAGACACACAAAATATGGACTATATTTAGTATTCCACACTGAGGAGTGACACCTTAGGTCTGAGGCCAACTTCAACCCCCTGTTTTATTTTAAAAACTGTGATTGTGTGGTATCAGCTGGCACTATCCCCTCTAGATGTGTGTATGCACAGGGGGAGAGGCCCTGAGCATGCAGAGATGGTTTAGGCTGTGTCTCCCAAAGGGGCAGGTGCTGCACAGACACCTGCGTCAGCCGGTGTCAAAGGATCCCAATGTTTTTAGGGATGCATTTGAGGCCAGACAGGGCCATGCAACCTCTGCCCAGCCCAGAACACCTTTATGTTAGGGAAGACCAGAAGGCTGCTGTGCTGTGGGGGAGAGCAGAGCTTGCTGGAGGTGCTTTACAACTCTCCCAGGATGTTTCTGTGATTTCAACAAATCTAGCTGCCTCCAGCACAGCCCCACTGCATCCAGCTGCATGTTTGCATGCTGGCCCACAACAAGATGAGCCACATTTTTATGTTTTCCTTGAGTTATACAGTGTTATGAAACCCATTTAGATTTTGGAAGAGGCCATGGACTTCCTGGAGATCTGGAGTAAGGAAAAAGCCCAATTACACCTTAACGACAGATTTGCATCTGCAAAACACTCAGGTGCAGATCAAAGAGAGTGAAGAAGAGGCATCAGACGTGCCAATGCAAAAAAAAAAAAAAAAAAAAAAAAGGGGGGGGGGGAAAGAATAAGAGAAACAAAAAACTGGAAGATATCAACTTTCCCTCTGTCAGTGCATCTCCTGTGCAACTGAAGGCAGCACCTGCCTTCACAAGCTGGGCAGATCCTGCACTGCAAACCATTTGAGGAAATTAATGTCTGTCCTTGAGGGTGCGTCCTTAGCAGAGGCAGCCATACCTTCACTGTCTGGGGTGCCAGGCAAAAACACACTGGGCCTCTCCGTGGACAGGCACACAGCTTTCCTTCCAGGCAGCACCCAAAGAAAAGCACAGCTGCAACAGGCAAGGAGGCCTGGTTTGTATAAACCAATCAAGGAAAAAATGAGCAGAAGATTCAGCATCTTCCACTAGTGAGTCCCAAAGTTAAAGGTAAGCCAAAGTTAGGGCTTTGGGTACTTGTTTGCACCTGCTTGGTAAATGATGCCCTAGATATGAAGGACAATGTCAGAGACCCTTCTGTTTTCTCCCCCTGGTCTGTGAAAGCAAGGGGTTCAACACAACATATCAAGTGGCTGAGTCATGAATCAGAAGACTTTAGCAGCAGAGTACAGCAATAAAACATAAAATCAAGCACTTGTCATCTCTGAAACAGGGACTTTCCAGAATGGTGGGGAATCTTCATTATTTATGCTACACAATTAAATATTCACCATTTCCTGCTAAATTGAGGTTTATTGAAGTAAACAATGATGCATAAGGGCAGAACTGGACAAATCCATTTTTAGGTATTAATAATTCAGAACCGTATTTGAAAACAACAGAGGGATATGTACAATACATCATAGGGGTTTTTATTATATCCACCCACTACCTATCCACCCACACAGAGATCTGGATACCGTTTCTACTTGGAAACAATATAGCATCATCATCTCTTAGGCTTGTTTAAGTATACAGATATACAGGATACATTTACAAGAATGCAGTGTTTTTGTTCAGCTGGATGACTCATTCTTTTTCTTGCAACCAAATCAGCCTCTTATTACTTAAAGTTGGTATTGACAAATATTCATGCTTAGGATAACAGAAACTATGTTTATCAGATTACATGGAAATAGAGAAAACTGGATTCTGCAATGTGGAAAATATTATTATAGGATAAAGCTCTGTTAGGGAGCTCTCAGTTTTAGTACTACCTTTAAAATCTGAACACTTTTGTTTATCATATTGTCATTATTTATCTTGCTGTCACTTAAGGGCATGTAGAAGTTTTATTGCTTTGGGACACATCTGATAAATTCCTTGTGCAACACTGGCTATTATCTGTGTGGTCTGCCTCTGACACCAGTACAGCCACAGCACAAAGAGCTATGTGGGGTGTGTGGAAAGGGCAAGAGAAGAAAAGGAGAGACAGTGGATGCATCTCTTAGGGATGTATTTTTACTGCAGTGTAGGATTGTAGTTTTTGTTTAAGGGCTCATACCTTTGCTGCCATTCAACAACTTCAAGATTGATTTAGCTTAAGTTAAGGAGGTTTCTGCTTGCCCATGGTGCCAAGCAATGCCTGCAGAGACATAAGTATCACTCCTGCCTCATCAGCCTCAGGATCTCTTCATCCCAGCTGCCACCCCCAGGATGTACAGGGCTAAGGACAAATTCATGTAAGACTGATTTCAGTTTTCTGGAGGTCAGTCTAGATGATAGACACTGTATAAGAGATTCAACAAGAGATTTAATAATATAAGGACTCAAATTCAAGCTGGAGAAAGAAGATGAATTTCCAGCAAGTAAATCCCAGCATAAATCCAAATTAAGCAAAGATAAAAGGTATATTTCAAGTGAAAGAGGTAAACAACTCAGTCCTTTCAATGAAATAGTTTCAGGTTTATTTAGGTGAAACGAAGATAAGAATTTGCCTGGAAGGAGCTTGCTTTATGTTATAGCTATCTGGTTATTTTTTCTGCTGCCCAAACCATCTGTTCCATTGGTGTGTATGTCATCATTCGCACACCCACTGAATGCCAAATTAATCCAAGTCACACAGTTTACACCTCCTTTCTGACTTAGACCAAACTATATTTTATTCCAGCATAAAATAGGCATCAGAGCTAAGTTTGCCTCACTCACTTCCAAGGAGGAAACAGTGAGCTTTGGGACTTATTGTGATCCTTTTAAGAGGACAGACATAAAACACCCAAACTTATGTAACAGGTCCACCACAGCTCATCGGCACTGGACAATAATGGATGCACAGCAGAAAAAGGGATAGAGAAACAGAGCAAGGACACAGCCATGCTGCCAGACCCCTCTCTCACACTCCTAAGGTCTGTGGGAAACTCTGAGTCTCTGTATCCAGGAATTCTCAACAGATTGCCTTTTTGTGAGTCTTTTAAGCCCACAGAGACTTTTTGTGCCCACAGCCTCCTGTGGCAATGCGTTACACAGCTAAACTGTAGTTTGAAAAGTTACCTCCTTTTGCTTGATTTGAAACTACCTCTACTGATTCCATTTAATGCTATATTGGAAGACAGTGAACACTTTTTCTCTATCTGCTTCCTTCTAGGCACTTAAGATTATTTAGACAGTTATCATGTGCCCTCCTTGGTTTTCTCTTCTCCCAGACAAAGGTTCCTGATCTTGTTGACCATTTCTCACACCAACACTCTTCCATATTTTGCAGCATCTTTGGTTTTTTTTCCCACACACTTTTTTAAGCTGGGAGGATGGGGACAGAAGAACTCACACCATTTAAGTGCAGTCATACAGTAAATCTGTACAGCAACTTCATGATATTTTCTGATTTGGTCTTAATTTCTTTCCTAATACTTGATTTGCTTTTTAAAATGCTACTGAGCACTGAGCTGACATTTTCATGGGACTCTCATAATAACCTCAAGATTGCTTTTCCACAGTAGCAACAGCTACTTTGGTGACTATCATTGCATATGTATAGTTGGGCTTTTCCTCCCAAGTGCATTACTTTGCATTTATCAATATTGAATTCAACTGCATTTTTATTTCCAAGTCATTCTGCATTATGATACCCCTCTGCTCTTAGCAGTTGGCTCTAAATTTACTTCTTTGAATAACTCATTATTATCAGCAAACTTTGTTCCTTTATCTCATCCCACTTTCCAGGTCACTTAGGCCTAGATCAATCAGTGCATTCCTGTGGGAATACACTGTATATAATATATAATAATAACAACATGTAATGCAGCCCAGTGGGACTCCACTGGTAATCTTCCTCCAAGGACTTTTATCCTTTGTGTTCTATCCTTTAACCATTTATTTCTCCATGAGAGTACTTTCTTTCTATCTCATTGCAGCATAAGTTCTTTACTTTCAGGTAAGCTTTGTCCCACTAAAAATGAAGCTTAATGATTTTGAAAGGAATTTGAACCTTGGTTGTATCCAAAAGCAAGTGAGTGAGACTCTATGGAGACAGAACCAAACTCACTCTTTTTTGTCACCACTCAAAAAATTTTCTCTCTCCCAATGATCATGAAAGGGTGCCTGAGAAAAACTTCTGCTGCATAAGCCAGCCCTAAGGACATTCACACTCCAACTGAAGATGCACATAGACAACTACAGAAACAAAGACTGCACCTGTTGGCAAAGATCTAGGTTTGTTCTACATTTGATTCACTAGGATATACCAGAGCTTCCTGGCAGTAGAGGAGTATGATTATCTGTGCTTTTAGGAGGTGGATTTGTTGACCTGAGTTTATGTCAAGTGTGAGAGACTGTGGCCTGCAGAGATAAGGTCACTGAAATGTGTGGTTGGGAGACAACTTCTGGAGCTGCTGGCAGATTTGCAGAGCTGGGAGGCAAACAGTAATAATGGCCTTGGGAAGAAAGGGCAGTGGAGGCAATTACTGAGTGAGACATTTCACAAGGCAGTTCTGCACTGAATGCCAGAGCATTAGCGGTTTAGTGTTAGGGGCGGTCAAACTAATAGCAGCAAAATATATTTAAAAACAGGAATTGTGAAACTAAAGGGCAAATACATAACTGCCACTAGGACTCTTTGTTACAAGATAGTGCCAAAATGACAGTTGCATTAAAGTTCAGATTCAGTGCAGACTAAATAAACTGTGGAGTGGTGTAGTGGTTTGAAAACAAAATGAGTAAGAGGCTCCAAGTCAGAAATACAATTTAATAAGAAGAAAAGAAAAAAAGTAAAATAAAATAAAATAAATGCAATAATACAAAAGACCACTGACAGAGTCAGAATACAACCTGAGCAGGGTGATGGAAGCAGTGATCCTGTAGAAACGTCTGGTAGGCCTGGTCCTCTGGGAATCCAGTGGGTAAGGGCTGCCTGTACTGTCCCAAATCCCAGATTATATCCAGGTGAGAATGATTGGCTCCTCCCCCTGGGCAGAGCATCTCACAATGGGATGATGAGTCATACAGGGGGTCCTTGATGGCCCATTAAAGAGAGATAACTCCCGGAGGGAGTTACCTATGAGTCATGCAGCAGGCATTTGATGGGCCATTAACAGAAGACACTCCAGAGGAAGGGGGGCCTGGGAGAACACTGCTCCAACAATTGGATTCATCAGTTCATGAGGATGGTGATAGAATACTTTGTGCACATCCTATACTGCAACCCAGGACAAGTGGCAGGTCTGTTCTTTGAGATCCTTGGCTGAATAGGCTTCATCTCCTTGACCCCTGGGTGTATCAAAGTTGGCCTTTTAGCTGGGAAGAACCTTAACTCCTCCTCTCTTTCTGTCTAACTTAAAAATAGGTCCTTCCACTCAAAATATTGATGCACTTAAAATAAAATGTCATCAGAGCATTATAGGATTGAACTCCCTGAACTGGAGCATGAGTCAGGGAGGGTTAACAGTGAGTAAGGCTGGTGAAGGCTAGCCCACTTCTTGTAAATGAGCCAGCATCTGGAAGAAGCTGTTGTAACCTGCAGTAGAAAATTATGACTGAAACATGATGGCTGAAAAGTGGGTTGTAAAGCAGAGACAGCACAGTGCTGAGGCAGGGAGCTGTGGCATGGCTGTGAAATGGCCTCCTGGGTCATGGCAGCTCAGGGGCAGCTGTAGCTGAGACCACGATGGGTAGAAAGGGAGACACAGCAGTTGTCCCTCAGGTGCAGCACTGAATGGGCAGTGACTACCGCTTCTGAACCCAGGAAATGGGGATTTTTTTTGATTCACAGTCTGTGGTTCCCAAGGGAGGTAGTCAGAAGGAAGCTGGAAGCCCGTGGGGGGAAAAGGTGGGGAATTCCTGCTGCTGGAGCTGCAGGCAGGCATGATGCAGTGCACCTCCCCACTGTGGCACCAATCTCTCCAAAGGCAGGGCTGGGGAGCTGTGCAATAAGGCAGCCAAACGTGTGTCTCAAAGAGATGGCTGCTTTAGTGCCACTAGTGAGCTCCTACAGTCAAGCAAGGTCAGGGAGTGCTGAGGGAGAAGGGAGCAAAAGACCATCAACATGTCCAGATGAGAGAAAAGTCTCTGAGAACAGAAATTTAACAAAAAATCTGGTGACAGGGCCCCAGGGACACCCCCAGCCCTGACTGTCCCTGCCAGCCCCAGGGGGCTCCCCACAGCCCAGCACCCCATGTCAGCCCCCAGGGCAGTCAGCCTCTGCCCCAGCCATGCTGCAGCAGGGCCGGTCTCCAGCTGCCCACAGCCCTGCCCAGCCATGGGCCCCACCAAACCAGGCCCTGTGCCCATCCTCTGGGAGACACCCAGGGATGGCTGGGGGGTGGGGATGGAACCCAATGGAGAGCTCCTGGCCAGGCATTTGCTGAAGCAGGATTCATTTTTGGTCAAGCAGCTGTCTCAGCACACCCCAAACAGGGCTGGGAGAACAATTCTGTAGCACTGTTACATTGTTTTGTAGCATTGTACCCACAACCTGGGCATTTTGACTATGGCAGTGCTGATTTGTTGCCTGTATCACAGTTCTCAAGCAGAAGACAGATGAGGTTTTGTGCCAGGCCAAAAAATGTCAGGTTGACTCCTGTGAGCATTAAAGCTTATGGCTGCACCCATGTACCTCATCTCCTTGTTGCTCCTGAGGAGAACCTTTCTTGCTCCTCATGCCACCATGGCTTGTGTCTGGTGAATGCCGGTATCTCTCTCCATGCTTGGGCATAAAAGCATAAACCTGGTAGATGCCTGTGGGGAGTTGTGGGGGATCCACACACAGGTGTCATCTCACTCTGCAGGAGCTGCAGGTATAAGCAGTCATGCCTGACAACCTATTTAGTGTGTTGGCAATGCCACAGAGCTCTCTTAGGGCTTGTGGAGCTGGGATAACAGTGTAGAAGAAGTGCTCCAGCCTGAAGAGTTGACTGCAATACACCAGAGTTTAGACACAGGATGATACTTCAAGAGAAATTCTGTCAGGAGCTGCCTGTCTCCACTCCAAGCATTAGAGTGAACAGACCTTTTTGTCAATAAAACACAGGTGTTCAGATGTCTAAGCCTTTCATACAAAAAAAAAAAAAAAAAAAAAAAAAAAAAAAAAAAAAAAAAAAAAAAAGAAGCAATTATTTCATGCTTAAACTATTTGTGTTTAATTAGTGAGATGCGTTAAGACAGAGAAGTTTCTTGGGGTAGACTTTTTGTCAGATCTTTCTGAACAAAACACAATATGAAATAATTTCCCACTGCAAAATGCCCAGAGTATTTTTTGTCATCTTTGTTTCCGCTCAGGTATTGCTAGTGTTCTTTGCTGGCAGAAAAGATTTGTGCAGCAGATTGACACAGTGGAAATTCAGTCAAGCGAGATGCACATGCCTGCAAGACAGGTCATGAATTCTGTGTTACAAGGATAAATGAGGTCAGGATTCATAAAGGACAACAGGGTACCACTGAGCCATGGACATACTGGTCCTGTCACCCTCTCTTTTAGCCTGAAGATGGTTGTGTGGTTTGTTCCAGTCTGGACCAACTTCTACTGCATGCTTCTGGAGGCATAGGGAGAGGGACAAACCTGTATCTTAGATTTTGTAGTGGGTACCTGTTCTTGGAGAACTGTTTGCATCTCATTTTCTTAATTTCAGTGAATATGGATCTACTTAAGGGCTAATAATCTCTATAGGTGCAGTGAGAAGCTAGACACTCTTTGCTGAAGAACACCCACACTTCCTACAGAACAAAACAGCATGGATAATGAATATTTCTCCAAAATTATTTCTTTGATTTGAGAGAGGATTTTACAGACACATTCAAGAGCAACTTGCAAAAAGGGATCAAGACTTATGTATGATCAGTGCATTAACTTAAATATTAGGCAGTCACTTCAGGGAGCTGGAGGCATTAGGGTTGTGTCTTCTTGAGGAAGATATTTTTATATATCAGGGGTTCCTTGGTGGGAGAAAAAAAAGAGTAAATGCTTGTGCACAGAGAACTTTGGGCCAGGGGTCTTCAAGTTTTATTAAAGAAAGGTCTTCAATGGCCTATGTGGCAGCTGGACATATAACAGTGTCCAGTCTTTATGATCAATAGATGTAACATTGAAAATGGACTTTGGGAAAGGTAGCATGTAAAGTCTCCCAAGGATATATGGTCCTAAGGATTAATAGTCCCTTTATTTTCTCTTGATGTGTTTCAAAATGGCTAACTGTGGGTTTCATCCTAAGCAGTGCTGGATCACTGAAAGTAAGTAGTGCTTTTGTGAGTCTTATTTTATCAGAACTCTTGTGCTTTTGGACAGACCAAAAGTGGAAAGAGAATTGCAAATCTTTTTTTTGTAAGAAATGTTTCGTGGCTCTCAAGATGATTCTCAGTGGGTGGAGATAGGTAGCAGTGCAGAAAATAATCTCTTACTGGTAACTGAACAAATGCAAATATAGATATGGAGTATAAAAGCTTTCTGACAAATGTAGAACTGGTTCCTATGATAGAAATGGCAGCACAGCAGAGTAGAGCTCCATGCAGGTGTGCCATTTCTGACAGAAGTCCGGTATCAAATTCATCTGTAGAGAGCAAACAGAATGTCTTTCTGTTCCTGCTTCAGTTTATGTGTGGGCTATTAAGACTGAAGGGGGAATTATGTGATTGAGGCACAATATGAAGCTGCCTGACAGATTGCAGACAGATGTAAGCTTGCTTTGCCTGAGCTCTGCACTGACTGAAGCTCAGTTAATATATTCTGTTTCTCTGTCAGGCTTATTGCATCAAGCTCAGCATTATGCTGATAGTGCAGTCACGTGGCCTCTGCATCCAAACTGGCTTGCTTCCCACCAGCTTGAAGCAAACTTGCATCTGTCTTCAAAATAGGATGTAGGTGTAACCTTTTAACAGGCCAGCCCTTCTCAGCCTGCATACTGTGGAGCTGGGACATGCTTAAAGCAGAAGAGAAAGGATCAGAGGTTGTTCAAACTCTTTGAAGTAGAAGGGATTTTAAGATATGTAGGGGTACATAGGAACCTGGAAGGGGTTACAGGGAGTAGGAGCAGATGGTGGCTTGACTGACAAGTGGAGATGCAGAGTGTCTAAGTATACCAAACTAAATGGGTCCCTGGAAGAAGGAAATGGAACAAAATATGTTTTACACAAGCTTGTTACTATGGCTATTCCCTGACTAGCAGATTCCACCTGTGTGTGAACATCCCTCTTTATTTCCATGATGTGTTCCCTACTTGTGATATGGAGCAACCAAGCGATTTGATTATGGCCGTGTGGATACAGATGCTTTGGGAGATTTCATTTGCACACAAGATGTCATTTTGTCACAAAAATGGAAATATTGATTGCTCCACAAATTATACTCATTATAAGTCAGAGCATAGCAGGGACTAGTGAGATGGCTAAAGAATGTCAGAAAGAATGCACCTACTTCCTTCTGACCAGGAAAATTGTAACTCTTTTATTTATAGTATTAGTCAAGGATCCTATATGCACTCACAGTTAATAAGTGCTTTTTGCTTTAAATTTGAAACTTCAAGTAGGAGCTCCTTTTTTCTAAGCTTTATTTTAAAAAACCCCAATGAAACAGAGAGTAAGATTCTAATGGGTTCTAAGTGCCCTATTCTGCTATAAAGCCCATTTTGTTTATATTTGGAAGAACAACAGTTACCATAAAGACAAATATATTGTGCAGACTCAAATTTCCCTTTTTTCCTAAACAGTCCACATCACTCCTTTAAAATGCAAATGGATTTAAAAAATATTATTATTGTCCTAATATGAAATTATATATATTCTTTCCTGTATAATGGAGATGTTTTCTAAGCTTAGGCAAATTTTGTTCAGTGTCAAAATGTGTGTGTCCATGACTTTCAGCTAATTTTCCAGAGAAAAGGATGTAAAAAGCGAAAATATTTATAATCCTTGCAATGGATGGAAATGAGAACAGTAATTCCTACTACAATAGAAATGCATGTATGTACAAGCTAACCACCAGTGAAAATACTGTATTATTCACTTGAATTTGTATACTAAGAAAGAATGACACAATTATCAATAATTTTATTTTTATAATGTTAATATAAAGTTGCAAATACAATTATTTATAAGGCCCTATATTTAATCTTGTGTTTAGTTTTCCAATTACTGTTTAAAATTAATTCCTTTCATGCCTCAAAAAGTTTGTATACAATTAAGCTTTCTCCAGGACCTTCATTCATTGACAAAATATCCTTGTCCTGCTTTCCACTGTAGCAGGACTAGCTCCTATGTCTTTTGCTATTCTGACAGATGAGATGCTAAATATTTTCACCTCCTGGTGACATTTATAACCTCGTGTTATTTAAACAAAGGACCTTTTCAATGAATAAAAGACTGTATCGGTCTTCTATGAAGTTAACACTGGTGATTTGGGGTCAAAGAGAGCATTCAAATAATGTAACTCTTGGGTGCTCTACCCCATTGCTATTGCAGTAAACCTGTTTCTAATTTCAGTTTTCATGAAAACCTTGAAGATTAAGATCTAACTTGCGACAACTTCTCTGAAAACCCAGAAGGACTTCTGAATACTCCAATGGTTTTGCATATGATTTATGAAGCAAAAACTTGCTTTTCTTTGTTTTCATTTACTCAAGCCTCTGATGTGGTGTCTCATACCCAGAAGAGTGTGAATATATAGTTTCAAGATTTCAAAACCACAGAATAATTAGCAATGTTTACTAACCAGCTGAACAAGCCACTTCCCACCTCAATACTGCAATAATTGTTTCTCCACTTAAGAAAAGGAGTGAAAGGTCCATAGTTTGGCCTTGTTGAACCACTAAGTGGAAAGAGAACCTGGTCTGCTTCAGCAGTGGTCAATTTGTTGTGCTGAGGACACACTCAGAAGGTCCCATCTAAAGGCAGCTGCCTTTCTGAGTGACGAGAGATAGATGTCATGGAGATACACATTTAAACTGTTAATAATCTTATGTCAAGACCCCTATAAAAGCAGTGGATTTATCCCTTACTACTTCAGTTAAGTACTCCACTACTTCCCCAGTGGATACTCCAGTTTTGAACTGCCATTAACCATTAGAAAGATTTTACAGAAGGTCATCTGAAATCTCTCATGCTTATCATGCACAGTTGCTTTTTTCCCTGTCTTCAGTCAGATGGGAATTTATTCATTCAGGTTATTTTGCAATAATGTTTTAAATATTGAAAGGCTTCTCACATCCCCCATCTTCTAGACTAAACAATCCCATTTTTCTCACAACTCCTCTTCTTGCCTACCCTGGGCTTTTTCCAGGCGATCTGCATATTTCCTAAAGCATGTGATATAAACAACTGTACTCAGAACTCCAGTTGGGTGCTTATACATACCACCCCTGTCTCTAAGAGACTCTTTGTTCCTGAAATACTCAGCTCTGAAGCTACGTCAGTAAAGTACATACCTACAGAGTATAATGGAGAATATATAACAAAATATATGTAGGAGAGTAAAGTAAGGTTCTGTAGGAATCTTTGTAGAATACAAACTGGCTTTGGTGGAAAACTGGTACTGAGCAAATTGTGGAAGCAGGTGTGAGGTGTTTTGTAAGACCCTGAGGCAGGTATAAGGAAGTAGAATATAATGAAATAAAGCTAATCAAAGGACTCAGAGAATTAATATGCTTATTTAGTACTTTACCTTTTCGAGCTCTTTGGGTGATTACATTCTACCACATGAAAAGTTAAATCCGTTATTCCAAACAAAACTTAAACAGGTATCAGTGAACTATGTTTTCACTAGCTTCAAAGTGGGAATATCTAAATACTCAGGACCTCAACCTTGGTTGGTGACAAATAACAGAGCTGAGGTGTAGACAATAATCCTTACACTTGCCTTGCAGTCAGTGTTTACTCCTTGAGCCATGTTTTAGAGTAAGTGGAGATCCCTGAAGGTTCAAAAGCTTACTAGAACTTCATTTGGGTGTCTGTTAGGAGGTCCTAAAGTCAAGCTTTTCTGAATCCAAATCAGGAGGGAGGATTCCTGTCTCTGCCACTGAACACTTGAAAAGAACCAGTAAATCTCAAGTACTTTTCATTTTCTTAGCTAATGAGGTGAAATTTGACCAATTGAACAAGTGACTGGAGAGAGAGAAAGTGATAATTGTGTTCAGAAATGGAAAACCAGTGGTGAAAACATGCTATAGTAATTTCACTTTTCCTGGTTTTTTTTGTGTTTTGTTTGGGAGTGTTGATTTTGTTTGTTTGGGTTTTGTTTTGTTCAGTTTGTTTTGTTTGTTTTTTTGTTTGTTTGTTTTTATTTTTTTTAATGCAAAGCTATTTGTGGAACAGGGAAACATAGTCTATAGGGACAGACTCTGAGTCAACAATAGCTTGCCTGAAAGGAACCCACTGCTTGCTTTCCCCAGTTCCCTTCTCTCATGCTTTCCTGGCAGTTCACGGATTACTTCACTGCCATAAGAAAGGGGGCATCTCAGCAGCACTGTAGCAAATGCAGCAGAGCAGAGTGAGGACTCGGGCTTCTGAGCCTTCCCAGCTCACCCTGGGAGCCCAAGGCAGGCAGCTTTTCTCCTGACACAGCTCAGTACCCATTGCTTTGGGGGCAGTGATGGTTAGGGTGGCAATCGCTCGCAATATTAATCCCTACCACATTTAAGGGACTCACAGGTTAGGAACCCTTGCTGACTTTACCCCAGTTGCCTCTCCTCCCCTTTGATTCACCCTGGAGTTAGACTTTTTTACCTCCTCAAAAATGGAAGCTTTAATTGCCCTTGTGTTAAACCTCATTGCGGTACAATACATGTAATTAGATGACCTCAGGCAAAAACTGAGTCTTTCAATAAATTGGCATTGTTATTGGCTGCCAGTCTACTGACCCGCTGCTTCCCATCTCTTGCATTTACTCCAAAAAGTGAGCAATGATCTAAGTTGATCTGGTTTTGTATTTCAAGGGTATGCCAAATAAGTTTATGTAGACTTCTATGTACTATCCTATAAATTTTTTCTTTATTTCACATATCCAGTGGGCATATAGTAGAGTAGGCATTAAATGTAATGTTCAATACATATGGCCAAAGGAACTGTGCTTAGAAAGCATGGCTAATAGTGTAGGGACAAATTCCATTTTGTTTCCTGTAGATATTAAGGCTGACAGACTGTTAGTTGCATGATCATTAGCTAAAGTGAGCTCCACAGCAATGCTTGAGGCAAAATAATAATAATATGGTGGCAGATGAAGCAGGAACAGCACAAGTCAGCAGCACCCAGCCAGCAGTTAGCAATTCTTTTGCTTATTAGCAGAATGTTCAGAGTCCAGGCAGAATTGTTAGATTGGGATTTTTTATTAATTAGTCTTTCTGAATTCTTCCTATCTTCAGATCTTGCATCCTTATTGACATTTTTCAAAGCAATACCTAGACGCCATGAATTTAATTTACTTTGAACAAGTATATGGGTAAGGGAAGTTTTTTATGGCCTACAAGACTCTGTTTTATAGCAGCATGCATTGTTCAGGTTCCTAATTACTGTTGCATTTAAAAAAAAAGATTATGCATCAGTATTATTAGGACCCCACAATTATGATGTAAAAATCGTTGTCTGGATGCCTATCCCTAGGATTGGAACACAAAATTACACCAAAAATCTGTCCATAAACCCCCCCCTGCTTTTTATTGTCTTTTAACTCGAAATTAAGAAAAACCCAGGAGGATAGTAAGGACTTAAGTACATACTTCATGATCTGTGTGTCTTACACTGACTGTCATAACAGTTATAGATTTTATAGGTTTGCTCAAAGTCAGCCAAATGTGAAATAACCTATACAGAGTGGTGTTTGGTCCCTGAGGGACACATCCATGAAAATACATGAAGTCATATTTCATAATGACATATCTGCAATGCTTGGTTAAGCCTTCAAATTTCACAGGCACAGCAAGTTTTTGTAGTCTCATTTTATTTTTTACTTTGGTTTCCAACTGAAGTCAGCCAGTTCTCCACATCTTAAAAGTTCTTCAGACAGTGTCTGGTCTCCAGCTGCCCTCTCAAGAGTGAGTCAGCTCAGCAGCACCACTTTGACCACCTCAGTGTTGTGCTATGCTGGGAGGGACTCTAAGAAACCCTTCAGAATGTGGTTGGAACAGGGCTACGGAGCCCAGAAAACTATTCCAGGAGGTGTGTGTGTGCATTGTTCAGCCTGGAGAAGGGAAGGCTCTGGGAGAACCTCATTGCAGCCTTCCCATACTTACAGGGGGCTTATAAAAAGGGAGGGAGAGTGACTTCTTACATGAGCAGAGAGTGACAGGACAAAGGGGAAGGTTTTTAAACTAGAAGAGGAGAGGTTCAGAGAAGATGTTAGGAAGAAATTCTTTACTCAAAGGATAGTGAGGCACTGGCACAGGTTGCCAAGAGTAGTTGTGGATGCCCCATCCTGGAAGGGTTCAAGGCCAGGTTGGATGGGGCCCTGAGAAACCTGGTCTAATGAGTGGCACCCCTTTCCATGGCAGAGTGGTTGGAATTAGATGTCCCTTCCAGTCTTAACAATTCTATGATTTAAATCAGACTTTCCCTTCAACACAGTGACTAGTCAAGGCATTAGAGTTACCTAAATCTTTACTAATAGATGTCTAGTCTCATAGATGTTGAGGAATTTTTTGCACTTTTCTCTTTTAGGAACATGTCAGAAGTCCTTTATCTTCTGATATTAACCAGTGTGCCTGCAGTCTAAAAAGGAAAAAAACCCAGTGCTAGACTGGATTGATTTTAAAGTAATATTTGACAGAAGTGACTAAATAATGGATGCTCCCTAATTATAGCACATGTACAAGCACTTGTGATTTTTCTCAAGATGTATTATTAGAATTTTTTAACCACTTGTGTTTACGTTTTTATGAAGTTTCTGGGCAATAGCATGGTTTCAGCTATTTAAGCTTACTAGTCAATAAGTCATATGGCACCCAGTCTCCACCTCCCCCAGTCATTAGGGTGGGGTTCTGGTTCATGGGGTTCCCCCATGTCAATAGATGAATTTAAACTGTGCCTGGAGGTAGTCTTTGAGATGGAAGCACACAGTTCAATACTGCCCACAATATGGAAGGATTTACCTGCTCTCCTAAACTCAGAAATGTGTGAGCATTTCTAGCAAGAGTAATTGCTCATGCTAATGCAAACTCATTAGCTATGAATACTTGCATATGCAGCTTTGTAAAAAATGAAGTGTAAATACTGCTGTCAATCAACATTTTGCTCGACCAAATGTTTGTGGAAAACCAATTCAAGATAATATGAACATGGTAAAAGTGAATTCACTCTGAAATTTCGGCACTTCATTATGAAAGTATTTGCAGTACTGACCTGTCTCCACCTGCAGCTTTATCATTGCTATGATTCTTTTTTTCTAGTTCTAAAATTGGTCTTGTAATAATAGAAACGTGAAATTTGCTGACAGATCTCCCAGTGAGCTATGATGGGCTGAAGATGCTATTTTAAGCACCCTTGTGAGAAAAGTGATTGGTAGTACATGCACTGAGCCCTGATTCAGCAAAAAGGATCCCTGCTTCATGTTCAAGCTACAAGAAACATTGATGAGGAACTCCACATAAATGAATGGATAGAAACACTGCAAGATGCTTGGAAAAGCAAATTACTAATTATGCTAGTAATAGACAGCTGAAGATTACTCAGAAAAGTCCAGCTTTAGTTGGTCTCAGCTGAAGAAAAGGAGCAGAAATTCAATTAATTCAACAGGGTTATAACGATTTTGTACTTCCTCACTATTTGATCTTATATCTAAATGTGAATTTATGCAATCACAATTTAATCACAGCTTCTGCCAGTTGAATACCCTTATATCTTGTTGTTCTGCAATGAAGACAAAACTGGTTTCCACCTCTGTATGCTCAGCTTGAACAAACTGGGAAAGTGGTGGAACAAGCAGATCATCTAAACCCTTTGGTAGAAGGGAGACTTCTGAAAGAAATATATTTCTTTAATTTAACATCATTTGCACCTGGAAGTTGAAATTTATTTTAAGGGTGATCAT
Organism: Trochalopteron elliotii; assembly: GCA_024734555.1. NCBI lineage: Eukaryota > Metazoa > Chordata > Aves > Passeriformes > Leiothrichidae > Trochalopteron > Trochalopteron elliotii. The sequence goes on from JANPWX010000009.1 coordinate 91,398, forward strand.
CCATATCATCTCATGCTAAAATAGCCTGGGAAAAGAGGTAATTTTAAAAGAGTGGTTAGTAGTTCTAGTTACTCTGCTGTTGAGATCTAAAGTATAGTGAGCTGAATTAGTTGCATATTTCTTTTCAGTTGAGGCTGGATTTAGATGGGGATTATCTCCTGGCATGGCATGAAGTTAAACGTGATTTAGAAATTCGCTCTCTATAATAACTTTAGTGGTTTTGCGCTTACTTAATTTTATTTTGTCAAGATCAAATTAAGACAATTCTAGCGCATTAAGAAGGTGTGTGCATGATGAGCCTGGGGATGTGGAAGGCAGAATGAGCCTGTGGCTGCATTGATGCCAGCCCAGACAGATTTCATACTCTCTTCCCAGGGGGGATGGAAAGAATGATGGAGCACAGCTGATTTTATCTGTGTGTGATACTTACTGTTATTAAAAGGGAATTTCGGGGTGTGGAGTTAACCCTCAGAAGTCTGTAACTACCCACACCTGTCACATAATATGTGTCAGATAAAATACACTCAGGGGGCCCTGGTGAGTCTTGCTCTTTGTTCCGTCTTATAATTGACTTTGTCCACTGGTGTTCTCCCCAGTGCTACTGCAAACAAAGAAGTTTAGGCCTTCTCCACACCCCACGCTTTTCTCTGCCACTCAAGGAGCATCTCCTACAACTTTTCTACTCTTGTCCTGTGTCTGTCTCTAGTTTTTCCCTCACCCTGACTTATATAAGACCTGTACACCACTAACGCCTGATTGTTTCATTACTTAAAGGAGGGAAGTGCTTTTAGGTATGCAGCTGTTATAGAAGACACAAGTAATCTGGGATGGAAGAGTTTAAAATGCGCAACATCCAGTCCAACACTGGGTTTAGGGGTTTTTTTTTTTGTTTGGTGGATTTTGGTTTGGGTTTTTCGGTTGTTTGGGATTTTTTTGCTCTTGTTTGTTTATTTGGGTTTTTGTGCATTTGTTTTGGTTTTGTTTTTGTTTGTTAAAAATGATGCATTTTACACCCTGGGGTACCTCATATGAATTAAGTCCTCAGAGATTAAAAAACACAGAATGACTGTGTAGATAATACCCCGCAAATTTAGTACAGAATAAATGAGCTTAACCTGGAAGGGTGTTTGGAGATAAGAGGAAGAGACAGAGTTTAGTGCTTTTCCCCACTGAGTTTTTCTTGCAGTGAAGCTGCCATACCCATTCTCTCATGTTGTTTTATCACATGCCCATTATTTGCTCCAAAGTAAAGAAAACATCTTTTCTTTCTCCTTAGGAAGTGTTAAAACCTCAGTCTCCTTTTCCAAGCCTGCCTGCCTTTCTGGGCAGCCTGCCCACATTACAGGCTCCTTGTTCATCCAAGGGAGGGCAAAACAGAGCAAAGAGAGGAGTCTTTCCTAACATCCGCAGCTTTCCGGGCGCCAGAGGCCAGGCAGTGCCTCGGCCAGGGGCGGGGTGGGAGCTGCTGCCGAGCCCACCCGGCACAGCTGCCAGGGCGGGTCCCCGGGGCTGCAGGCAGAGAAAATTACACCGGACATGTAGAGGGTGAGGGAGCGGAGCGCATCCCTGCCCACCCATGGAAGATGGCAACGTGGTAAAAACTCCAAAGAAGTTGTGTCCTGCCTTTAACAGCACAGCAGAATCCTGTGCACAGGATGCTGTGGACAGGATTCTGTCCACAGCAGGAAACACAGGGTTTCCCTGCAGTTACACTGGGAAGAATTCCTCTCTGGGATTGCACTGGGCAGAACACATCTACACAGCTTCTTCTTGAAGGCTGTGGCTTACCATTTCAGCTAGATCCTAACTATATGTTTGATTCCACATGTTTCCTTGCCTGCCAAGAATGAAAAATCAAACCTCTGTTTCTTTGTGGGTTGTTCTTTTTTTGACCTCTGGAAACTGTACCCCTGAACTGCATTTTCAGTAATTGCAATATATTCAGTAATTGCAGTAAATTTTTGTGTTGGTGTATGTTAATCACATTGAAATATGAGGAAAGCAAAAACAGAGAGAGAAGAGCATTAATACTGAGCAGGAAGAATAAAATTAAAACATTAATATCTAATTTTCTAAGACTTTTGAAAACAATGGTGCAGTTTGGGGGATAAAAAAAGTAGAAGGAGAAAGCTGCCGAAAAAAGTACATAAAAGCAAGTCAAAACTGCACAAAAAGGCATGATGTCCCTTTAAAAAGCTACATGTAATCACCAGGATACTTGACTCACTGGTACATAACATGTTCTTCTAAGCAGAGTAACTCTCCCACTGAGAGAAACACAGTGAGTCAAACAAGAATATACATGCTTTGGAAATACTTTTCCAGAATCATGACACTTGTTCCATTAGTCAATCTGGTACACTTTCAATGGGTAGAAAACTGTTGAGCCTTAAAGGAAACAGTCACACAGAAAATAGAGAAGGCCAGCCCTGAGGAAAGGACTCCCAGTTAAGACTGAATTTTTGCTCCCCCAATGGTCAGTGCCATCTGTAAGCAGGGTGATGGCACAAGGGCAAGAGTTTTGGTCCAAAATCTCAGAGAGAGGCTAAAAATTGTCTACTTCCTCCATGTCAGTGCCCTTTGCAACATTGTGGGAGAAACAAATAAATCATGTGAAATCTCTGTTGCTCTGCAGCGCTCTGTGGTCACATGGATGGCATTCCACATGGATCTGCTGAACTGGGTGGCAGCAAGGGGCAGGTGGAGCATCTGGCACTGTCACCTGCTCAAGGTTTCAGTTCCACTAAACTGGGCTTGCTCTGTTTCAAAGCTGCAAACTGAGCAAAATTTCCAATCCCTTTCCAAATACATTGAATGTGCTGTTGATGGAGCCTGAAATATTGATGAACCTTCAAGATTTTTGTTTCGTGCACTCTGATTGATTTCTGGTGCCCAGTAAATGTAAGAAAAGCCCTACACATGTGAAATGGTTCCCAGCTAAAATAATGGAGAAAAAATCTCACAGCAATCAAGATCTCATACTTCTTCTACTTAGCTGGCTATAGAAGCCAAATTTGCTCCAAATCAAACCTGTTCCATTATTAATAAGAGCAAATGAAGTGCACCTGAGAAGTGAAAAAGTATTATGGAAATCAAAACATCTGCTTCCCATGGTCATCAGAGACTGTGGCAAGGGAAGGCCTGAGTGACCAACTCGCTGAGAGACAGCACTGCTGCAATAGAGCAGCTCTGATGAGCTTCCCCTAAAGCTGTCTTTGAACTGGGGTTTCAGCTATAGATTTCAGTAAGTCTCCAGTGTTCAGGAAAGAAAGGATGATTTCAAGGGTTTCACTGGTGCTTGGCCTAGGTAGCTGCTTTGACTCTACACAGTGCATGCTCCTGGTCAGGCCTTGAACATGTAGGATCTCCCCAGTGAAGCACAGGACAAAACTGCAGCTATTGAAGTGCATCTTGCTGGCTTTAATGCTATCTTTGGCTGAGACACCAATTGCTATATTTGAATGCATTTGGCTTGAAATTATGTCAGAACACCTTGACGTAGTGTTTGGGTTCGCACATCTCAAAAATTGCATATTTGCTCAGTCTTTTTCCAGCAGTCACTACGGCTGAATGAGGAGAGCTACTTTGTAGCTCCAGGCAGCAGCTGAATTTCTCCTGCACAGGTGGAGTTTTGCTGTTGACTTAGGTGGGGCTGCCTCTCATCCCAAGGCTTCACACTGGGCACAAAAAGAAGGAGCAGGGTTAGAATGGATAGCTGAAGAATGGGCAGTGGGAAGATTTCTGCCAGCCATGCTGTGACCTGCCTGAGTCCCTGCATCCTCCAGGCATGCCAGAGTGCAGTGGACATGGGTCTGGCATCACAGGGAAGCAGCAGTGATTTGCACATCCAAAGCTGCCACATGGCTCTACAGAGGGGACTGACATGACCTGCCCCAGCACAGCTCTGCTGTGAACTTTCCTCCATCTGTTCTGGGGGACCAGGACCTCTTGGATGTTGCCAGAAACTAGTCAGGAATTAGTTATAAACAGAAATGCTTTTGGATTAATTAATGAATTTCAGGGTCTATCTATACTTCTGGATTGTTTTATTTGCTTTCAGTTGTTTTTAGCTCAAACTTTTTGCCCTGTTTTCCCCACACCCAGCTTGATGTGATGAACCTCCAGGTCAAAGAGGTGATGATGCAGCCTTTCCCTGACACCAGGCAGGGTCCTCCTCTCACGTGTGTGCCATAAATCTACTTTTGTCTTTCTCCCTGCTATGCCCTCTGGGAAGCAAAACACAGTTCCAAACCCCAAAATGTATTAATTAAAACTATGCTTTTATAATGATCCTCAGGACTTTTCTATCATTTTTCTAAATTGGATGCCTACATTACCTCAGTATGGCAATTAATGATAGTTAAATATAAATTGAGAATGAGTATCTGTTACCTTGATATGATGTAGTCCTACCAGGCATTTCAAGCTGTTTCCTATGGAAATCATTATTCTTCAATTACACTGTTCCATCTTTGTCAGCTAGTGTATAACCTGTGTATGTTGCTTTTCAGATTAAAGAAAAGCTTGGCATTGTAACAGGGAAGAAACATGGCATCTGCAATAAAAATGCCAAAAACCTGGAAGCTGCTCCACAAGCCTGAGTACTGTGTGCAAAGCAGATGGTAGGAAACTGAGCACATAAGGAAATTCACGAGCTGTGCTGTGTGTAACTGCATTGCTACATTTTATTAAAGGTAAGTTTTCTTCAATGTGTGCAATATACTGAAATATCTATTAAAGCTCTGGTAATGCTCTCTGGAACAAGTGCCATTCTTAGCATTTGTGCAATAAAATAAGGCAGTAGAGAGAGAGAGAGACCATTGTGAACCATAAAGATGCTTTGGAAAGAACAGGAAAAATGCTGCCCGTTCAGCAATAGGGAAAAACTCCAACTACTTTACAGGATGCAGTTTCCAACCTTCATCCCATTTAATGAAGTGAGCTAGGTTGCACACAGGAACAAACGCTTATTTAATAAATGTTACCATAGATTTTCCAAGTGCATTAGTAATCCAATAAAATAATTCCCATGCTTCAATTAGATATGTGTGTATTTTCCCCGCCATCTAATCAGGACAAGCTGAATTACATCAGACGGGGCCATCACGCCTCCTTAGGCACGGGCTGGCAGTTGTAAGATAGCAGAGCACTGCATTCCTGGCACAGGCAGAGGATTATAACCTGTCGAGTCAAAGTCTTAATCTTTTCTCAGTGATGAGTCAGTGTTGAAATGACAGTCAGAACATGCCCAGGCAGCAAGAGAGAGATTTGTTGTGGCTAATGGGAACAGTAAGGGAGAAAAAACTTCATCTGACTTTATCAAAAATGTAGAAGGCTTTGCTAAGAAGAACTAAATTTATTAACAGTGCTCATAAGAAAATTAGAAATAAACAACCTAAACATGCAATGAGAGAGGCTTATTTTAAACCTTCTATTAATTTTATAAGTACACTATGAATGTTGTGACATAAAAAAGAAACATGTAATGTCTCATTAATCTACGAACCAAGAGGATTCAGGACTAACAAATCCCATAGCTAATATAGGAGAGATGGAGATCACCTAGGTCAAAAAAAATTAAGCAAACACGTGGTAATTTCTGAATTGCTTAATGGAAAAATCATTACTACAATTACTACCCTATCCCATAAAAATAACAATATTGTACAGTATAATATATCCATCCAGGCGTGGTGCAAAAGAGACGACTATCAATTCAGAGTAAATTCAGAAGTAATTCCTCCATTTCCCTTCAGCAAACAAGGAACACCTGTTTTTTAATTTTCACCTTTTTAGAAAGAGATTCCTAAAAATGTAACTTACACAAGCACTGTGCCACCTTCTTTTGAAGGGTGTAGGGATGTGCAGCATCTGTTATCAGGTATTACAGACTAGATATGAAGGCAGGCATGTGTTTTTTCATTGAACCATCTCCTTTTTTTTAATTATGATTTTTTTTTTCTTTTTCATTAGGAGACAGTAGGCCAAAATCCTATGGCCCCAAATCTGAGGGAAGAGAACTGAGAAAACCTAGCAAGAGACATTGGCTCCATCCATGAAAGAGTGTAACACTTCACTTGAAAACTAGTAGAAAGGCTGTTTAACAGTATTTTTCATGATAATTGCCGGCAGAAGTTTTTAGGGTGTGACAGGCTTAGGAACGAACTGCTAAGGAGAGGCATTTGTTTTCCACTGCCTAAAGAGCAACTCCATAGTCAAAAGATTCTCATAGAAAGATGGAGAAGTTGACTTTGGAATCGCTTCAGTCACCCTAAAAAAGTGCCTTCAAAGGAGGCTCCCCTGGTGCCTGCTGGGGCAGCCCCCACAACCTCTGCGGAAGTCAGACTGTGAGCAGTGAGCTAAATAAACCCAAATAAAATGCTGCAACCACATTGCTAAGCTGCTCCTAGCTCTCATTCACAATCAGTGGAGGCAATTCTGAACGAGGCTCACTGCTTCAGACTCAATTTGGGCAACTTCTGCAAAAGCAAGAGGTTTGTTTTGCTTCCTTTCTAAGATGCCTCTTGTACTGTGTAGAAAATGTAGCTGCCTAACCTCAGGCTTGGGATTCAGCTCTGAAAGGGGAAGGCAGTCAAAGGGGATTTATTAACTTTACCTATAACTGCCTCATTTCCTAGTGCTACAGAGCTGGACTATGTATCGTAGCAGGAATAATTTAGATGGATGAATATAAATGTATTGCTCCTAGAAAAAATATCAGTGTGAAGTGCACTTATAGATCAAAAAATAGTCTCAGGTAGACAATTCAACAACAGGGTGTCTGAGCTGAAGGACTATTTCACACAGCAACAAACATTGGTTCAGTTGTCTTCATACACTCTGCCTCATTAGTTTTTTCAGACTCACCTTCCATTTTCTAGAACAGCTGCTTTAGATACAGCCTCATCATCAGAAAGCACACAACTTAGCAGGTGTATCTTATCAAATTCAATTTCTGAGTGGTTTTTCTTTGATTCATTAAGCTCCCATTCTCAGGATGATCCATGGCAGATTGCAATCTTTTCCCATTTACAACATACCAGGGACATTTAATTGTCTGTTCTGTAGGGATGAATTACTAACGTACTCAGCCACAGAAGCTAGCACACATCTACATGTCATTTCTTCAAATGCCAAGCGTTTTTTTGGAGGTCAATCTAGTCAGTTTTTCAGAATCAATAGAGAGGGGCATAGGAATAATAATCATTAGAAAGGTCCTAAATGATTAATGATAAATTTAACATTAGCTAGGATGCCATATATAAAAGTAGAAACATACTACCATTTTTTAAGTGCAAAATATTACAAACATACCTCAATAACATGCCTTTTGCACTGCAGAGGACCAAAATTTAAGTAGAATTAATAATTTTTTTCTCATAATTCACATTTATGTAGCAGTATGCAATGGAGGAGCATTTGCAGGCTGTGGGGCAGACGAAGATTGAACTATGTAATAAAATTCATGCATAAATTACTAATGGTACCCTATCTAAGGCTAATATATTGACTAACCCTCCTGTGAACATCAAACAGGTCAGTGCACTAAGAGGTTACTAGCTAGCTGATGCCAGTGGTGTTTTTCTTGTGGGGGTTTAAAAGGAGAAGAAAATAACCCTGACTTTTTTCAGATGGTATTTTCACTACTATGAGAAATACATGGGTTCATTTTGCAACACTTCTCTGAATTTCAGTTTAGGAAACAGTTTTATGAAGAGCTGATACCCAGACCCTCAGTGGTGCTTAGAAACATGCAAAGCCAGAATGATAAAATAGCTTGAAAGTTGACTACAGTTAAAAGAGAGTAACTAGTTTTTATGAAACCCAACAGCATTTCACTCTCCTCCCATTACAATTAGAAAGTTAAATATAGGACAAAATAGATAAAAGCCCCAAAATCATCTCTGAGCTACCCAGTTCTTTAAACCTTGTTAAATGGAGAAAATCTGGACAGGAATTTAGGAGATTAACAAATATGTATGTTTGTACCAGAAAAGGAAGTTTTGGAGCAGTTATGTCATTGTATAAAGCTTACTAGCTGAACTTCCTGGAAAACTACTTAAGCCTAAGTGGCGGAGGAGATGCTAAATTGTGGCTTATACTAAAAATTACTTCAATCTCATTTTTTCAGTTAAGAAAATGTTCTTACATGAGCATGATTTTTTAACCTGGGCAGTGTTTGGGACAGGGAGTGTCTCTTCCTACAGGTTTGTGAAAGTATTTAGGATACTGGGACTTGCATCTTGGTAATATTACAATGAATTATTATAACTCTTTTGTATTTATGAATATCTTATGCATGCACATAGAATGTTTCTTTTCCTGTGTTATTTATACAGAGCTACTAAGTGCAGCAAAATTGCATGAATGCCCCAGAGCTTGTTGTTGTACACATAAAAGCTTATTCATTTAAATTGCACATATTTAGAGAGGGTTTTTGGATTCTCCATGTTAAAAATAGCTTGGCACAGAAATACCCAGAGAAATTCGGACTGGAGGGCACTTTTAGGCTTGTCTTTACAAGAAATGGGGTCATGACCTCTTCTTTCTCCCTGAGGGTAAATACTATGGTGCAGAGAAATACTTTCCCCTCCATGTATGAAAGCCTTGTCCATAGTGGATGTTGGGGACAGTCGTTGGAGATTATTTCCTCAGGTCAGTGACCAGGGCAGGGCTGAGCTCTAATGAGGACAACCCTGGTGGCTTAGTGAGTAGCTGGGTATCAATGCTTGAGCCTTCCCCTGACCCTTGAGAGCTTAAAGGGAAAGCCTGAGAGACTCCCAGTTCATCTCGTTACCTTCAGGCTGGATAAACTCTCTCTGTAGAGAAATAAGTAAACAATAAATATTTACCTTTTTCCTTCTGAAAAACCTCTGAAATGTGGATTATACAGTCTCCCTAGGCAGCATATTTTGTCATTTCTCTATCCTTACTGTTTGAAATTTTTTCAGCACATTTAATCAAAATCTCCTTTGCTTCAGTTTAGGCTCATTATTCCCGGCACTCACCACATGAGATCCAGAGCACATTATTTCCCCCAGCTTTATTGACGTCTGCATTTTATAAACAAAATATTTCTATTTCCTTTAGTCTTTCCCTGTAGGATATTACAAATGGGGTATGTCTTTTAGATGTCCAATCATTCCAGTTGCTTCTCTTCAATTTCTACTAAATTGGTCCAATCTCTTCTGGAGTCTCACAAGTGAGAATTAAGAGACCTTCCTCACAGAATCTTGCACAGTAAAGTTACCTCATGTCTAATATGCATGACATACTTCTTTATACACTCCACTGCAATGTAGCTTTTTTAAGCACAGAATGTTTTTGACTGTAATTCAGTCTACAATTCAGATCCCTTTTTGGTCCTTGTTGGTAGAACTGCTGTCAAATTCACATTTTCCAACTGTGTATTTGTGTGGCTGACTGCTCCAGATGAATATGGAGTGTTTGCATTTCTTTTATTGAATTTCATCCTGTGATATACATATAAAACTGATGAACTGGTTTTGTTGCAGTTCTACATATTGTTGATCTCCTGTCCTCAATCCTGTGCCCTCCATTTTCTTCATTTACTAGATTCTGAGGGGCATCTTGGAATATCCAACAACTTGAAAAGTGTGTTTAGCACTCATCTTAAAATCTTTCAGAAAGGCACCTAAGTAGTACTGTTCTACTTCTGCTCCTTGTTTTGTTCTCTATTCAAACCCTAGCTGATAGCTTTCACCAGCAAGCCTTCTTGATTGTTTATGTCTCCTCCTTCAAAATGGCATTTAGCTTGAAAGAGTGTGCACTGGGATGGCATCCATTACTTCATGTTTTAATGTGCTCTTGGCATCTCTTGTTACAGGCAGAGAGGGCACAGGCTCCTTCTATGCTAAACAGCCCAGTAGGGTTCCTGCTTTCCCAAAGGAGGTAACTAAGGACTTGGGAAGTTTAGCATGTCTATCTTGTACAACAATCAAGAACAGCCACATTTTAGCTGCCAGTTTTCAGACAATCTTGGGCTCATTCTGCATACATTCTTCTGCAGAATGCATTAAGAAGCAGGGGTGAGAGGACCTGAAGGAAAGCAGGACTATTGGTATCAAAATTTTTAAATCATTACTTTCAGTCTAACTTTCTTTTTTTTTTTTCTTCCCAGATTCAAGCACCTAAAGTCCATCACTCACCACTAATTGCCAAGAAAAATGGGTAAATCACATTATGTCCCTCCTTTACAGGCCGGCCAAGTTATACAGAATAACATATTATCATTCTTCATTATTTCTTGAGTGCAAGTGAAATGGAGTGTGTAGCAAAGGTGACAGGTACCAGTCTGGGAGATGACTGATCCTGACAATTATCAATCTAGATAATAATGTCTTGCTCTCTAACCCATAATATCTTTTAATATTTCTGTTTATCTCTTTTTATGAACTAGTATTTATGAACTACTTTCATTCATTTTCTCCCTTTGCATTTTATCAAAGGGTTAATACTTCTGTGTAAGTGGAGTGGGATTCAAGGGCAAAACAACAATCAATATTACTAGAGGCTGTGGGATGTTAATTGTCCAGCCCTGCTTCCTGGTTTGTTTTGCTGTTGGCTTTTTTTTTCAGATCTTTGCCTTTATTGATTCCCTACCTCCCCACTAATCCCTTCTAGAAAAAAGGATGGCTGCCACATCCTTCTAAATAAAAGTGACAGCTTGGATGGTAGTGCTCAGGTGAACAATCATAGGCTATTTGTACCAGGAATTGCTGATGTTATTGAGGGCAAGTGCAAGTAAACAGAGGTTACCCACTTCTTTAGTTGCTACCTATCCTCCACACAAAGTGCCATGAGAGCACAGTCTGTGCATCCTAACACGTCTGAACAGCAGGCACCAGAGATGCTCGCAGGTGTTGTACTTGACAGTTGGGAGCTCTCTGAAGTTCTGACTGTTTTCTGAGACACAGCAGTGGGCACCCAGTCTGCCTGCCTTTGCACACTGAAGCCCCTCCACAGAGACCTCCTGCCTCCTTTCCCACCACTGCTGCTGCAAGAGCAGCTGGGAGAGCCAGAGCTGAACATCCTGGATCCCATGTAAACTGCCAAGACAGGCAGCCTGAAGGGCAGGTTTCTGCCTGAAAGGGACACTGGCTGGGCTAGGCAGAACTGGGGGACGGAGAGACTGCTCCTATGGACAGCCGGGATAGAGGAGTTCTAATGAGCCTTCTTGTCTAGGAGCAGCTACAGAGGTGTATCATGTGGTCCTACACTACATGGGTAAGGTGAGAGATTGGAGGAATTCCACCACAGAGATATGGCCACAACTGGCAGATTCAGGGCACTGTGGTGTCCAGCCACTACTGGCATAGGGAAGAAGTAAGGCTCCAGTCACATTCCATGCTTGGATCTCTGATCTGAAACAGAAGAAATTGTCATTGTGCATATTTTGTAGGAAATAATGACTGCATGTGTAGAAATTAATTTTTCCTCTATTTTTTCTCTCTCATGTAGCACGTACCTTGTACCTAAGTGTATCTTGGCCAGTGTAACTCCAGTGTATCAAACATTCTCCTGCTGAAATCCAAATCTTCCAAAGTTTCATTATCACAATCTCAAGCTATAAACAGATAATATTATAAGCAAAGGGGCCAGAGCAAACACTTCAATATAACAAATATTTTCTTTGTGCCATTATTTTATTTGACTTGTATTATTAGAGTTACTGTTTTGACCACAGGTAAAACAGCAGCAGGTTGAGCAATGAGCCGCTATTCTCTTCACAAGGAAGAACAAAGGACAAAACAGCCCTTGGTAACAAACATTTGTATGAGCCAGACTGTGATGAGCTTTGTAATAAAGGCAAAACAAACCAAAAAAGTAGGGGTTTGGAACATCAAAAGGATGACTGCAAGAACAAAAAGTCAGCAGTGCTGAGAGTGATAGATTGATACAAACACAGTGTCTTTGGAGTATGGAACATCAATATTACAAACAGATGAAAAGCAACTATAAATGAAAACAAAATCATAATATATCTGGAAAGACAAGAAAATTATCAGTCAGAGGGAGGGGCATTAATTAGGACATGCAAAGCAGGAAGTCACTTAGAGACACAGTGCCCATTAACAGCTCATAGCCCCAGGCTAAATTCAAATAGGAAACTCAAATATGACACTTATACATGGTCTGACACACATGGGGTACCGCTGTGATGAAAAACTTAGTTCTGCAGTGGTTTATGAAGTTTGGCAGTAACCCCCTGAAGTGCTTTGGCTTACTGATGAGGAGGATGGCAACACTGATCCAGACAAGGCAATGCTCAACCATGACCCCAGCGCTCACACCACAGAGGTGAGACCTCCTCTGAGCTGAATGGGATGCTAAGGCTCCTCACAGATGAAACACTTTTCTTACACTAAAATAACACCAATTAACTCAGGATGGTGTCTTCAGACTCCTCAGATGCCATCACCAGGCACCAGACAGACTATCTGGTTCATGAAGTTTCCAATAATCATGCAAAAGAGAAGCCCTGCAACAATGAATCTCACTGGTGAGCCTGGAGAGAAGTCTCACAGCGCAAGATGCCACACAGAGCTTTTGAAAGGCAGGGTTAGCCAGTAGGCAAAGACTGTCTGGCCTTGCAAAAATAATGGAGTCTATCATTACACACCTAGGAGATTCCGTGGCAACTCTTGAGTATTTTGTTAACAAGCAAAGGAATACAATCGTGAAATGACTCCTATGATTCTGGAACATGTAAAAGCAAATGTGCATTTCAATAAGGAAATAAAATCACCAACTGGTGTGTACTTTGCAGTTTTAAACAATTGTGGGTTGCTGAAAATCTCCAGTTATGAGTCCTCCGCTCAGCTCTTAATTTCTTCATGAATACATGTGAGGTAGAAATCACCAGAACTAAACTCACATGAATCCCTGAAAGACAAATACATCATGACACATAATGGTTTATTTCAGAGTCCAGCAACTATTATTTCCAAACTTGTTCAGAAAAAAGCATGGAAAAATATAGGAGTTGCTGTGAAACAACGGAAAGCCATGGAGAAGACAAAAGCTGCAGAGGTGCTTCCTTTGAGCAGCCTCTGTGGAAGGAAAACCTGTGGAGAGCAGCATTACAAAAGAGGTCTTGGTTTTGGCCATTGTAGTATTTGACACCATAAGAAAATGGGTATTCAGACTATCACTGGAGATAACAAATCTAAAGTCCATTTCCTAAATAGCAAGCTTGCCTGGAGAAGAACCTCTTAGCCACAGAATTGAGTCTATGCTGACATTTGTGGCCAGCACTGATGGGAAGTATCAATTGTTTAGGAAGGGAATACATGTGCTGTCACACAGGGTTACTAAAGGTGAAAAGGCAATTAAAGGGCCTTGAATCCCCAAGGGTCACTGCCTCAGCCTCCTGAAAAATTACTCCATATGTTCTGTATTATTTTCTTTGACTGGAAAACAGATTAGGACTGTACAATATACACATGGGAAGTGGATACAGCTTCATGTTGCTTACATTCACATGAGATTCCCACATGCACTCTTCGGGAAAGAAACATGAGGAAGTACAGGTTATGCAAGGGTTCCTCTGCCTCTGGTGTTTCCTATTTCATGTTGCCTGTTCTTTACTTATCCTGTCTGATAGAAGGCTCTTGTAGAGAGAGATCTAGACATGATCACACTGAAAGAGCACAATATTTCCAAGGTGTAGTATTTTATCTCCCCTTTGGCTTTATTGATCAACCATTAGCTTTAGATTAAATGCTGCACTGTGATTTTCCTTCAGCTGCTGAAAGAACCTTGTCTATGAAGCCTAATCTCTTATGCCCTGAATCCATTCCTTAAGGTAGGTCTAAAACTAAGGCTGAAGTTTTGAGAAGGACTGTCTTTCCCCTGCCACATTAACTCTTGTCTTTTTTATGGGTGCAACCATTAATGGTTCTGTTGTGGTATCGGGAAGTATTTGTGAGGAAACCTCTCTCCAAGAAATGTTCTCATATGCCTCCAGCCACTCAGGAGTAAAGTAGAGATTGTGCCCACACTGGACTGCATTGCTCATTCCCAGGATATTAGCAGATCTAAACGTTTTTGCTCAACTTTGACTTTTAAACAACTAGTTCTTTATTTCAAATGAAGCAAAAATCATTGCAGAAAAGATTCTTGGCAGCAGTTTTTTCTCTGGCTTCCTGAGGAATGCGCCCGCTTTAAAAACTGAATGAAAAACCAATGGCACATAAAACTGCCTCATGACAATGCTGGCAGTTCTACCAGTTTCTGATCCACCCACATTTACCAAGCACTATGCATTATGTTAGAATTGTAACTTTGAAATTATAACCTCTGAGGACATGCTTTTTAATCACCAGTATCTCATTTTCTACTTTCAGAGAGTTGTGGAAGTGTTATTTGAATAGCGGGTACCAGATTTTAAGTGTCTGCAGTGATTACAATATGCTGTTAATGATAGTATCAGAAAAGTCCTTCAGCTGAGACCTTCTGGATTCTCATACTCAAAGAAAATATTTTATCAGCAGAGAAGAAAAAGCTCAGTATTTTCTAGTGAGCTTAGGTCCAGCATGGAACACACCTCAATGTTCTTTTGGCTTCTATTATGGCAAAAGTTTGAGTATTCCTACTTTATATCTCATAGAATATATCCCAAGTATGATACTTAATATGACTTGAAAAAGCCTCTTAAGCAATATTGAACTTATTTCACGTTAATCAGTTTTTTTTCTCAGCAACTGTAAACATCAACCAGTCTATAAAAATGAAAAAGTTCCTGCTCTGAACAGGAAAGTTTCAAGTTTTGTGGCTGAGTACGTCAGCACCAGATTTCCAACATGACATGGAGAGCTGAAGACCCAAATTATAGGCCGCTCCAAACACTACAGTTTAGAAACCAGCCACTCCCCTCTTTCAAAAACTCTTTTGTATTCTTTTTGGTTTCTCTAAGAACAAGTTGTTGATGATGGTATTTTACTACTGCATTTACACAAGCCTAGAGTTATAAAATCTAGGCAGGCAGCATTACCCAGCTGGAAGCTGATGTTCACTTGTGTAATGGCTGCCCTGTGAATAGGGCAGACTTCTTGCATAAACTCAGATTTGTGGGATATGACTTTTTCTCAAGCTCTGCTTGCAGCCCAAGCTTCGAGTTACAATTGCACAGTATCTCTGAAAATCATGTGGTCCCTACACACCGATAAGGAGCTTAACTCCATATGCTTTGCTTTGAAAAACTAGTGCTTTTTTAGATGAAAATCCAAAAGCTATCATAGCATTTCAGATCAGTAATAAGATTTTATCAGATTATGATCCCTTTAGTGGCACAACCTGTGTTTTACCTGAATAGCCTGATGAGGCTCAAATGCCTCATGCTAGCCTCTTCCTGAGTAGTGTGTCACATACAGAGCAGAAGAAGCTGAAATGTCACTGCTACCACATGGCCATGCCAAACAGCAGCAAGGATCTGACTGAGGCAGATATACCCAGGCAGATGTGGCTAGTGATCCATGCCTCCTTCCCCTCTGCTCCTTGCTGACTTCAGACATTCTCAGGGCAGTGGGGACAGGAGATGGTTCCCACAGCCATATCCAAACTTTGGACACCAAGCATTTTCAGTCCCAGGTCTGCACATGCAAGAGGTTGACTCCTGCCCCTTGTCACAGGCGAACCTCTTTGCTAATGGGGATGGTCTGGCGTCCCTAACCAGCACTTGTGCTATGTTGGCCACTTACTTGCAGTCATAGGCACATTTTGGCGTGTAGGATGGGCCATCAGTGATTTCACTCAGTATCTCCTGAGAGACATGAAGCTGCTGAAAGCACAGATGCTAACCTGGGTGTTTTAGAAAGTCATCTCCACATGGCTAATTGTTACACTGATTGCTGATAGCTAGAAATATTTGCTGTTGGGGTTCACTATCCTGAAATAATTCACGCGCACCCACTCCCACAAGCACCACGAAGAGAGAAAAACTATCGCATTCAGCGTTTTAGTGCTGCAGGTATGCAATGCATATAAATGTGTATATAGTGTCCGTGACGGGGAAATAATGGATTTCCTTATAGAAAAAAAAAGTAATAAACCACCCAGCGAGCGTACGCTCCCGGGGAGCGCCCTGACGCGGGCATGGCCGCTCCGCCTCTGCCGGGATGCTGAAGGCACCGCGGCCTCTCGGTGGGCCACTCTGCCCCAAGCTGCTGCGGCGTGGCATGCCGTGTCGTGTCGTGTCGAGCCGAGCCGAGCCGAGCCGAGCGGCCGCGGT